>OZ026602.1:20959884-20969884 GCA_964020085.1 Micromussa lordhowensis | reverse complement strand
AAAACATGTAACTGTACTTTGTACCCTAATTGAAAGCAAACTTTGAAATATCCAATTATTTACGTTCCACTGATATTTCAAAAGTCAGGAGGAAAAAGTTAGTCGTTGACTCCTTACCAACCAAAACCGGCTTTGACGGAGAATGGCTTTTGTGTCACTTGAGATGCCATCAGCTTTCTGTCTTTCTTTTATCTGTTGTTTTTCTCGATCGTTTTTTCAAATAATATGATATACATGTACTGTAATACACATGTGTATTGTGTTATATTTGTACATATATATATTTTTTTAGTTGAGGTGTTTGTTTGTTTTTGTTACACCATGTACATGTACTTTTATTTTTGGTGAAATTGAAAAAATATGTATATATGAAATTTAAGAAATAAAAATAGCTATTTTCAGGTTTAAGAAAAAAACAATGGAGAAAAACAACAGATAAAAGAAAGAAACAAAGCTGATGGTATCTCATGGCATCAAATTATGCAGAAATTGCCATGGCACCCATGGTCTACCACACAAGTCAGATGATGTTTTTGATGCTTATCTAATTATGATTACCGGTATCTATTATCTGACGAGGCAAGCCTAAACAAGCATGATGGGATAAATTTTACCAAAGATACCCACAATACATCTAGACGAATTTCTTCTGTCTAATTCAAGGACAAAACTGACCCGTTTTAAACAAAAACATTGCGCTGTCTTTTCGTTGAAAACGTTTCCTACGGGAACAAAGTCAACTTGTAGGATAAAAAACCCACACACACAAAGAGAGCGAAGAGGGCTTTTATCTGGCTGCTAACCATACAAACTACTCGCAGACTACAACAATAAGTCTGACAGCTCTTTTCCCCTCCTTATACGCCTCTTTGTAAAATGACCCTCAGTTTTGTTCTCAAATGTTAACCCTCTTGTTCATAAAAACAGGTCCTGAAAAATTCGGGTCATTAAAAACCTTTAATATCATATACCTTAGCAACCTTTAGCAATCCCATGCGTGAGATGCCAGGGGAAGTTATCACGCCTCTGATTCACGAGAACAAACACTTCATCCCTTTTACTCGGAATTTTTGTGATTTTTCATTCTAAGGTGCGGTTGGGGACCTTTACAGCATGCACACAACCACGATATAGTGTCCTTAGCAACTCCTTGTCCGTGCACTTTCGTGTCCTTGCTTGAAGCAGTATAACTCTTCCTAAATCTGCCTGCTAACCATGCAAACTACCTGTAGACTACAACAACCAGTCTGACAGGTCTTCCCCTTCCTAGCACTCCACTTTATAAATTTCCTTGTTCCTTCCATTTTCTCAAATATTAGCCCTCTTGTTGATATAACTTGTCCTGAAAATGTCTTGGCAAAAACGTTATAGTTTGGTTGTAATCTCATTCTTTAGAACCAATATGGGATAGCTGTTGCAAAACATGCCTTTTCTAGATTTGTTCTTCATAATGGACATGGTAACAAGTCAAGAGCTAAAGTAAAATGTTTAACTGCCTTATTCGTTTGTCGTTGTCACAGAACCCTTCAACCTTGAGAAGTGCCAACAACAGCTGCAGTCTATTTATAACACCATGAGCAAGGTGAAAATCATCCCGTGGGACCAAAGCTCTGCCATTCATATTGATCATATCTACACAACGTTATCCTGGGTTAGGGATGACAGGAGACCCAGTGGAGTGACACAAGAAGAACTTAAAGACTACACCGACATATTCAAGGGCGACAAGTATCATCCTAATCCAAAACGACTTCTGGTTTATGGCCGGCCGGGTATAGGAAAAACCACAGTTTCCAAAAAGATGGCTTTTGACTGGTCGCAGCAAAAAAAAGAAATCCTAAAGAGATTTGATGTTGTGTTGCTGATTAAGTTGCGAGATGTGTGTGATAAGAAAAGTATCCACGAAGTTCTGGGCGCTTCAAAACTGCTTGCTGGTGATGAAGTGGTTGATGATGTCTATGGATACATATTTCGTAATCAAGAAAAGGTGTTACTCATTTTGGATGGCTATGATGAATACAACTGTTCTGGAGAACAATCACCTGTCCATGATATTTGGGAGGGCACGCAACTGAGGGATAGCCACGTCATTATCACAACCCGAAAAGAGAAAGCTGACGAGTTAAGATACCACAGCCACGTTCAATTTGAAATAAACGGTTTCCAAAGAGACGATCAAGTCAGAGCGTTTGCAAGCAACTTCCTGGAAGATGAACAAAAAGTTGAAGAGTTTGTAACCTACTTAGACGAAAGACATTTGAAAGACTTGGCTGAACTCCCTCTTCTCTTGCTGATGCTCTGTACAGTCTGGAAGGAAAACCGCTTCAGTGAACTGCCAAAATCACGGGCTCACATTTGCCAAAATTTCATTGAAACTTTGATCCTCCACACTTTCGCAAAAGATGGAAAAGCAAAGCAAGTTATAGAAGCCTACAATGTAGAGTTTTTTGCACTAGGCAAGCTTGCCTTTGACGCACTTTTGCAAAATGTTCTTTCTTTTCCTGTTGACAAACTGCCTGACAGCATTTTGAGTGAGAAATTAATCAAAGTCGGGTTGGTTCATGTACTCAATGTTGCAACATTTTTGAAATGCGAGCAACAGGTTCATTTTATTCATAAATCAGTACAGGAGTACCTTGCTGCTTTTTATCTCAGGGAGGAGTTGTTAAAAGAAACAAGCACAACCTGTCTGTCCCAAGTTGACTCACTTGAAAAAATTGTCAAGATGATTGAAGTCCTCAGATTTGCCTGTGAGCTGTCAGCACATGCGGCATACGCTGTTTTTTGTCATCTGGTGATCGTAATGAAGAAGCACGTTCTGACAGAGTACAGCTTCACTGACAAACGTTGTGTTGAAGATTTTTCTAGCAATCAAAGAGAGTTTCTAACTCTTATTTCACAAAGCTTGTTTTGCTGCTCAGTCGAGAAAAGACGAGAACTCTACCCAATGTTCGTGTCTCATGTTAGTGTTTTATTAATTGATTCTGACCAGCTGCACAGCGTAGCCAACGAGCACTTCCTAACAACTGCTTCGGCGCCAGAGTTAATCTTTTTCCGTAGGGGCAGATATACAGGGAAAAGCTATCAAGACCTGATCAGTGTAGTAGAAGACCTCAGTGCAGTTGTTGTCAGCTGTTCGGGCGAAAAGAAAGCTTCGGATTTCCTAAAGAAGTATTCATTGGAAAATCTAGATGATATATTTCTGAAGAAAGAAGAAGGGAAGATATACCTTTATATTTCTAGAATTGAGTCCCGTCTGTCCACCCCATTCCCCACTGAGATGCTAAAGGAGCTTATTTCATCGCCAGAGTCTCCTCGGAAGAAGAAGCCAGTTAGTGACCAGTCAAATGAGCAAGACGACAGTAGCACTTTGTGTTTTACTGAGAACAGCACTTCTGATACTCAGGCTATTCAACATTGCCTCTCCTATGTCTGGTCGATTGTTTGTGATGCTGTGGGAAGGCAGCAGATGGAGACGCTCATAGGCGTTTTACCTTTTGTGACATCTCCACGAGAAATATTACTTCTTGGAAGAGGAAGTGCTGCTGATCCTGAGCTGGCGAACACCCTTGTCTCACGCATTAACATTACAAACAGGCTTGTGAGGGTAGCACTTCAGCATATCAATTTAACAGCCAAGCCTACTGCTGTCATCGCCAGATCTCTGCACCAGGCTCCTAACTTGTCGCTGCTCCACTTGTCATGGAACCCCGCTCTCGGTGAAGGAGTAAGTGATCTCACACGACATCTCCGTGCTCCTCACTTGGAGCTGGACCTTTTTGCTGTTGAGATGACAAAGGAACAAGTGAATGATTTGAGTGAAGCTGTACGTCAGACCAAGATCAAGGGGTTGTGGTCAGATTACCACGTAAGTTTTGTGATTTTTGTTGCTATTTGTTTCAACTGTTTACCGTAATACTGGATATTTCTGAGGTTTTGATTTCGCAATTTGTTTTGTTTTCCTTTTTTTGTCGAACAATTGCAAGCATTCTGTTTGAAAATTAAATACGAGGGTAAAGTTTTGCGGATAAATAGCGCTAAGTCAGTCGAAATTAATTTTTCTGGTAAAGTTCATACCATAAAGCGTTGATTTTCTCATGTAATATCAGGATGCAATATCTATTTTAGTTCACTGCGTACATTGTTGTGGTTCCGGTTTAAACCTGTTTGCTGTGCAGGTACAGTGAATTACACTTGTATCGTTTGTCTGAGACTTGTGCATCGCTTGGCATTTTTAATTCTCTATGGCATGTAAGCGAGTTAGGTTAAAAGTCGTTTATCGGTTTCATACTTTCGCAGAAACGGCATTTCATGACGGAGACTTATTCCACCCTACAATACAAATACATTAAAAATTAGGGAGTTTTAGCAAATCACGACGACGACGGCAACGAGAAAGTCTGCCGCCCTCTGCAAAACAACAACCTGAAATGACCAAGTTCTACGTGTTTTGGAGTACGAGAACCGCAATGGTTAATTGTTCGTGTCTTCTTTGGATTTGAACGCTGTGATTACATATTTAGCCTGAGCAGGATTTTAGACCGATAGGCGAACTGAAAAGATCTACACAGTTGCGACATTCGTGGGTAAAATATAAATATTTTTTTCAAGACATCGTTCTCGGCGTCGCCGTCGTCAATTCTAAAAGTCCCTAATATTAGGGAGTTTAAGAAGCTACTACGGCAACGTCGAGGACAACTTCGACTAAAAAATGAATGTATATTTTACCTACGAATCTCGCGATACTCTTGAGTCATTTACTTTGTTTATCACTGTCAAAACTATGACGAAACTGAATCTGGGACATGGCGATAAATTTGAAATAGAAATTTAAAAAATTACTTGTCGTGGTTCACGTTCTTCAGACAACGCAGAATTTGGTCATTTCACGTTGTTGTTTTGCAGAGGACGATAAAGAAATGTACCACGAATTATAACGCACGTGCATAGCCATTGTTCTGCTCATTAAACCTTTTGTTTAGCGACGTTCCCGTTGCCGTTGCCGTCGTGGTTTTCTTAAACTCACTTGTGTCTTAGAGCAGTTGATTCATAGAGAACTGAATCCATCAATGATAAGTGCACAATAATATCATTCGAATGTTTGCCCAAAGCAGATGTTAATAACTAGTTATTATAATTCATTCAAAATATTTCCCCGTTTCTGATTGATTAAAGCCACACGCATAATTTACCATAACCGGCTGCTGTTCACCAAATTTGGAAAGAATCTTCACCATATTAAATCAATGACGTCAAAAGTGCAGCCCGCTTCAGATTATTGAACCGATGACGTCAAAATGACGTTAAAAGTGCAGCTCACTGCAGATTATTGAACCGTTCACCTAGAAAACCTGGGGACTATATTATGTTATTTTAAGTGAGCGAAAAAACAAAGAGCGAAATGGCGAAACTCCTTCAAGAACGGGGAAATATTTTGAATGAATAATAAAGCAATTATTGAATTTGGCTTTCGTAGGATATGAAGAATTCTGAAGATCTAGGAGGGTATTATCCACCTCGGCCTTCGGCCTCTGTGGATAACACCCTCCTTGTTGTGAAGAATTCTTCATATCCTACTCAGCCTCATTCAATAATTGCTAATTATTAACTGGATCATTGGATAATGCAATTCGAGAGTTTTCATTGGCGTAGCCATCATGGGCTATGAGCCATTATACCATGCTCTACGAATATGGTAAGCGTACGCGTGATTTTTTTTTAGGCTTTTTTTTATTTTTTTTTAAGTTTAGTTTGCTCTATTTTTTGGGCGGTTTTAATAAAACAATTATTCCACTCGCCCTTGTTGGATATGAGATGATTATAGCCAACTCATATCCAATGCGCGCTTGTGGAATAATTGTTCAATAAAAAATGAAACACTGTTTCAAAGGGAACCGGATGGTGGAAAAGTTTGACTTTTGGTGCAAATCTGATAGTGGAGCATTCAGAGGAAATGCTGCGAGTGATTTTGTTCTTAACGTAATGAAAAACGAAAACAGATATTTTTTATTTGGCTAACATTTTTTTATCTGCAGTGTTATATTTGAAATTAAATCACTTTGAAATTAAAGTCAAAGGAAACCATTTAAATGATGTTTGTTTACGTCAGGAGAACCTTGTTTCAAGTTTTAAAAAATTAAATCTAGTAACACGTAATCGCATGGTTTCCTCCTGTGACTGGTTTCATTGTTAGTTCGTAATATCTACTTAAGTTGTGTGCATAACTCCGATGATCATTTATGTCTTCATATCTTTCTCCGCAGTTTAGCCTGCGTAGCTTGGCGGTTAGCAATTCGAGCGCGTTAAAACGAGCGACGAAGCCGCGAAAACGAGGGGCGAAGCCGCGAGGAACCGCCTGGCCGGATGACCTAGATTTTTTATTGCCGCCCCCAAATGGCTCCAATGACATATTTTGTCAACCTGATGACAGGTTTGTGGATCGTGTTATCCCAGCCAATCAGCGCAGGTCGTAATATGAAACTTCCAATTTGCCGCGAAATGGTAGCAGCTAAACACATCAAAACAGTACTATGCGATGCGGTGTTTGCTCGATGGCGGCAAAGGGCAATACGCCGAAAAAGTCTCTCAAAGGCGGAATCGATAGAAATGGAAAAGATAATTGTCGACTTTGTTGTTGTCTGCTTAAAATCAAATTCAGAGAATTTACGAATATCTCTTACATTTCATCGCAGTTTCCTGAACGGCATATACAACACGCAACACAGTCAACAGACTTGCGCGTAAACAGCTACATTTGAATCATGTGGTGTCAGAACGAACAAAAGGAGGAATAAACCTATACATCGAGCTCGAGAAACATAAGCTCGATCAGATATATGAAAGAAACATAAGAACGTCTCTAGACAAACGTATAGCTTTCTCGAAGTAAAGCTACGGCGTCTCCGAAGAGGACAAATGATATCCGCGATAAGAATCTACATACTGTACTTGCATGCAGTTTTAATCAAACAGCTGGGCCCGGCGTCACACTATATGATGCAAGTAAGCAACATGTTCACGGTAAATTTCATATTTTGTCCCTCCAAAGCAAATTCCTGGAGACATATCTTGCAAACGAAATGAGCCTGTAATGCATAAACACATGGCAAATTATAGCCTGCGTAGCAGGCGTATAAAGGGGAGGGAGAGAGGGAGAAGCGGAGAGAGAGGAGAGGCAAAAAAAATGCTCTCTCCGCTTTTTTTCCTCCCTCTCTCCCTCCCCTTTATACGCCTGCTACGCAGGCTAGGCAAATTACAGAGGTGTCAAACTCTGCAAAGCAACATGCCGATAACAGCGGAAACCATGCAGACCAATGACGTCTAAATTTGCTATAGCACAGTCTACCGGCTCAGCTCTACCAAAAATTCCTCTTTATAACACAACATGTCACGAACCGTAGGAGTCGTGTAGGCTAGTCAACCTCATTTTACACGGCCATCATATCTCTCCCATGAAGTAACTCGCTTACAGCTGTTTCTTGCTCAGATTTGAGAACAATTTCGCGATCTTCACGAAGAATATTTAGGCGCGATAACGCTTACGAGAGAGCTTTCTCTGTCATTTTCTTGTTAATACGCGCCAAATATCGGTGTTGTTTTTTGGAGCGGTCCCTTGGGAGATTACCGAAAATTTTGATTGACGTATTAACCTTCTGATCCAATGGGGATGGCCAGTACGTCAGCGTACTGGCCTAACAAAAAATACCGGTCATCCTTGCAGGCGGTTTCTCAGTTGTCTCTCCTCCAGGCTCCTCCGCTCCGCAGGCTATCCGCAGACCTTGTCTTTGCTCCGACGATGTAAACAACAAAAGTATTTAGTAAAGTCAACCATTTTTCTTGCAGTTTTCTCTAACTTCTCTTTTGGAAGGAATCCTTTGCTTGCTATTTCAGTGTTTTCTTTCCGCATCAATGCGCCCTCGAACATCCAAGAGCCTAGTATCAAAGCTCATGGCATAACAGAGATAAAAAAGATATTAAAAGCCTGTTTCAGACTTCTTTTTTGATTCGTCAACATTTTGCCGCCTGAAAAGTCTTGAACGAACGGGTCTGAAATTTGTAGATGTAAAATATCCAATTTTTAAATCTATTTATGCTCAGAAGATTCTGATACACAGGAGAGTCCATTACTGAGGCCCATAACATAACAGAGTGTAAACTCTTAAAAGTATGTTTCAGCAGTGATATAATGACTCGTCAACGTTTTTCTAAAAATACAGAACAGTGTGTGGGAAATTCGCCAGTAGAAAATATCCAACTGGTGAATGGCATTTTGATCCAGTTCGGCTCGCTTCAAGTCTCCTATGCCGACGTTTTAAAGGGTTCAACGCTACACTACCTACTTACGGGTTCGAGTGTGGGACTGATCCTAAAAACGTCTGCGAAGGAGGCTGGATTTCTTGAAGACTTGGCGGCTAACTTAAGGTGACTTTTAACCTTCCTCGATGGACTCAGTTTGGGAAAACAAGCTCATCAAATAAATTCTTACACTAAAACAACTCAGGCTGCATCATTGGCAGAATTTGCGAGTAGTTCTCAGGAAGTGGAACGGAACATCCACCCTCCCTGTAACAAAAAAACCCTCGTCTCATCAGCTGCCTCATTTAGATTATCTCATTAACTTCAAAAGTTATTGGAAGGGCTGATCATATAAATTCCAACTTAGTTGATTTTGCTTGCAGTCGATACAAGCTCGAGTTTTGGCCGCGCGAAAAACGGAGAGAGCGCAAAAAAATGAAGCGGCCAAAACTCGTTCGCTCGCCGATCCTGGGTTTTCCTTTCGCTAAAAACGCACAGGAACGCTTGCTACGCAGGCTAATGGAGGACTGTTACTGGGACTATTCCCAGTCCACTCCGTGTGGTTTGATGACCAAATGCAAACGTTCTGAAAACATATACTCTCGCTGATATCTATATTTCGTCGGATTTTGTTTTTTATTCTACCCTTTCGTGAAGCAAAACTACTTTTTGAGAGAAAAAAACAGTCATTATTACTTCTGCATTCTTTTCCTGTTGGATCAGGTGTTAGAAAGTGACTTGCAGGTACAGCAGCTTTAAACAAACACTTATTAGGGGAGGGCATTGATAAACTATAACTTCAGGAGAACATTTTACCGTCATAGTGTGGCTTTCATCTTCTTTCTCACTTCAGTATAATTATGTTGCGCATCGACAGAAGTGCGGACTTAATAAAGCTTTACTTTAAGAGTTTGTATGGGATATTTAACAATCATTCCACAAGCGCGCGTTGGATGTGAGATGGTAGATGGCCAACGAGGCGCATAGCGCTGAGTTGGCTATAACCATGTCATTCAAAAAGGGAGAGTGGAATAATTGTTTTATTAAAAACGCCCCAAAAATATAGTAAACTAAACTTAAAAAAATATAAAAACGCCTCAAAAAGATCACGCGTACGCTTACCATATTTGTAGAGCATGATATAATGGCTCATAGCTCATGATGGTTGAGCTAATTAAAGCTCTCGAATTGCATTATCCAATGATCCAGTTTTTAATAAAAAGATTTAGCTTATTAATGTGGTCCGACCATACTTCAAAATATCAATGTCAATTATGAGCTTAGCCAGAGAACGCGTTTAAATTTTGCCACTTTATCTTTTTTTATAAAAACGTTGCTCAATATAAAAAGGGAGCGAATGCAAACAGTACTTTTTTGTTAGCAAGTAATGGCCATTGTGTATTGATTTGGTGTGTAGCGCTGTTTTTGGTTTAAGACAGGACTATGACGGAACACCTCTCCCTGAACATAAATGGCCATCTGAGGACTACTGGAAGTGGGACTTTTGGCGAGAGCCTTGGATAGAATCAGACGACGAGTGGGAGTCTGACTTATCATATTGAGTGATCCCATCAGCAGCTGCAGCAAGCGAGAGGCTGGATCAGAGACTGAACAAAACAACGAGCGGCAGACTGGAACAGTCATGCGATCAACAGAAGAAGCGGATCATTACAACTGAATGGGAAAGAGTTGTCGGAAGTATACA
>OZ026602.1:20937384-20954884 GCA_964020085.1 Micromussa lordhowensis | reverse complement strand
TCGAGGAGTTTATCGATCTCGGTTTCGCCGCTACTGTAAACACCTAGAGATTTTCATGGCCTGTATATTCTTCTCTAGCTTCTAGTGCAAAGCTCGACATTGCCAAGGTAGATAGATCTAGATATGACACGAATTTGGGGTAAGCTTGGAGCCATACGCCTAGTCAATTCAAACGATCCCTTGAGTCTCAGACCAAAATAATGGAAACTAGGTGAGAAAATTATATGGCAAATTAAACGCATTCGAGTTTTTTTGTCCTTGAAATAGAGAGTTTTCAAAACGAACAGTAAGCGAACTTACGTCCTACAACGAGGCGATTAAGATTAGTGAAGCTTCGAACTGCTAAACTAGGTATGTATCTTGTGGACGCGCGACGTGGATAATCCGGCCGAGTTTCTCAAAGGCCCTTCCGCATACACAATTGTTTTGTTCCTTGAGCAACGAAATATATCTCAATTACAAACTTAAAACGAATCAAGCATTGATGAGTATATAAGGAAAGTAAAACAAACCATTAGATTCGACTCTACCGACTGAGATTGTCACGCTGAAAGAACTGAATGCGCTTGTTATCAACCGAAACGCAAACTAAATCAGGTTAGTAATACGCTATTAATTAATAACCTGAGAGTTCTCCACTTACATTAAAAGGACTGTTTAAACTAAGGAACAGTGAAGCCAGCAGAAATGTATTCATTTACCTGACACTATACTGAACCTTTTGTCAAGATCTTGTCGAAGGAATTTCCATTACCAGTACGAAATATGCCCATTTGTGTAGCTTGCAATGTTTATGTTCGAACGCACTAATTGACTATGCATACATACGGAGCAAAAAGACGAATTTTTGAATCTAGAAATGTTTTGACACTCCAAATTCTACAAGTTCTGTAAAGTCAAAGTTCCACTCTTCGTGTTCATTGACATCTTTATAACTCTTCGCCATTATTTTAAACTTTATAAGCCAATTGTCGAAATGCAAAAGAAAGTATACATCGTAGCCGTCCAAATCGTAGCTAGACTCCGAATTGTGTTGCTAGATGATACAGTTCTTTCACTTAAAAGTCTTGTCCATTTTTGATAAAATATGAGGCACAAATACCCCAACTATGTTTTCACAGCGCTCGAAGCCCAGTCAAAGTCTCTTGAGTTCTTTGAGCCCAGCTCCTTCGATGACGTCACCAGAAGCCCGACCCAGATCCCATTTTGCTCGGTCGTGGGACTAGAAATTACAACTTTAAATGGCTGTAGAAACGTGGGGATTTTATCAATTGAGATAATTTTTTCGCTGAAGTAATTGGGAAAACTAGTAGATTTTGTTAAAGGAAAAACAATTTGGGGGGTTATTTGCACTTTAAATCTATGACAGTCTGAGTTGCTACGGGCTTAATTTCCACATCTGCTAAACACGATCGTCTTCCCAGGCCTCCTGTATCAATTCTTTGACCTCGCCGACCTTGCTGTTGTAACGGATACATGACCACAGTCATAAATACCTCTCCCAGCTTTCATCTACGTGTGAGCCAAAGCCGGTAGGCAAAAATCAGCATATTTACAAAATCAAAAATGGCAAACTTCAAGTGTTCGACAAGCTCGTACCCAGTCTCTCCAGTAAACCATGTGACAAGCACTCAAAATAAATATCTTGGATCATGACATTCACTGGTTTACACTTCGCGTAAGCCACACAAAATCTGGTCTCAAGGCTCCTTTTACTAAATTCTATGGTTTAATTCCAAAGCTTTTATTTGAAGTAATAAGGTGGAAGAAACATCACAGTGGTGAATGTTGACTTGAGTGTAATGTATGGCTTTAATCCTGAAGATCCTAAAATGCATATCTTTTATTACTACATCCTGCTTGACAAGAGACATAACTTCCTGCAGCTGAAAATTATCGAATTTAACCCCCAAGCTTTGTCGACTTTCTTGAATTTGTTAAAGACAAGTAAATTGTACAAAGATAGACTTTATATTCTAAAGGCCAAAAGGCAAAATTTCTTTCACTATGGAAGCCTCTCCTCTCCTCACTGTAGATGGTTATATGTGTCAAAACCAAGCCTGGATGTATTAAGTGTTCGTTGTAATTTTAAATTTTGTAAGTTGATTTTTGCAACTTTAAGTTTTGTATACGGAAATTGATGTTGTGATAATAATAAAACATTTGCACTGACAAGAAGAAGAAGAAGAAGAAGAAGAAGATACTTTTATTTGACTAGGGTAACTCCTTCAGTTAAAACAACTGTTATCATTAGAGGCCCTAGATAATAAAAACTAATATATAAATAACAATAGTAATTACTAATATGAAATAAGAAAGTTAAAAATATGATCACAATGTAGAATACGGTTTCTAAAAAACGCTAAAAATTACGATTAAAAAGTTACAAATTACGATTAAAAACTGTACAACCATGATAATAAAAAGCCTTTTTTGTGCCCTCTAATTTAATGGTGGGCAGACGGAGACGATCGCTTTGCCGCGTCCTTCTAGGTAAAACGTCTCTATTAAAATAAAAATAGTCCATTAAAAATTGCGGGCAGCGCTTATTTAAACACTTCTTAACTAGTTTAAGTACATGGGTCTCGCGTCTTAACTCCAGGGAAACATAACCAAGATGATCTAGCGCATCGTCACTGCTATCAGTTTGCATGATTATCCGTGCCGCGCGTCTCTGCAACCTCTCTATCCTATGAGCATTCGAAAGTCCACAACAGTTCCAAACGGAATCGCAGTAGTCAATTACAGGGAGAATAAATGATTTGTAGATTGTATTAGCAGTATACATGCTAATGTTCCTCCTGGTGCGGCCAAGAATTCCTATTCTCTTACTTACTTTACTTAGTAAGTAATTTACGTGCGCGTTCCAGGTAAGCGACTCATCTAAAATTACACCTAAATACTTAAACTCGGCAACTCGCGTTAGTTCTTTGCCATCTAATTTGACATGGAAATTAGCATTAGCTAGTCTAGGGCCAGTACCAAATAAAACACATTCTGTTTCTGACAAAAAAGACGAGATATTCGCAATCATCTTGCGTGCACTTTTACTTTCAAACGGAGATTGTGTCCATGAATTTTTGTAATGTAATTCTTGCAACCCTAAGTTTTGTAGTGAAAGTGATGTAAGTGATGTTGTGATAATAATAAATCATTTGCACTGACAAAAAAAGACGAGAAATTCGCAATCACCTTGTCTGCACTGTTTTAATTTCAAACGGAGATTGTGTTTTCATGAGTTCATTTTCTTACCATGCAATGTTCCAACTGTATTTTTACGATAACTGCAGAAATTCTCGCGCGCTCATTGGCTAATTTTTATCGTCAATATGCGGACAGACACATGAATTTGAAATTCGTGCGACGCGTCAGCGAGCGAGAGCGGGCAATTCGACCATTTGTTATCGTAAAAAACAAATTGATGTCAGTTTTTAATGAGTCTGTCCTGTTATTGACAATGAATTTCGTCATCACATTGCCAAAGTAGTCTGCGGATCCACTCGGCTATCGCCTCGTGGATCCACAGCTACTTTGACAATGTGATGACGAAATTTATGATCAATAACAGGACAGACGCATGAAAAACTGACGTCAATTTGTTAAATCGCCCAGGCCACCGCTTTGCCACTCATGCTAAAGGGTTCATGGAAGTAGACTAAAAGACTTAACCCAACACCTTTATTTAAACTTCAGCAAGAACTGTTAAATTACATAGTGTACTTCACTTCAAGAGCAAAGACACCATGCATAACTACTAAAGTCATCTTCCGTTTGGACTTGTTTCCTTTACCTTGAACTTCACCTGGCTAGCTATCGTTTGATGTCCTGAAATGAAATTAGATATGCTGTCTTTATCATACCGGTTGTACGTAAAGAGGCTGAGTTATTGACTACCTCGAGTATGTAACCTTCACACAAATTGAAAATCAACAAATAGGTATGCAGTAATTTAGAGAGCTGGAAATGACCAGTGAATTCCTTTCTGAGCGCTAGCCCAAAGAAAGGAACTGGGTACCACACGAGGCAAAGAAAGACTGTTTTCATCTTGACAAAATTGCAAACTCAACGTTACCCAACATTGCATTAGAATTGTACCTTCATACGTTGCACCAATTACACAAAAGACCTTCTCCCTTCTGGCATCGTTGCTTGGTCGTTAGAGCAACGGGGATCTAATCCGTCGTGGGTTGGATTAATCATTTCTATCGATATTTTTGATACACCTACTGGGTTCTCTTCTGGGTTCTAACGGATGTCGAACTACCTTTGTATAATTTTCTTCTTGGTATACTAATTCGTGCGGTATTTCTCTCTTGACGATAACAGGAGAAGTTTCGTCAAAGTTCGCGCCTTTTAAGAGTCCAACCTCTATTCATAGGCTGTGTCTGCCCATTCCAGATTTTTGGGTATAATGTGTACCGCTGAATAGCAAAGCGCGCGAGTGACGTCATGACTCAGACAAGACTCAGACAAACAAACCGGAACGGCGGACGATTTTCCTAAAATAGTTTCTAAAACAGCCGGTGTTCTTAAAACACATTTTTTAAACGAAAACTTCGCCTGGATCCCCTCTAGTTCTCTCAGAATACGCCGATGTTGTATGAGCCTCGTGGGGGCATAATCATTTGCATTCTATTTTTAGTCCTCGCGCGCTTCGCTATTCTTTGTAATCTTCAATCAGGAATCTGAGCTAGAATCTGTCCTCACCTTTATGGGACAGCCATGCAACTCGACGCGCATGCTCATCCATCCATAGTAGGACACTGATTTTGACCAGATTGGCGTAGAAGGGCGGCAGCATCTCGTGAGAAACAATGTAGTTGCAGTCGAAGTTTCCTGCAAAGATCTGTTACAAAAACAAACGGGTTTTTTTTTACCTTTTGTATACTGTCCATTTCATCCGTACTTTTAATCTTAATGAGTATTTCAAACTTAGGGTGGAAATCCCTAATGCAATATATAGTTTGTGCTTGGCTGTTTGATCCAAATCTGATTGGCAATTAATTTTTCTAGGACGATTTTGTATGATCACTTCTGGAGTTGCTGAATTTACTTGAACCTGAATGTGCCGCACAAGAAGTGTGACGTCTTGCTGGGTTAAAATACACATTGAATTTGCATTAGGATTTGTGAAGGCATAGCAAGATAGTTATGACACTGGTTTTGAGTAACTATCCCCTCGCGTTTATGTGTCTTCAAAATAAAAGACGAATACGACAACACATAGGCTGGAAGCGCTAACGCATCTTTTCCACTCCGATGAAGGTGGAGAAAGGACAACCGAAAATTAGAAAAACAAAATTAAAAAGACACTTCGGTTTAGGAACATTTCTCAAAAAGGTGTTTTGCCCATCGCATGGTTGCAGTATTTTCAGTTACATCATCACAATCTGTTCCTTTAGTTTTGTGATTGCATGTGAATCAGCGCGTCCCTGCGTCGGGAAGGGAATACATGAGACAGACATGTACTAGATGAAGCTTACGCTAGGAGTTTTATGAATTATTTCTTTCCTAATATATAAGGTAGTAAACTGTTCCTATATATCGCTTGGGCTGAGTTTACTGGTGAGTGTCAGGAAGTCCGAACCGGTTAGAACTCATTTGATCACAAATTCTTGAGTTAGTTAAATCGCATTGTTTAATCTAAAAGGAAGAGGCAACATTTATATTGCCTTCAGTTCGGTCTACAGCTGGGCCAGCTGTGATATTTGATGCTTGAGTCAGTTCTCGGTGACGAACTGAAATGTCACATCAAAGCATATAGACTCTAAGTGGTTGTTTACCTTCACTTTGCAACTGCCAATCTGGAATATTGCATTACTACTTTGGGATGGAGAAAAAATCCATACGTATGGGAATAATAAATAACTGATATATATCGTTTATTTCACTCTCTTGCAGATAAGTGACAGCGGGTTCGAGCCCTGATCAGGGACATTGTGTTGTGTTCTTGGGCAAGACTCTTCACTCTCAAAGTGCCTCTCTCAGCTTCTCTCCACCCAGGTGCATAAATGAGTACCGGCGAATTTAATGCTGGTGGTAACCCTGCGATGGACTAGCATCCCATCCCGGGGGGAGTAGAAATACTCCTAGTCGCTTCATGCTACTGAAACCGGGATAAGCTCCGGCCTGATGAGCCACTTGGCTTGTGTGAAGACTTTACCTAAAACTAACAATAGTGCTATATCAAAGCAATGTATTAGTTATACTCTTTAAACGGACGGGTACATAAATGACGAATATTTAAAAGTAAAAAAAGTTCTCTGATCTCTTAGTTGTCATGAAATTATTGAATGGTCGAGAAGAAGAAGGTCTAAGATTATACAGATTAGTTCTTTGTACAGCAATGGACACCAAGCACGATAATGGGTGGTCACGGGTGTCCGTCATCTCAGCCATAAATTCATGACAGAAGCTCGCGTCTATTATAAAGTGTAGTTTGGTTGGCTAGCGACAGTGTGTGACTGTATGAGCTATTCGGATTTATGATTTTAAATGCCCTTTTTTGCACGGACTCTATTTTATCTGACCGATAGTAAGAAATGTCTTACCACACCTGTACTGCATATTCTAAAATCGGTCTAAAACTGCTTTTGAAGACTTTCAACATATCTTGTTCTTGCACGCCTTCACTCTTTAATAATCTAAGAGCATATGGTTTCTTTGATGCTTAAGCGGTAATATGGTCAACATGGAAGTTCCATTTCAAGTTCTCATTAGTGATTACTTCAAGCAGTTTATATGATGGTAATTCTTTTTACAGTTTGGTTTCCCATATACAGCGGGTCTCATTAAAGTGTTCGGATTTCCCTTAAAGTTCTCGACCATCTCCTTACATTTTTTCGCATTTAGCCTCACACTGTATTCTATCAGTTGTAGAGTCATTATGTATATCTCTAACAGTAAAATCAAACAGGCTAGTCGAGTTACGTGGTATTACTTCAAAAACGGTCGTGTCAGCAACATACTTATAGCTAGGGTATGTTTTTACACGCTTGCCCGGAATTGAGTATGTTGTCTATATTCACAGCAATAAATCTTTATTCATTAAAATTGGGAAATTATAAGCCCTTCTCAAATGGGCAACCATGCATGGTGACAGGTCTGAATGTATTAGAGATATGACCAGTATGTATTTGTGGGTCAGTTCTGCCGTATCGAAAATCACATATTTTGGAGAAGTGTCACGTGCTGAAGAAAAGAAAACAAGGTAGCCCTTATCTAGGTGTTTGGTTAGTTAAGATTCGGCGCAAAAAAAACGGAGAGAGAAAAAGAGCACAGCTCTCCTTTCCAATGTTTCTCTCTCACCGCTTTTCTAGAAGTTCTCAACCAACCGAACGACCGAAACACATTAAAATGAGGGCAAAAGCCTGGAATCAAACCTTTCTGTCAAATCTTATGTCTACCCTGTGTAATCTACAACCCAGTTGACTATTGCAGGTTACTCTAGGTGCATCTCAACGTACGGGGCGATAAACTGTTCCGAATGTAAGCTCGATAGCAGCGGACACTGTAAAGAAGTGGTTCGATTTATAATTAAGTTACAAAGAAATGATATAAACTGTTTTTGATTTTGGAAAGCTCTTTATTCTATACTCTACGAACTTGAAGATGTCACAAACAAAACCTCTACAACTACTCCATGTGCTTCAAGTTGCTGCGTCGTTCTCCCGTTTCCGCGGCGCTTGACTGAGCTTTTCTCTTCCTCAGATGCCCTGAAAACATTATATCACACTTTTATTACTGAATGCTCACACCTTGATTAACTAAAAAATTAAATGGTATTTCATTTTATTGTCTAATTTTTCTAATTAAATTCCTTGCAAAAGAGACTCGCATTTTGTTGGTCGATTCTTGGAAACTAAAAAAAGTACGTTCTTACTTAAGCAATACATTTAGCTTACGCCCACTCAAGCCTGCTTCTTGAAACTTTGAAGTGGGACCGGCTATCATTAAGAAGAAGAAAGCAGAAAGCTACAATGATGTTTAAGTCCCTCAACGGGCTAGCCCCAGTGTACTTGCGCGATTTATTCAGTGAGCAGCATACAGACTATGACTTGCGTGATTCTTTCCGTAAGTTAAACTAGCCCAAGCCGCGTACTGATTATTTGAAACGTAGCTTTGGCTATAGCGGTGCCCTACTATGGAATTCTCTTCCTGAAAATATTAGGGCGATTAGATCAATTGGGCAGTTTAAGAAGGAAATCAACCGCGCACTTGAAACATTCCATTCCCACTCGGCAATCTTGTAAACCAGTTTTTTGTAGTCATTTTAATTTTTATAAAATGATTGTAATTAAAATACTTAGTGTAACTGAAGATTTTTAACCGAGTTTAAATAAAGATTTTACTTACTTACTTACTTACTTACTTATATTTCAAGTTACAATAGGCCATTTTACAGTTGTGAGCTTAGTTACCTGGCCATGAATGCAAGCGAGGCTGGAGGGGACCTTGCTTTGATACAGACCTTCAAGCTTTTCTCATGTAAATGTAAACTAGTTAGCATGAGAACAACTTGATTTGCACAATAAAAGCAGAGAGGTCTGTATCAAAACAAGGTCAACTCCAGCCTCGCTGCCAGTCAGAGGCCAGGTCACTTTGCCAACAACTGTAAAATGGTCTATTGAAAGAAAAAAAAACTGTTTGGAAACATGTATTAATAAACATAGATTTCTGTAATTTCATTCTTCATTTTTCCGATATTTAGTTTCTACTGAGAAGATCTATCGAACAACCGACAAACTGCTCGCTTCTCGGCACATGTGAGATACGCGGACAAATATTCAAGCATATTTCCGCGCCAAGTGGAGGCCATTGTTTATATAATAATGTAGGACCCCGGCTTGCTCGACTCCACACGATAGACTGAATTAAAAAAAAGAAATCTCATGTCTTCAGTACGAACAAGTTCAGTCCACTCTCACCTTGATTGGGCAGCCATACAGCTCGGCGCGCATGCTGATATGGCTGTGCCATGTCAGCGGACGGATGCGGACAAACCGAGCATGGAATGGCGGGAAGATCTTGTGAATAACAATGGAGTCCCGATCAAAGTTGCCCCGAAAAACCTGAAATGAAAAATGAAATTAAGTAATAGTTAAATCGGGGATTTAAAATAAATTACTAAATAGTTTGTTTACTATCTTTGCCCGGCGAAAGCAGACTGCTAATTTAGAATAGGCAATATTCATGTTCTCGGTATTAGACCTGGAACTAGCTTGTAATGGAGTTTCATGTGGGGTAATACCATTATAAATAGATTAATGTCAGCTTTGAAAAGACCCTCGCATTAGCCTCAAGTTGAAAGCTAGTTCCAGGTCCAATACCATAAATTTGTGATGCATAGCAGACGTCAGCAAGTTAGACTAGGACCCAGGTGCGTCTCGCGTTGTCGACTTTATCAGTGAAAGCTGAAAAGAAAGCCTTTGACTTTGGCAAATAACTTAAGCCTTGGTCTCGCTATATCATGCTCAACTTCAACCGATAATTGTTACATAACATTAATATTGCTACATTATAACACACTTTTTTGTTGTTGTTTTTTTTCAGGGGCAGTTTTGGATGAGGCAATAAGGAAATAATGAGTCAACGATACCCTGATAAAATCTTTACAATGAGAACTCATAATCTCATTGCTTTAGTATAAATCTACTAGCTTTTCTTGACTAAACAACATTTCGTAACTGATGTGCAAAGAAGCTGCAGCCAATTTGTTACCAATCGCATACTGCTAGGCTACTCACTGTAAACGACAGAATAGATAATAGTAGCGTAGCCAATCAGAGAACGGCATTCATAGTAGATCGTTAGTAGATTTATTCTAAAAAATCTAGTTTTCCTTCTGTTGCACAAAAATTTAGGTCTGTCCACAACATATTTCTTTTTTTTATTTTTTTTTTTTTATTTTTTTTTTTTCTTTGCTGTTGTGTTTATCCAACTGTGACAACAACAACCTTTATTTATGTGTCAAATCTAAAATAGCAGTTATACAACCACTAACTGGGGACACTAAATACTACCTAAAAATTTAAGAATTTAAAAATAAAACTATATATATGTACAATTTAAAATCTAACCTAAGTCTTACATAAAAGGCAGTTTTCACATTTACTATCAGTCAATTTAGAAACAAGGTCTATTCTACGTATGTAACATTTAAAAGATGATATGGATGTCAGTTCTCTTACATTTCTTGGTACAATTGCCCATATTTTGGGTCCCATATATCTAAGCGAATGTTTTCTTGGAACACCAGAAGCAAAGTTACAAGAAATGTAAAGAGAACAACACGTCTTGGTTTCAACAAGTGTTGTTTTGCTTTCTTTACTAATTATTCAATTTACTAGTTGGTCCCTACTCGTCTCTCTGAATTCGAAGATGCTAAGTGTTTTTATATGCCATCCTTTAACGCTTGTTAATCAAATAAGTAGTGGACGAATTGCTGTATGGATTGACATGAAGCATAAGCCCATAAGCACATTCTACTAGGGCAGGCTGAAAATGAATCAGAGACTAGGGATCATAATGACGTCAAAACTATTATTACCTTCTTTTTACCGCGCACTGTGTACTGAACCCAGAAAGAACCTGCAAGGCTGTAAGACAGCGAATAACTAGTTATCCATTGACCAGAATCTTGTCTTCCTTGGGTCGCTACCTTGGTAACGGTTGTGGGAGTTCCAAGATCAATCTGCAGCCATTGGTTGACGTCGTTCTTTTTCGCACACCAGGATCCTGCCTTACCTGAAGCAGCAGCCAAGTTTAAACGGGCGAGCGTGGCGGCACAAGAACTGCTGTAAACAGTTGAGGCAGTCAAGGCACTATCCGGAATTCGGCCATCTTCAATCCCAAGTGACATTGAGCACTGATAGCCTAAGGATAAAGCGAAAGGAACAATTAAGATGGATGAAATGATCATTAGTATGTCAAGGCTGCTAAACTTCCTTCAGTCTGAAGGATCCAAATGCTAACATTCTTCTTTTGAAAATGTCTTTCTGTTAACTTACTACATTATAGGAGTACAATTACGTAAAAATCTAAGAATCTTAAATTCAATATTTCCTAAATGTAATATTTTCCGATATCTTTGTTTGCTGCAATTATTAGCCCCCGTTAGATCTTTTTCGCTTTTTATATCGCATAATAGTAAACAAATAAACGACGACAATTTCAAAATTCACAGACATGTTTCGGCAGAAACATCTGCCTTCATCGGTGTGTGTTACAATATGTGTTTAGAGCAGCGAATATAAATACTGGAAAGTACTTATGAGTACAATATTGGGATGAAGCGAAACGTTTTTTTACAATAAAGGAAAGCGTGAGAATTACAATAACAGGCTAAGATTAACATGTTTGATTTGATGATTGAGAGAAGGGTGCAGAGCTTATTTGATCTTGAGCTGCAAGGTGGTGCTAGCTTGATCAATCACGTGAAAACGATCCCTGGAGCTTTGGGCTAGGCAGCCCTCAGAATTCCGCAGGTGTATCATGAACAATGTTTTTATCCGTTATGAGGTGTTCACGGACACGAGTGGAAAAATTTCGGGTGTTTTCACCGACATAGCAAGCGTTACAGCCTGCGCAAGAAAATTTACACACGACACCTGAACGAAGCCCACAAGGGAGAGGTTCTTTCTCACTTAATAGAGAGAGTATTTTAAAGGAGGAGAAAACTAAATAACAATTCTTCCATGAGCCCGAGTTGGATATGAAGTGATAAAATAACCAACGAGCGCGTAGCGCGAGTTGGCTATAATCACTTCATATCCAACAAGGGCGAATAGAATAATTGTTTTAGTAAATTCTCAAACCGGGTTTTGCCGCCGATTTTTCTTTCGGCCATTATAGAGGGCTAAAGTTGAAAACGTGCGGAAAATTTTTAAACTTGGCGCACTATTTTCCATATGACGTAAAACTCCGAGTATTGGCTCATAGTCGGAGTTTTTTAGCCAATCAAAAAGCTAGAAATGCAATAGTCGGAGCTGAGAATTTACTGATTTGCAATATCGTTTAAGTAAACCCGTTATGCGATTTTGTGTGATACTGGAAAACCTGCCTGTGTACGGAACTTTGAAATAGGAAGTGCGTGTATCTATGTTCATTTGATGACACAACTTGATTTTGTTTGTTTGTAAAGTAGTTATTTACAGCTCCTTCAATCCTGTGGCTAGGGAAGCAGCTAGATTTTTAGGATATTAGTAAGGTTGTTAATGTCTCCGTGAAAGCCCTTCCTGGTGTTCAGTTAATTTTGTAAGTCCTGTCTACACTACACTGTACATAAAATCTTAAAACTCGGAAATTTGAGTAGGATCATTTTTTACTTTTAGAGGCACGTAAGTCTAACCATTTTTGACACTCAAATTCCTTCTAATAACTACCTCCTCCAAATATGCAATGAATCTCTCCTTTGTTCACTGAAAATGTCTAACACTGCGACACTTTCGACGTTATTGCAATTTTGCGCTCAGAAGTTTTTTTTTTCGTTCAGCTGTGTATTAATTAATTGGGTTTTTATACTGCTAAACATAAAAATAAAAGACAAGATAATGTCAAGACAAATTAACCTCTAGTTAATGGAAGGAGCGGGCGACAATGTTTTTTGATTGTTGCTCACCGGTGAGCAACAACATTGCCAGGTGACCATAAATTATAACCAATAAGAGCTCGCGTTAGATTCAACTAAACACCGGCTACATAAAAAATTTATACAGTAGCTATAATTACCTTCCTGGCAGCCGTACACCTCTGCTCTCGTGCAAATGTGACTTAACCAAGTCTTGGGATGGAAACGAAGATACTTGGCTTGAATTGGCGAATACAGAGAATGATAAACTGGAGTGTTACGGTCGATGTTACCTCCAAACACCTGGCAAATTCATAAGGCTAGAGTCAAATGTTTTCCAGAAAAAAAGAACATAGCGACACAGTTTTTAAAAGCACTTTCCCATTTTTATCTACCAAGACACTGACAACTTGACAAGTCTTTTGATTGAGTTATTCATAGGCGCGATAATATTTCTACTGGCGTATCATGTGTCACCGGCCTATCATGTGTCAGGGGGATTTGCACTTTTCCCCTTCACGGCTCGTTGTCGACCGAAACGGGATGACTAAAAGCACATCAACGCAACCACAATAGAAGAAGACAAAAGGCATTTTATTACTTACACCTGTATCTTCATGTTGCCCTAACGACGAAATTAAGATGACCTCAACAAAGATTGTATTTCATACCTTAATGTGTCCATCGACAAGTCTGTACCAGGCCCAATGTGATCCATCCACACTGTAGGACAAACTGTAGCTCGTTACGCGATCGCCACCATCATACCTCCCCTGAGTCGCCACTTTGGTAACTGTTGTTTCCCGGCCAAAATAAACCTGCAGCCATTCGTTACCATTGTTAGTGCGCGTACACCAGGCCCCGGCCTTACCCGAAGCTGGGATCTTGTTAAGGCGGGAAAACTGTGGAATGTGATTGGCGGAATGGTATGTCGACGCTGATATTGCGCTGTCTGGAAGATGGCCACTCTCCATTCCCAGAGGAAGAAAACAGCTACGAGCTGTTAAAAAGACAGCAAAATGAAAATTTCAATTTTACCTTAGTTTCTAAAAAGGACAGTAAGTAATACTGTAGAATGGCTTATAATAACATACAATGACCCTCCATTGAAGAGATGAAAGGATGGTGGATTTTGGGGGTGGATTTTGGATTTCTTATTGCTGCAACGCGGTCACCAAAGCAATCCGGCTACCGTTTAGAAAGAGCCGATTTAAACAATAGCACAAATTCAACTCTATCGTCAGAACACGTTTTCTTCTGTGAAGTTTGGTGTAACAAAAACAAAAAAGAAATCGATCGTTTTACCTTCTCTGCAACCATAAATCTCTACTCGCATCGAGATGTTACCAGCCCAAGCTTTAGGATGGAACCGAACACTTCTGGCAAAAACCCGAGTGTCTGGACTAAAGAAATGCTTTGCAACTGTGGCTCTGTCGCTGTTGCCTAGGAACGTCTACAGATAGAATCAGTCAGAAAATCAATCAGTCAACCAATCAATCAATCAATCAACCAACCAATCAATCAGTCAACTAGGCCACAAATCAATTAATCAATCTTCAATAAATCGCCAATCAATAGATCAATCAATAATGGTAATTGAACTGAGTGGAGGGCAATTTGGTCTGAAATCATACACGTTAAAAATCTGATTGGCTGTTTCGTTTTACTGTCCCATTTTCATTGGCTGAGAAAAAGATGTGATTTAGAGCAAAAGATAGTGCGATTCGTGAATAAATCGCATCGCTGAGAACCAATCACATTACATGGATAACCAGTGATTTCAAAATGGATTTAATAAATCAATCAATCAATCAATCAGTCAGTCAGTCAGTCAAGCTATCAATTAAGTCAAAAATCAATGATTCAATCAGTCAATCAATCAATCAAATGATCAATTAGTCTACCAATCAGTCAGTTCTAAAGTCATTGTCAGCATTGGATCAATGCCTGCTGGGACTTGGTGACGTGGTAAACTTCACTGATCTGCGTTCAGTCTGTATAGAACTACCATAATACTAAATCCTCAATCCCCAGGCTTGATATGCATGCTCTCTTCACAAAACAGTTTGCTCCCAATTTATCTTGTCTAATTAGCGCAAAATTGAAACTACTACAGAAATGTCATATTAAGTACTGTAGTACCCCGTCAATACGGACACCAAGGGGACATGCGACACGTGTTTTATCGCTAAAAAGACTAAGGCACACTTTTTTACGGCAACCAAAATGTTCAATCGTAATTTACCCTTAATAAGATTAAACTACGGAAACTTAATAATCATTTATCATACTCTTGGAGAAATTTGTACAAGCAATCAATGCAAGCGGAAATTTTAAAAGGACTAAACCATTATTTAGTGTCTTCTGTAATTGTAACTGCAACAAGTTTAAACTATGAAAACCGTACGCACATCTACTCACTCTACTCTCGGACTAAAATTACTTTACTGTTGTCGTTGTTGTTTTTTTAATGCTCTCCATCAAGAGGGGTTGACGATGTATCATGCAGAGTTTGTTATTGTACACAAGAAAAGTGTCCGTTGTCCGTATTTACGAGTGTCCGTAATAAGAGGGGTAATTTTATAGACGAAATATGAGCTTTTCGTCGGGACAAACGAAGTTGTCCGTAATATCGGGGTGTCCGTATTAAGAGGGTTCCGCTGTACTGTTGTTTTTTATTCAATAAACACCTTGATTTGACTGTTTTCCCGGATGTAAACCCAATTGAAGTCGTCTGCGGTGTAAGCCAATGAGAACCTGGTCACCCACTCGTTAGCATCGTGTCGACCCTGAGTGGCCACGCCTCTTACATTGTGCAACTGGCCAAGGTTTACCTGAGATGAAATGGATTCCTTACAAGGTGGCAAAATATGGCATATCTGATCTATAATTACAACCTCCATTAATAACAGTTAGCCCAACCAGCATTAAAAATTTAGCCTAAACCGATTTCATAACAGTTTCCATAAAAAAGTCTTTAACATTCACAAGGTATTAAGTTTAGTAAAGATGTTTAGAAAAAGACGAGCAGGCAAGTGAAGAATACTCGGGTTCTTTGAACTGTGGAATAAAGGTAAGACACGAGCACCCTTTTTACTATATCTCAAGTCCAATGTGCAAATCCAAAAAGGATCAACAATTGAAATTGGCTTTAATGCGCCTATTGTGCCGCGGCAAATCAGATGGTAGAAGAAACCACAGAGATAAGTACTGTTTGTTGCAGGTGGTTAAATTATTCATCTCATATCCTAATGACAGAATAACATTCCACAAGTAACTCTGGTATTCACTTTTTTCTGATTCACAGCCTATTCCATATTAAATTTGATCAGGAAAACTTTTGAAAGGTTAGTCGAGTCTACAGCCTGTAAGTACTTTAGAAACAACATTTACGCACGGAATCTTCTTTGCTTCACTTTCCGGATTTTCCTGTGCAAACACTTTGAATTTCTCGCGGTAACTAATTAGTGCGGAAAGTTTGTTTGCATGTTTATTTTCAAGAAATCTAACTTAGCGTTCAGAAACTGTTTTCGGAGGGAACAAGGAATTGACGAAAAGGAATCTTGATTTTACTTTCAATATACATTGATTTACTTCGTGAAATGAACAGTCTTAATTCATACCTGAAGCCACTGGTTGGCATTATTCTGACCAGCCGCCCAACAGTATTTCCCGCCACTTGGTAACAAGTTGAGTCTGCCTCTATTTGGAAGATAGCTGGAACTGTGCGAGGAAGAAGCTGTGAATGCTTCATCAGGAATTCTACCGTCCTCCACTCCCACAGGCATAAGACAGTTCTTCACTGTGGGAAGAACAAACCAATAAAAATCTTAATAGATAGCAAACACCTTGTGCAGGAAGAAATTGAGACCTTTTCAAGGCCTTTGAAAGTGTTTGCATTTAGCAGTAAAATCATTCAGCGCCAAATCTCGGATAAGAGAGATTAAGGCTATTTGTCAGCACATTAACTTACCTTTTCGGCAGCCAAACAGTTCAACTCTCAGGCAAGGTATATTATGATTGTGGGTCTTTGGATGAAAGCGGATGAAGCGAGCATCGATGTGAGGTCTAAGAGAGTGTTTAATGACTGTGTTTCTGTCAGTGTTCCCAGCAAAGACCTAAAATAACAACAATTAGTAAAATCCAGCTAGTGGTCTATTATCAATGCTGCGTTCTGATTGGTTGCAGTAGGCTATTTGTTATAGCCCACTAGTAGCGAAAAGCGCCGGCTTTGAAAACCAAAACGATGGCGGCTGAATCGCGTTTCGCTGAAGTTTTGGACGAGTATTTGAGCTCATTATTACATAAATCTATACCAAAATCTACAAAGAAGTCAACTAAATATGGAATGAAGATATCTAACGGTAGGAATGCACAAAATAAATGAGAACTGTTGACAAATGTTACCGTAAATTTGACTCCTTTTGCAATTACTATTTCTATCGTCTTTTTGACAAACTAAAATAACTAGTTTTTACAGAATGGTTTTCAAGCCAAACAAGATTTGAAACTCCGATAGAAGAGATGAAGAAAGAAGAGCTAAATGACTGCCTGAAAGGTTTTTATGCCGCAGTGAAGCAGAAAGACGGAAAAGATTTCAAAGTTTCGTCTCTCCGTACAATTCGAGCAGCAATAGAACGATACCTTAAACAACCACCAACAATCAATCAATAAATAAATAAATAAATAAGAATTAAAGTCTAGCTTTAACTAGCGAAAGAGGTTTTGTCTCGATATTTTTTTTGACTCGTCCTCATGGCCTCTGGGTCAATAGCCCATTCGGCCTTCGGCCTCATGGGCTATTGACTCAGAGCCCATTCGGGCTCGAGGAATAATTGTTAAATAGTTTAGCACTATCAAATGCCAGACTTCAATACCTCGCCAACCACATTCCATACTGTCTACTCGTGATATGCCCTCCAAACGCTCAGA
>OZ026602.1:20877384-20932384 GCA_964020085.1 Micromussa lordhowensis | reverse complement strand
CCAAGCAGCTCAAGTAAACCAAGCAGCTCAAGTAAACCAAGCAGCTCAAGTAAACCAAGCAGCTCAAGTAAGCCAAGCAGCTCAAGTAAGCCAAGTAGCTCAAGCAAGCCAAGCACCTCAAGTAAGCAAAGCAGCTCAAGTAACCCAAGCAAACCAAGCACCTTAAGTAAGCAAAGCACCTCAAGTAAGCCAAGCACCTCAAGTAAACCAAGCAGCTCAAGTAAGCCAAGCAGCTCAAGTAAGCCAAGCACCTCAAATAAGCCAAGCACCTCAAGTAAACCAAGCAGCTAAAGTAAACCAAGCACCTCAAGTAAACCAAGCAGCTCAAGTAAGCCAAGCAGCTCAAGTAAGCCAAGCAGCTCAAGTAAGCCAAGCAGCTTAAGTAACTGCCAAGCAGCTCAAGTAAGCCAAGCAGCTCAAGCGCCTCAAGTAAGTCAAGCAGCTCAAGTAAGCCAAGCAGCTCAAGTAAACCAAGCAGCTCAAGTAAGCCAAGCAGCTCAAGTAAACCAAGCAGCTCAAGTAAGTCAAGCAGCTCAAGTAAGCCAAGCAGCTCAAGCAAGCCAAGCACCACAAGTAAGCAAAGCAGCTCAAGTAACCCAAGCAACTCAAGTAAGCCAAGCACCTAAAGTAAGCAAAACACCTCAAGTAAGCCAAGCAGCTCAAGTAAGCCAAGCAATTCAAGTAAGCCAAGCAGCTCAAGTAAGCCAAGCAACTCAAGTAAACCAAGCAGCTCAAGTAGGCCAAGCACCTCAAGTAAACCAAGAAGCTCAAGTAAGCCAGGTAGCTCAAGTAAGCCAAGTAGCTCAAGTAAGCCAAGCAACCCAAGTAAACCAAGCAGCTCAAGTAAGCCAAGCACCTCAAGTGAACCAAGCAGCTCAAGTAAGCTAAGCAACACAAGAAAACCAAGCACCTCAAGTAAGCCAAGCACCTCAAGTAAGCCAAGAAGCTCAAGTAAGCCAAGCAACTCAAGTAAACCCAGTAGCTCAAGTAAGTCAAGCAGCTCAAGTAAGCCAAGAAGCTCAAGTAAGCCAAGCAACTCAAGTAAACCCAGTAGCTCAAGTAAGCCAAGCAGCTCAAGTAAGCCAAGCAGCTCAAGTAAGCCAAGTAACTCAAGTAAGTCAAGTGACTCAAGTAAGCCAAGCATCTCAAGTAAACCAAGCATCTCAAGTAAACCAAGCAGCTCAAGTAAGCCAAGTAAAATGCAGTTAGCGGAAATACTGAGATGAATGGAGCGTCGAGGTTTTAAAAAATATATACGTTTGAAATGGACTTATTTACAAAGGAAACATTTCTAAGCATTTCTCAGTGAGAATTGAATTATGTTTTTTTAAACTCGTTGTCTGTTTTAGCTTTCTGTTTTCAGCGGGGGGACGGGAATATTGGCAACGCATTTCCTTTTATTATTACCAACAAAGAAAACCTGCTTCAAGCTCTCGGTCCTTTCTACCAGCACCCTAACATTTGCAGCATCGTGTTATGACTCACTGCAATTAATTTATATCAGCATTTTCTAACGGGGATAGCATGAGAGTGAAAGAAAAAATGTTCTGATTCTTTTTCTGCGAGTAAGCGTTTTTCATAAAAAGAAACCAGATAATTAAGAAAACAAGTCATAAAAAAAGGAAAGAAAGAAAACAAGGGGAGAAGTTTTGATAAAAACCGCTTAAAAGGCACAGAAATGACGCATAGATTCAATTTCTTCATTATTCGTTTAGTAAAAAAGAGATGGCTCTTTTGTCAAAATCGTGATGATTGTAATATCGGCATGATGTTAACAAAAATATTTGTTGCTGTGATTTTGGAGTGAGGACAACTTCAGCTGAATGCTCGACCTAAGCAAGAAATTATTCTCTTATACCTACATGTACCCTCTCATCTAATATTTTTTTACAAAACCAGACAAAAAGAGAAAACGGTTCCCAAGATTTTCAGGGTTTCAAGTTTCATATCACCAACTACTCCGATCTCTTTTCAAGAATAAAATCTTCGAAACGAAATGCCCCAGTTTCATACATGAAAGAAAGCTTGCCATTTTTGGTGTTATCTAAAACCGATTTGATTAGACAGAAAATACAATCTGCAATGTGTCTAATCCATAATTGAAACAATTCATACCTTTGAAGTTGTTTCTTTTGCGCGCGAGAGTAACATCGCCGATGCCACGATAAAAACCTTTACCAAGAAACGATTCATCCTGAGCGAAGTCCTCCTTAAAGTCCTTTCCTTAACACTGAGAAGCTCGAGGAAATGACGAGGGTCGCCGGAGAAAAACATCAATAAAAATGAATTATCCTATTGTTTTCAAAACTCGAAGAATCTCGTACGAGTTGATCTTATTGTGTTTGAAGATGGCCAGCTAGGGGAGGTGGGAAATATACCTCAAGGAAATAACATATGTGAAAACATACGAGTCCCGCTTACAATGCGAGGGAAAACTAGTTTCCGAGGTTTTTAGTCTTTAAACTTAATGGATTTATTTCCAGACATGTAAGGAACTTCAAAAAGAAAACCCGATTCGTTGCGTTTTAAACGGAATTAATTCCAGCTAGAAAAGGGTCATGGCAATCCTTACCCTCTAAGATTCCCTTTGACACGTTTCAACGTACGTTTTGGAGAAGAACACTAGGGGTTGTAAACCTCTCAAAAAAATCCACATCCATGAGTGACTTTCTGACCATTCAATTGTAATAAAGTAATTTTTCCCAGATTTTTTTCGAATTACGGAAGTTATGCATGATGACCTTCATAGGCAAACCGTTCTTTGCCTTGTTGATCTTATGTTAGAATAAATTACTTTGGTTGTTCGGCAGTATTCCTACAAGGAAACGTTTTATGACGATGATTTCACTGAAATACGGTGGCTCATCCGCCCAGCGAATCTGTTAGAACATTCTGCTTTCGTTCGATCTGTAAAAGTTCTATATTAAGATTTGTACAACATAGTTAGCGTTACGGGCCAAAAAGTAAATATTTCCTGCTAACCATACAGTGAGTTTTAGTTAAGAACAAAGTTTATTTAGCCACGCGTTTGCGTCAACGCATTCAATTTGATGTGTATAATAAATTACTTTCTACTTACTAATGTTGAGAAGTTGTGCTCTCTGTACCTATAGTATATTATCATTAATTAATTTGTACTCAAAGCCATCCAGAATAGCTCTATTAATTAGCCAAAAACTAAAAACAATTATAAAACTAGATCTTGTAAGCCAAGTTAGTTTCCTTCAGTACTGATTAAACATTCGAGGCAAACAAAAACTATACTTCTCTTTGGGTGATAATCATATCAAAGAAATTGCCTTTATAATGAAAAAAATCGTTTATAAAATAATAGCTAAAGCCTACAAGAAAGCTTTGTTAGGTCTCAAGATTTAAAGAACGAGGCAGTGAATTGATCAATTTGATCGAGAAATGAAATTATTATCTAAGCGCAATTCTTTGGTTACTAAGTTTATCTGCCGATGGCGTCATTTTATTAATTTTTTTTTATTGAAGATCACTGATGATTTCTTCGAAGCGGAAAACTCACGGTAATAAATATCGTCTTTTATTTTAGTCGGATCTGATACCTGTTCTTTTAGGCGATCGAACCAAGCCATTAGTTAAATTTTGAATTCTAATTTGGGATCATTCCGGTGTTTACAAGGCAAAAAAGTTCCCTGATGGAAAATATACCGATTTTGACTCTCATACCTTCCTATTCCTGGAGTGCAATGGTAGAAAATGGGATGTCGAGCAAAAACATTCTTCACCAATGATACGATCGAGTCATCCAATATTCTTAAAAATCTCCGTTAAGTGTTTTCAATAAATCATTTCTCAATAGTTGAGCTGAAAAGCTGAATTAATGAGGCCATTGTTTCATTTCGGAGAACGAGAAAGTTCTCGCCGGTATTGTTCTTGGACTTAAACCGGCTAAAAGAAATCGAAAAGTGTAACTTTCTGAACAAGGAAAAAACGTTACGCTTGACTAAATGTAACAGCTGAATTTTCGAAGGAAAGATAGCGGGAATTCCTGCCACGAAGGATCTTTTACCTGATCGCAAAATGACAGGGGTCATTATATATTTCAGTATTTTGATGCCATAGACTGAGTAAACACTCGGAAAATGAATCTAAAGGACTGAGGCTTGCTCTTGTATCCGCTGGTCTGTTTTATGCTTCACCCGCTAAAGCAAATTGCCACTACACCGCATGTGAGCAACACTTCCGGCTCAAAGAATCACTGACTGATGATGATCATCGACTGGACAATCTTGCGAAAAGCGGCCGGCGGAACCTTAATTCTCTATCATTCGGCAGAACTGACTCAAACCTGAGAAAGATCTGGTGGGCGCTTACATGCGAAGGAAAAAGATACTCGATTTTATGGAAACCATATGCCATGATACACTTTGCAAAATTGTAAATTATTAAGAACAATATCATTGTACTCTGCTGTCGTACAACGTCAAAACTAAAGCAAAATGTTGCATTTCCTTTTTTGTTTATTCAGTTAAATGCTTTAACGAAATTCAAATCAGACCACCTAAGAATCAAAGGAGATGGTTTCCTGTGGTTTCCATGTCCCCGCCTGTCGGCGCAGATCTTGGTAAGTACGTGGCCTTTTTATCAGTTTATATATTTTTTCCTTCTATTGGGGCTAGTTGATAGTACAGAGGACATACTTCTACATCATGCACTTCTAATTAGCAGATATCACATTTATTCATCAAAATTAAAGAAAACCCTCCCGAATTTACGAGTATTTGAACAAGAAATCGAAAAGTGTCGAAATGGAATCTTTTCAAATGAACTGTCACTTTCTACCTTTTTTTTAGCAGCTTCCCTTTTTACCATTTACATTACTTTCAAATTTTATTCCCTATTCTTTCAAAACCTTACACCAGGACTGGCGGCCTCGTTCGTTCGTAGTTTGTTTATTTTGTTTCTTTTAATTTCTTTTTTGTGATGTAGGTTTAGGCCAGTAATTTTGCAGATAAATGTTGTAATGTAACTGCGGTGTACTGTTAAGTAACGAATGTAACGTAATTGTATGTAGGTAGCCTAAACGAAAAATAATTAGCAAGTATAATGTAAAGCGTAAATGTCAGTAAAACCGAACAAAAGTTAAAAGATTAAAAAAAAAAGTTTATTAGTAGTTGAGCAAAGCTCGTACAAACATTTACACTGGAGTGTAAACGACTTGTGATAGAATTACAATTGAACAATACACGACAAATTTTTAACGAATACTAACATTCTGATACTAACAGTGTTTATTCCCTGTTTCTCTTAATCACGCTTCGGTTCACGCGTTAAAAAAAAAGACCTGGATTTTTCAACTTTGCCTATTTTTGTAGTCGGCCTTTTTCGCGGTAATTGTAAACACAGTATAACAACTTTTAATAGGGTTTAGAAAGTCTTCTCGAAATTGATCGAGACAATTTCAAAACAAGTTTTTACGCTAAACTCAATTTTCGATCGAAAAATATCGGCAATTTCTGTCACGAAGAATCTTCTACCGGATTACAAAGTGACAAAGTTTGTTATTTTTTTTGTATTTTGAATAAACACTCAGGAAATGGGGCTGATGAGAACGCTTGCGTCGGCTGGTCGGTTATGTGGTTCAACCGCCAAAGCAAATTACTACTATACTATAGGAAAATTCATTACCTGACGAGGGAATTCCGCGTTAAATTGCACTTGAAAACCGATATCGCACGAATCGCGAAGCGATGAGTGCGATATCGGTTTTCAAGTGCAATTTAACGCGGAATTCACGAGTTAGGTACTGAATTTTCCTTGAATCGCATAATTGAATAAAATTGTAGAAAAAGACATTGTAGAAAAACTTTTTTGCAGCTGTTGTGTTACAATTTGACGACAGTTGTTACGTAGATGCGAAACAATATCACTTAGCCCCGTTTTCAACTCGCAATTCCACGCTAAATACCTCGCTTCGTAAACCAATCAGAATGCAAGATTTTATTCAATTATGCGATTCTCTACCAAACCGCGCCTGAGAAACAATAACGGCGACTCAAAGGATCACTGATGACAATCGCCGATGACCATCTCATATGCCATTGCCTGGTTTCAAACCGTGAGGGTCTAGGTACGAGTCTGTAAATTATGGGATTAGCAACTATTGATTCACATAGTCTGAAAGAGCTTACCGAGATTCACAAGATTCCCAAGTTTGGTGTTAATCAGACTAGTTTTCACTGAGATACAGCCATTTGAAAATGTGAAAATTTACAAAGAAATGTATGGCAATCTGGACGCTGTCCGACACGGCGTCCGGATGCCATACATTTCTTTGTAAATTTTGACGTCTTTAAATCGCTGTATCTCGGTCAAAACTAGTCTGATTAACACCAAACTTAGGAATCTTGTGAATCTCGGTAAGCTCTTTCAGACTATGTGAATCAATAGTTGCTAATCCCATAATTTACAGACTCGTACCTAGACCCTCACGGTTTGAAACTAGGCAATGATATGCTTACAACTGCTGTAAATTATTAACTCCTTTCACTCTGCTGTCATTAAACGTCAAAATTGCAGCAAAATTTTGCATTTCTGTTTTTGTTTATTCAATTCAACTGATGTCTTATCGAAATTCAAATGAGCTTCCCGGAGAGCTGTACGTGGCCGTTAAAGAATACGAAAGTACGAAGAAAGTTTCCTGTGGTTTCCATGTCCCCGCTTGTCGGCGTCGCTTGGTAAGTTCCTCAGGGACTTTTATTCGTCTTCTAGTGTAAGTTTATCAGTTGAGCTAAGCTCGTGCAAACATTTACACTGGAATATAAACGAGCTGTGATAGAGTAACAATAAAGCATGCGACAAATTTTTAATGGCATACTAACAATCTTTGGCGTTATTCTTTTAATTTTCGGTGCACGCGTTAAAAAAGACATCAATTTTTCAACTTTGCGTATTTTTACGGTCACCTTTTCTTGCTTAATATAACCCAGCACAACAACTTTGACAGGGTTTAGAAAGTCCTTTCGACATTAATCGGGACGGTTGCAAAAACTATCCCGTTTGTTTTCTTTCGATATGATTTCGTTCATGACAATAGTGCACAGATAATCAGGGCAAAACTATTGTTTAACTGTTCCAAGACTCTAAACTGCATACAGTAAAGAGAAAACTGATATAATTTGGATTCTTCCAGAAATATTCCCAGTTTGCAATTAAACTTCTAACATAATGATATCTGGGAAAATATTCTTAATATTTCAATACCAAACTTTAACGAGTATGTTTATTTGCTGTCAAGAGAGTACTTTCAATTTCCCTGAAATTTCCCGTAATTTAATTAAATTGCTCAATTTGGTCTCACAGCAGCCAAATGAAGCCAAGGAAACTGGACCTTAGTATACATAGGGCATCGAAATATTTCCGAATATTTTGGGGGAGAACTATTAACGTCCCACCAGTTTGTCATTTAAACGAGGGGAAAAAGCCAGCGAAAATGTTTTGGTGATGAATGGACAGACAGCTTTCAAGTCCCATGGAGTATCAATAACACGAAACAAAGGTAGTAATTAAACGGTGTATGACATTTGCAGAGTGCAGACTGTAGAATTTTTACTAAATATTGCATTCTCATTTCCATTACCGATAGCCGAGCTAACCGTAAACTCGAGTGCTGTTCGTGCTAACCTGACTGATATTTAGTCAGGCGGTTATGTGCAGAATTTTGGGCGAATTGTGCACTTTTGGCTAAAAGCATGAAATGTGGTGTAAGTGAAGGTTCTTTGTATGCTTATTAACATCTGATATGGAGCCACTCTGAAAATTCGCTCTCAGCGAAGTTAAGGGGGTGTTTTTGAACTGGCCGCCATCTTGACCGGAAGTAAAATTTAACGTTACCGGAAGTTATTAGAAGACGGTCACAACACCTTGGAATGACATTTCGGGTTGCTAAGGGATGAAGACATGTATCGTCTGCAAGACTTTGCACCAGATGTTGCCTTACATTTTAAGCAAGGAAAGTTTGTTGTCAACAAGACGTCAAAGCCCTTCTCAAGTATCCCAATTGACCAAGCTCATGAACAGAACAACGCCTTAGTCAAAGGGGAGGGCGGTGCTGTGGGATTAACAGAGAACCCGAGTGCTCTTCGTCGGTGGATGGTATCTGGGCCGGAGATGGCAAGAGTCATCAATGAGTTTGAGGCCAGCATTGTAACAGAATCCACTCAAAACAAGCAGAATGGAAAACACCATGAAGACACAAGAAGCTTGCAATCTTTGTTTTATAGAGATGTTACTGCACTGACAAGAACAATTGAAGAAATGGGAAATCCTTTCATGGAGGAAACCGAAGATCTCTTAGTTTTGGACACTAAGGAAATAATAATGAGTTCAGATGCAGTGGTGAGACTGCGCAAGGTGGAAGAGGTTGGAATGGCACAGTATGAGTCCTTCATAACGGAACGCCTGGTGCAGCGAAGCAAGTCATTGTATGATCCAATAAAGAGAAACGATCTTGGCATCTTTAACTTTCCTTCGTCAAAGACGGTGTCTAAGACCAAACAGCAGTTGTCATCTGCAAAGAATGACTGTTTGCTTTTTTCGAGGTTGTACATTTCTTGCCAGACGAGGGAGGGAAACCTGGATGAGTTTTTTCAGCACGAAAATCAAAGTTGCCCACCATCGCTTTCACAAGACGGTAAACTGCGTCTTCCTCAAAAGAAGTCAGAACTAGCTGAATGTCTCCAGTCTTTCACAACTCCACAAGTGAAGATTCCCGAGGATGTCGACGCCATTATCATCGATGGATCGGTTGTTGTCAATATGGTCAAGCCCCGAACAGAGAAAACATTTGCAGAATATTCAAGGCAGTCTTTTCTACCCTACATTCAATCTCAGCTCTCCCATGCTAAGCGACTTGATGTAGTATGGGATGAATATGTTCCCAACAGCTTAAAGGCTACTACTAGAAGTAAACGAGGGAAGGGTGTTAGAAGACGCGTACAGGCGAGCAGTCAACTACCTCGCAACTGGCAGCAGTTCCTACGGAATGACGAAAACAAGCAAGAATTATTTCGGTTCCTAGCTGAGTCTGTACTATCCTTGCACGAGGGAAAGCAAGTCATCACAACCAAAGGCAGAGAAATCCTGTGTACTCTTGCTCGTAGCAGCACCCCGAACCTGGCACCATGTACACACGAGGAAGCTGACACCAGGATGATTTTGCATGCAGCCGACGCAGTCCAGGAGGGTCACCAGAAGATTGTGATACGTACAGTTGACACTGATGTCCTTGTTCTAGCTGTAACACTTGCCGATATGCTTCGGGAACAACAAGTAGAAGTCTGGGTTGCCATGGGCACTGGCTCGCATTTGCGCTACATTGCTGCGCACGAGATCTCGAGCAGCTTGGGACCAGAAATGTCAAAGTCTCTACCCATATTCCACGCATTCACAGGATGCGATACGGTATCTTGTTTCGCTGGACGAGGAAAGAAGACTGCCTTTACCGTATGGCGAAATTATCCAGCCGTCACGGATGCCTTCCTGCAGCTGGCGTCTTCGCCTACTCATCCAGTCAGTGAAGCGTGCATGGCAAATCTTGAACGTTTTGTCATACTCATGTACGACAGAACAAGCAGTAAGACGAAAGTTGATGAAGCCAGGAAGCAACTTTTTGCACAGAAAGGTAGAGCATATGATGCAATCCCACCGACAAGGGCGGCCCTATTACAACACACATACAGGGCAGCTTATCAAGGCGGTCACTGCTGGGGCCAAGCCGTCTCACCAAGTCCAGAGTTACCTTCACCTGGCGACTGGGGCTGGATTTTTAAAGATGGAGAATGGCAGCCTTTTTGGACGACTCTACCGGAGGTCACGAAGTCATGCCGAGAGCTCATCCGATGCGGATGCAAGGCTGGGTGCAGAGGGAGTTGTTCTTGTAAAAAGGCAGCACTGCAATGCACCGCCCTTTGCAGCTGTACTGAACAATGTAACAACCGATAAGGATAAACGTGGAATGTATCACTCACACTGTAATGATCACTGTTGTTGAAAATGTTTGAATATATGAACAGCGGGGTGGCGTAAAGCCTACGAAGCACTGAATTAAACTGCCCAAAATTTTTGGATTGTAATTAAGTAAAGTATGTTTTCATAAGAAGAGCCATAAAAGTGTTAAGTATGCTACCGTAATTTTGTTATTTCTAGCCTCTGTAATGCGCATGTCAACAGTTGTTTGCCCGTACAAGTTTTAATTAACAGAATGATTGATTGTGTAAACTGGAGTATTGTTGTTTACTTCAAGCATCTTATGTGTGTATGAGACGAAGTTGAACAATATTCGATAAGCAAAGTGACTTAGGTCTTAACAATTATGAGCAAGTAGAATAAGAGCTTGTGAACTAGATTAAGTCTAGTACGATACTACTGCGTATGCCTGAGAAATAAAAGCACTTAGTAAATGGAATGATAACAGTTTCTTATGAGTTTATTTTAATAAATTATGACATTTGAAGCGATTTCAAAAGGAAGAAACAGATTTAACAAGCACTTTCCCTTTTATAACCTTTCACTTCCGGTAAAAAATGGCGGACATTTTGAAAATTCATCATTTCTTAGTAAATTTTATCATTTTTTTTAAAATTTAAAACAAATAATTTATCAAGGAAAGATTAAAATCACTGCAACATTAAAAATAAAGTTTTATTGAAGCAAGAAAAGAACGTTTAATGGCACTATAATTAAAATAAATTCCACTTCCGGTTCAAAATGGCCGCCATTTTTAAAAACCCTCATAACTTCCCAAAAATAAAATTTCTTCGATGGCTCTATATCCACATTTGTTTATAACATAAACCTGGTACTTCATGCAAAGTTTCATGCTTTTAACCGAAAGTGCACAATTTTTTCACATAACCGCCTGACAATCAGGCTAACCAGAGTGTTATTTAGGTCTAAATGTAGTCTGCAGTCTGCAAACACCGGTAATTAAAATCGGTTTGAGAGCATTGTTGAAAGTTGAAAGTAGCGGAGAGTTGAAAGTAGCGGAGGACACCACTTTTTTTTTAATTTTTCAAATTTTTTAAATTTTCCAAGAAGTTTATGATTAATTTTATTATTTTTGCCAGGCCTTTACTCACAAAGTTGGTATAATGTAGTCAAATGTTATTGAACGACAATGGCCGGGTTTGGGACAAATTACAATCTTTCTAAAGAAAACGTGAGGGAATAATCGTTGCAGAATTTGACCGGTACTGAAGTTTGAGTGGTCAGAAGTATCCTCATCTCTCATCTGGAAGTCAAAGGATGGCTACAAAGCTAGCATTTTAGGCTAATTTAATAGTAAGATTCATTTCAAAAACTCCAAATTGTAGTCTGACGCTTTAGCTAAATTTCAAAGAACTAAACCAGTCTTTCTTTTCAATCTTTACAGTTCCTAGTTTTGCCTCAGCCTTAATTGTCCTTGTTTCTTTATCCACTTTCTCTTTAGGGTTGAGTTTCCCGGACATTACAAAAAAGTTCTCTTGCTTATCTTCTTCGTCAATGGCCATGTTAACATTAGAATTTATGTCAATATGTTTTGACTTCACTTGAAGATCTGAATAGAAAGATTCCTCCAGTGACTTGATGTGAATGTCTCCTGCAAGGAATAACAGTCATTTCATGAATACTACACAGCTAGTTGTCAAACCTAGAAGGCAAAAAGCCCTTGGGTTATACTCGTTCACAAGGAGTTATTTTGGAGTGAAGGCTTATTCTTAAGGAAGTAGGGCTCAGTAGAGCTCCTCTACTCTTTCCTCTTCAATCTTTCTTCTCTATTCGAACACAACGTTCCCCCGACAAAATAGTTTTTGCCGCTTCTAATGATGAATTTCAGCAGTGATCGTGCCCTCTCATCTTCTTTCTTTTTCTTTAACAACAATGACCTTCTACAACAATAATCCCAGCCTCGTTTTACTGTTCTCCAAAGGTATTTATACCACACGGCAAGCATTGACAATAGAAGAAAAGATTCCGCGGAGATTATAAATTAACGAGTTACATTACAACTACATTAAGGCTTATACAAATATTCTAAAAATGTGAAAGTTACGTAATGATTACATAATGACTCTCCAACAAACAAAGGGTTTACAAACTTGAACAAAAATAGCTTAAGTAGAGATATTACATGACAGTCAGTCACCAACAACAGTTCTTTTCAGAACTACCCTCACCCGGACGATCATACTATACGAACTACTGATACTCCTGGGTTCAAACCATTTACTATGTTTCAACTGAGCGTCGTGAAACCAAACCCAAACCAATTACTTACCAGTTAGACTACTCAGCTAATCTTCCAACCGCAGTAAAACCAAAACCAAAGTAATTGCCTGTCTTACTTTCAACACTCAATTGAAAACCACCCAATAAATGGAATTTTACGATATAACTGCGGGAAATAAAACTGGGAAAAAAATTTCACGATTTCACGGAGTTTTAGGGCAGCTTACCTTCCTTGGTTTCCAGTATTACATTATCATGCCGCGATAAACTGACATCTATGTTTCCAGTGTTTGTAACAGCTTTTAGTGTCCCTGATGTTGAACTAATTGAAATGTCCCCATTCTTCGCACGTACTTCAGTCACACCTGAAAGAGGAAAAATGCACAAAATGTACAATTAACGTCCAAAGAAGACAGGGAGGGGAAAGCCCAGAGTCACAAAAGATGTAATTAAAGATTGTGAATGAAAGACACTCCTTTGTAAGAATAAGATGGCAGCTGTTCATTTTGCCACAACACTGCATCAGCCATCCCATCCTATAAAGAACCAGGAAATCCACATTTTTGCAGTATTTGGGGGTGGTTTAAAAACGCAATGCAATGGCCTTGGTCAGAATTTTGAACCCAGGCAGACTTAGAGCCCATCTGGACATTTCCCACTAGGTACATTGTGTTCTTACCATGAATATCCCCTAACTTGACGTGACCACTTTCAGATGACATCTGAGCCTTCAGTACATATGAAGCACCCACATCAATATCTCCATTCTCTGTCTCCACACAAAATTCCTTCCCCTGCAACTTTTTTACAGATATCTTTCCTTTCTTTTTAGTGTCAAGGTTTCCAAACTCAAACAGTAACTGAGATTCACATTCAATTGTACCACCATTTGTATTCACTCCCAAGCGAGACCCCCTAAGATTTTTCATACGACACGTGCCTTGGTCCATAATAATATTTCAAACGGCCCTCCTTCAAGATCTCTGATGTCAACATTGGCATTATCTCTGACTTTGATGTTGACGCCGAAGTTGGAAGGAACCTGAAAATGCAAACCAACATCTTTTGAAGGGTACTGGAACTCACGCTGGTCTGAGCATGTAACCTATAACAAAAAGCAAGTGTCTACTGGTAGGTTTCTACTAGAAGGGTTAAACAATCAAAACTGAACAATCAATCCATCACTGTTACATGAACATGTAGCACAAGACATTGCACATTGCTATATTTGTGCTAGCAGGTTTGATAATTTTTTGGGGTGAGAAATTTTGTGGCAACTTGTTTAGGAAAAAAGGTGTCTGCAAGGACTTTCTGTGGGATGACAAGCATAACTCAGGGCTCTCACTATTATGTCAAAACATTTCATCAGCTACATGTACATTCATGTTGTTTACATTAAATGCAGACTACACTAAAATAAGGAGACTCCCTGGCTTATCTATGCTGTCAGGAACCAGCATCCTTAGAGATTTAGGGTGAGTTGACCTGCACCTCTTTAAAACCTTTTTTTTACTTCATTCTTATTAATCAGCATCTCTTTTGTTGTTAGGGCTTCAGGCATTGTTTGTGTTGCTTACCTATTATTTTGTTTAGTCAATTATAAGGAACCTTCAAATTGTGAATGGTGTAGGCCACCCCTCAGGGGCAGATAGCCAGGTTAGGAAAGTGAAACGTTCATTCCATCATATTTGCCATTTCCTCCTCCTGAAGAGACTATCTGGCTATCAAGGATGAAGTAACAGAGATGTTTTCTTGTTGGCTTACATTGTATGCTCGAAGCCACTGGCTATTTTTTGAGTCTCGTGTACAAGTAATGGTACTCTCTTTAGACATTACAATTTTGCCTCACCAATATACCTGAGTACAATCCCCATCCCAAAACCCACGGAGATATGGTCTCTTTCGCCTACAAATACATGTACATGTATGCAGGTGTAAAGCTTGACATTTAATACATGTATATTGAGAGTTTCTCAGCAACAATTAAATTGAACTGTCGCATGTTAAACTACAAAGATTGTTTGCCTCTTTAATCACTTCGTTACTCGTTTTCACTTTCAAATAGTCTCTTGATGACCACGAACCTGATTGTACACAGTATTCAATATCTTCTTGAAAAGCCGTTTTCACTTCTGGAGGAAGATCTTCCTCGCTACCAGTCTGCAGATAAAGATATCCCTTAACCACTTCCACATGAGGATCTCCACGTTCCACATATTCCATGGGATTGATCGCCTCTATCTTCACAGAATATGGACTTTTGACTGAAATGCCAGAGATACCTTTACATGTGGCAGGAATCTTCCATGTAGCCATGTCCTGAGTTTTTAGGCGAATCTGTAAGCGACTCAGGCGAATCACTTCTCTTAGTACATCTTGAGACAAACGTCCACCCTTGAGTGTCTCGAAAGCTTTAAATTTACGAATCAAGTTATACAACATTTTTACTTTTACCAAGGTTTACCGTTCAAATTTTAGATTACAAGAAATACGCCGTTTCGTCCGCCATGTTGCTTTGTGAGCCAAATATTGCCAGCGGTGGTTTTATGGGCGCATACGCATCGAGGAACGTAGTGTCCAGGATCTGCTCGGTAGATGTGACAATTTTCAAGATGGCGACAACATTTGACCAAGAACTGCGAAAGGTTTGCACAACTTTGCACAACACATATCTAACGATTTCTTTATAGAACGCCACTTATTTATTTTTTTAAAGTTATTATTAAGTTGATGTTTATGGTATGTTCTGTATTCGTGTGCTTGTCGGCAAAACTTGATGGGAAAAAGAGGGGATATTTGGCCGTGCCATTTAATATCTGCAACCCCCCTAATGAGGTACTTTGCATTTTACCCCCTCAGAAAAGTAAACTTTTTACCCCCAAGAAAGGAAGATCAAAGTGCTGAAACACTTCCCCCTTCAGAGTTTATTATAGATCAAGGGCGAAAACACAATTGCCCCCTCAGAAACGGCCTTTAAAGACCTCCCCTTCCCCTCAGATTTCCTACTTTTGTAGTACATGTACCTCAATAGGGGGGAGGGTGCGGATAAAAAAAATGGAATAGCCCATTGGGGTTTACGGTATTGTGGTATTGAGCTTTTTTTCATGCAGCATTTCGGTAATTTAAATCTTAACATGCGGTATTGCGGTATCATTTTGCCTAGCAGTATACCGTTTTTCATCCTTTTGGCTGACATCATTTGGTGAAAGAAGGTCCTTCACGGTATTGTGGTATGGTTCATTTGAGCTCTCCTGTCGAACCACCAAAATAACCAAAATATGGGGACACATGGTTCATAGATACTTGAGATAAATAAACACGCTAGATGGATTTAAGTAACTTTGACCGGTTATAAAGGGATTTAAATGCGGTATTGGTATGTCATTGATTTTTCTCATGGTATTTCGGTGTTTGCCAATTTTTCTTGCGGTATTGCGGTATTGGGTACCCCCAATGTCCCCCTCAAAAAAGCTGTGTTCAACCAAGCAGCTCTACTACTGTCAGAAATATAACGTTGTATGTCTTTATCACTCGTCCTTAGGCTATTCAAGAACTTCAAGGGAAAATGATTGAAACTACAAGATAGCAGAAGGGCAAATAATGCAACTACGAAGGAACATTGCCCATGCCAAATTAACAGATCAAGAATTAGCTTCATTACCTACTGATACACCCACTTATGAGTCAGTAGGAAGAATGTAGGTATTCAACATGCATTGTTGTAGTTGGTATAACATTCACATTATGGTGACCTAATCGTTAGAATGCTGGACCCTCATCTCATGCCTGCAGATCCAAAGTTTTGATCTCATCCATACTGACCAATTTCTCTTGGCCAACTGACAAATGTGAGTGTAATTGCTTATAAATCCATTAAATTAAAATTTAATGGTTTTTTTTCGGCAAAAAAACAGTTGGCGAGCCCAGCTTCGGTACTCTTTAACAGTGTTCGAGGTTGGTGGGAAAGCCTTTAGAAATCATTGGCCATGTTTGGAAGTACTTGAGAATTTTTCTGCACATTCCGCTATCTTCAGGAGTCATCAGAAAATCTTTGGCAATCTTTGGAAGTTGTCAGAAATCTTGGGCGATGTTCGGAAGTTGTTGGAAATATTCGTCAATCTTCGGAAGTCCTTGGCAGATCTTTGGAAATTCGGGTTCTGTGGAGACAAAAAATCTCATGCATTTTACTGAAAAAAAGTTGGCAGGTATAATAAATGGGTAATACTGGGAAATAACTGTGCAATGGACTAGTATCACATCCAGGGGAGAGGGGTTAAGAAATACTCTGAATCACTTTATACATGTACTCTAGAAATTGCGGTTAGCTCTGATGGTATGGAACACTTGGCCCAACATAGACTTACATGTGACCTACAATATGTACCATATAATTATTTTAAGCCTTGTTTTAAAGTACCTTGCATGCCTGCCTGGTGGTTGAGAGACATCATAAAGCCTCAAGATAAAGCGGTAAGTCACCAGCATGTTTTAAAGAACCAAAATGTGCTCTGATGTTCAAGCGAGGATATACTCATGTTATCGTTGTTTGAAGTCAGGTCAATCCAGGCAGCAAAAGTCCAAGAGCAGTTCTTGCCCAAGAAAGAATGCTTCTCGTGAGTTTTGGCTCATTTGCCAAGCGTTGCTGGTGTCAAAGTTTGGAAAGCGAGAACTGGTTTTAGACTTATAAAATGTCTTGCATCAATGGGAATGTGGTTGTGTACGCACAAGGCGAAAGGACCCTTCCCAGCATGCATAGCGATCACACTCAGTGGACATTTCATTTCACTCTTAATCCTCATGGTATCAATGAACGCTTTTCATTCAACTAATTCGTTCTGTTGTTTTTCACGTTGCCAGGCACCAACCAATAGCGTAGCTCCACATTTCTGTATATAAACCACACACAACCCACAATTCCTTGATTCGCTCCGACGAAGGGCTAACGCTCGAAACGTCAGCTTCCGAATCTCTTTACGGTGGACAATTCACATTATCAACCCAGTTGATAAAACCAAATTATCTTGTAATACTCCCACCGACGCAGCACCACAGTTTCTTTAGAAACTTCCCCCCTTTGGACATTTCATTGGTTTGGTGGCCTGGTAAACAGCAACATACCGTAAGAGGAAGTGGATTTTTGGAAGTTATTGACACAGGTATTCACACAGATAATGGACAACAAGTAGCAATCGATTATAACATAAATTTTATTTCAAATTGGGATGATTTGCAGTGTTTCGAACTTCTGGAATCAGGGGACAGAACCCTAACCTTGAAGGCTTCACAAAGTCAACATTTTGCTCTGCTGTAAGTCAAAAGAGCATCTCTGCGATCGCTTATTGTTGTAGACTGCGAGCGGTCTCTCTTTTGCTCGAAAATTCGTAGAGAAAAACGGAAGGAAGAACGGAAATCAACATGAGTGTGCGAGCGTGATATGCAAAGCCCCGAGGTATAAGTAGCGCAGGCGTCGGATACAGCTCGCTGCTTTTATAAAACAAAAGGTTTCTTTTGGTTTTCAAAGACTGAGTTTTTTGCATACGTTATTTCTCGAAAACGAAGCGCAAACCAACAAAATCAATTACGGAACAATGTTTTTCATGTCAACACAAGTCAGTCTGCCAAAAATTAGCTTGATCCTGCAGAAAATGAAAATCCGCTTAAAAAGCGATATACGCCCTTTTTGCAGGAAGCCCTTCAATTGTGAAACAAGTGAGCCAATGGATGGTGAAATTTCACTTAGCAACAAAGCAACTGAGCCAATAAGAACTCATTTGAATGTTTTTCATTAGTTCCTCTGCATGCAAGCACTGCTTTTGATCTTTGAAAGCAAAACAAACTCGCTTTTGACTGCACTTTTCAATGCTATAGTTTTAGAGAGAATATGGCTTTGGATCTTGATCATGACTAAAAAATATTTATGACAAAGTTAGAGAAAACTTAAGATAAAGTCTGGATAATCGAGAAATCCAGATAATCCAGGTATGGATAATCGAGATTCAACCGTATTTAGAATATACAGCACTACTTACAGCACAGTTACCACTACGTAATAACATGCATTATATTCACAGTGCGTGTACATTACTTACAAACTGATGGTGTTTGGGAGGAGGCTAGTTTTCAGCAAGAGTAATAGAAATGATAATAGGAATGGCAAATGTACTGAGAAAATCATAGGTGTCAATAGTTTTGACCCAGTTTCCAAGTTACAAAGCCTCCTTTTTGTGTTTTGTGTTCTGTTATGGGATCTGTTATCAAGTGTTAGTCTCTTATTTTCAATTAAGGGTCTTAGCAAACTTCAAGAAAACTCTAAAGTCAAGGATGTTGAATGATTTTTTTAAAACAAAAATAGTTTTAACTCATAGTTTTATACATTTTCCTGTACATATATATTTTCTTATTGTATTCATTTATTGTACTGTTCACTGAAAAACCCTATTCGGGAGTGTTCAATAAAGTTAAACCTTAACCCTTGGCATCACAGCAAGTCTCATACTTAACCATTCATCACCCCTAACAGTGTATTTTTTACATGTAAATTGACAGGTTTGTCCTCCAACCTGTATCAGACATCAGGAAGGAACTAGCTGAAAAGCTCCATGGTAATGAAAAAATAAAGAGCATTGAGGTTTGTGTATGATGTGAAGTATATATATGAAATAATTCATCTATTTGAACTGCGGTTATAGATGAAATGTATGTTGAGCATTTTCAAGCAAATTGTCAAAATGTGCAGTTCTGAGAAATATCCATAGATTATATAGCTTCCCAAGAAAGGTTTTTTGGAGGGGGGAAATTTCAAAGGTGAGGAGGGTCTCAAAATCCAAACTTTATAAAAGGAAGTAAGAAACTTAAACTTTAATTTCTCAAGGAGGTACATGTAGGAGTTAAAATCAGAAGGCATTCTGTGGAAAAGTATGAATATTTTCTGAAGACGAAAAATCACAATTATTCATGCCAGTTATTGCTACATGCATGTACTACTGTATCTATGTGCACGCACATTCACAGAGAAAATACAAGTTGATCACTCTGAGGCACGGAGGCCTCATGGTTAGTTTGTTAGTCTCCAGATCAAGTGGTCTGGCTTCAAGCTCTGACCCGGGACATTGCATTGTGTTCTTGGGCAAGACAGTGCCTCTCTCCACCCAGGAGTATAAATGGGTATTGGCAAACTTAATGCCAGGCTTAACCCTACGATGGACTAGGATTCCATCCAGGGGGAAGTTAGAAATACTCCTAGTTGCTTCATGCTACAGAAACAGGGATGAGCTCCAACCTGCTGGGCCACTGGGTTCACATTCAGACTTTACCTTTACCTTACTCTAAGTGCAGTAGGTAGCATGTTAGCCTTTTACAGTAGCACTGTAAGTTGGAGACACATCTTGTAAGAAATAAGATTAGATGGAAACTTACATGTACTTTTAGTGGTACTGTAGTGCTGTGAGTTGGATACCCAATCACAATTCTTTACGGATGCTCCATTAATTTAAAAAAGCACAAATCTATTGAGTTAACAGGTACATTTAAAGTCTGTCTCAAGAAGTTCCAACGACTCAAACCAAATAACTCGAGACGGTTTATTCCTTGACGTTTTACAAACTACAAACCATACGCTTGAAACTATAAACCATGCGCTTGAAACTATAAACCATGCGCTTGAAACTATAAACCATGTGCTTGAAAAATGTGAATACGAAATCTTTTATAGCAAACAAAAATTAACATAATGGCGAAGGCGCCCGTGCGCCACAGCCTTTGTTCAGTCGCACGGGTGAATCGGGCGAAATTAATTCACAACAAAGTCTTTCTACATTTAACCGCTGTTAATGTTAACTCTAAAAACGAATCCAAGTCAAAATTAAAAATGCCAGAGCAAAAATTATTATGCTATTATTACATATAATTATTTATAAATATAGTTCAAGTTGGTTTAACTGACACCCTGTTTGAGAGCTTGGTTTAAGTTAGCCTGCTTGGCAGGCGTCGAAGGGGAGGGAGAAGGGAAAAAAACGAGCGCATGAAGAGGGTGAGCATGACGGAAGGGGCTATGGCCTTTCCTACCCCTTGTACGGCCTGCCACGCAGGCTAGGTTTAAGTTTATTTAGTGATACTGTTAGTATTATTATCAAAAGTAATGTTGAACGAGCAAAAGATGGTTACACTTTATGATCTGATTACTGAGTATTTTTTCTTGATAGGCAAACAAGGAATACCTTCAAAGAAGCGTTAAAGAACATGAAGATAATATAAGAGAAATGCTTGCCAGTCGACCAAAGTAGTTCACATTAATTAATTTCATTGTTACATCTTCTATGTGGGTATAAAAGCACAATAAACAGTATTTATAAGGAATATATATGTGTGTGTTTCATTAAAAGTCATACATGTACATGAACCATATGCAGTCTCAAATAAATATCATATCATTGTGAGCAAGGCCTATTACACTTGAGTGACTTAATATTATAAGGTAACCAACAGTCTCCTCTGCAGAAATTTTTTGGGATGTCACACAATGCTCTCCTCAAAGAAAAGCAGCCGTTTCTTTGAGGGGAGCATTGCGTGACATCCCAAAAAACAGTTGCGGGGCAGACTAGCATTAACAGGGTGGCCAATAAGGAGTTCTTTAAACAAGGAAATTACTTCTGATCTCTTGTTTGGGCCAGAATAGAGTGGCTGTAATAATGAGGTGGCTGTACCGCAGGGTTCCATTGATTGTACAACAAAAAAATTATTATCCAACTCTGCTTCCTAGAGTACAAATATCGCGCGAAACGAGTACAAATAACAGATATTTGTACTCGTCTCATTCCTCCCAGCCGCGTGAAGTTCAAAACCTTGGCAAGTCAGAATTTTGGGAAAAGAAATCGTTGGATAATAAATCTCTTATTAGACGTTTTGGTGTGTAGTATCGCTGTATATTTTTACTCGTTGTTTGTATTTTGACTCGCCCTACGGGCTTGTCAAAATACCGCACAACTCGTAAAAATATACAGCGATACTACACACCAAAACGTCTAATAAGATATATTTATTACTGTATCTTCTAGGCGGAGTTTTTATGAAGAAACTGAAGTATGGTACATGTATTCACAGTGTTCTAAAATCTTGACCATGTGCAGAATTTTACATTTTACATACCAAAGTACATCAGAACTGCCAGATTAAAGTCCATGCACAGTAGTTGCCATAGTCAACAAAGATTTACTTCAGTCTGTATATCCAAGCACAGCAAGGTCCGTAAGAAAAGGCTAAGGGCTGATATTACCCCTGTATAGTGTATGGTCCCAAGCAACCTTGGTTAATGAGAAATTTTCATTTAATTGAAATTAGAATTTTATTGCACAAATTTCTAGTGAAAAAAATCGCTGTTAGTACATTGTAGAGACTTCACCTAGTCTGGTATCTAGGAAATATTGGACCTGCAATGAACCATATTTCTGATTGGCTCATTTTTTATACTTTATTTGGTTCTTTCAGCTATCTTGGCTGATGTTTAAAAAAGTTTGATAGCAATGATGGATAAATAAGAACTTACTTCTCACTGATTTCGTATGGCATGTCAATATTGATTGGTGAATGAACAGTAACAATAACAATAATTTATTTAACCACGTTAACGTCTAAGAGCACGAAGTGCTCGTTCAAAATACGAACGTGCATTAAATTATCTAAAATCCATATACACATGAAGTATTAACAATTATAACAAAATACGTATATACAAATACAAAATGTAAAAATTACAACTGAAGCAATTTTAACTTAGCCTTAAAAATATCAACATTATCGGCCAACTTGACATCTTCTGGAAGTTTATTCCAAAGTTGAGCACACTTGTATGTAAATGAGTTCCTCATAAAGTTGAGATTAAATTTAGGAATACAAAGATTAACACCATTTCCTCTTAAATTATAAGACGTTTCTCTAATACTAAAAAGGTCTCTAATGTATTTCGGCCCTAAGTTCCTAATGCATTTGAATAATAGGATCAGAGACTGCTGCTTTCTCCTACATTCTAACGTGTCCAACTCACATATATTTAAGAGTTCTTGGTAGGACAATGATTTCCCATGCCCCGTCAATGTCCTCTTGAATTGCTACACGTCTCCAAGAACCTCCCTACCGATGTTGTTACCACAGCAACCGGCGTGGTGGGTGTTCAGGACTGAGAATTAAATAAGAGGTGTACATTTTGAAGAAGTTACAGCGGCACCCGATTTCCGAAAACAAACCACCACGGGGACGAGCTAAATTGCGCTTTGCAAAACGGGACACCTTTGCACAAATTTTGAACTTATTGGTATTTGGTTAGAGAAAAAAAAGAAAACACGGTTTTAAATTGCTGACAACAAGAGACTACAATAGTCTCTTAGCTTGCTAACAATAAATCGTGAAATCTGTACAGCAAGAAGTATATTTTCATAGTAACGATTACGTCAGCACGGAGAGTTTTCTAATAAGTACAAGTCGATACTGAGAGTGAGATTTTTTCCCTTATCATATAAATTCACTTGGTAATCTGTTTTCCAACACGACGTTCTCAAATTTTGCTTTATTCTAAGGTCCAGTCTCGTTGATGATTTCGTTCGTTTTGAAGGTAAAGAAACCTTCTGACTCTGGCGAGGGGGGGGGGGGTCCTTCCTACTATACGCTGCACGGGTATGTGGGGCACAGAAGGTTATGATTTTTTAGCCGTTTTTTGGTCTGAAAAAGGCGGGAATTGATTTTTACCATTTTGGTCTGAAATAGCTACGGTATGTTTTTACACGCTTGCCCGGAATTGGGTATGTTGTCTATATTTATAGCAACAAGAAGATCTTTCAGATCTTGTAACCGCGCTTTTAAAATTGAGCTGTTTTCTTAGCACCACAGTCGCAAAGCAGTGCACATTCTTGTACAACCCAGCCGTTATAATAAGTTCCTCAGTGTCATAACTCATGCGGCTGTGGCGCAGTGGAGTAGGCGATTGCCTCCCAATCGAAAGGTCGTGAGTTCGAATCCCACAGGTGACTAAACTTTTTTTTATTTTTTTTTTTTTGTTTGCTTATCAACAGATATACAGAAAACGTTCACCGAAACAGAGCGTCTGCTTTTCCAATACGTAAAAGAAAATTTACCAAAACAGTGTTTGCTTTCCGATGAAATATCATATTAATTACATCGATCTCGAAATCAAAGTATGTTAGCCTTGGTCGAGCACTAATAAGTTATCACAAGTGTCAGATAGGATTGCGAAGGGCAAATGATGAACACTTTCCCTTAAAATCGAATCGAGGAGAATGACCCTTGAAATCTTTCCTTTCTAATCGTATGTAAGCCTAAATGCGACTTGTGTCCTGGTGTTACGTTCAGGTCAATCATACAGAGCGCTACTTACAAACAGCTACGCTATTAATAAACAGCTTTCTTCCTTAAAAGTCAAATTTTAATTTGTTTGTGCTATAAGTATAAGTAAAGGACAAGCGAAGTCAGACAATCCGAGGTTTCCGCTATCCACGGCTAATTTTAGAACATAAACGCTGCAAGTTCTATCTTGTTTACCTCAGCAAATTTAATTTTCCTTCGAATAATCTCTTTACTCGCTTCGATGAAACGGCCATTCCTAAACCCACACGAAATACTCGCAAAATTGCAAATAAATTAATGACTGTCGCTTCTGGCGAAATAAACTTGCAAAAAAGTAAGCACGATCGTACTCACGTAGCCAAAGTGAAAGCTGCATTCCATAGCTGGCGTAATACATTTTTTAGTATATCTTCGAATCCAACGCTTCGATAAAACGAAAAGAAAATACACTTTACATATATTAAAGAAAACAATATCCGTAACATTTTCCGTGTATCAATGCTCCAATATCCGTGACATTTTCCGTGTATTTATGTTTCAACAACTTTCGGGAATAAACATTACAGATTGCGTGATTCAAAGTTCGCCGAGTGGAGGTCTGCGTCTGGTGACCGACAAAAAAAAAAAAAACAAGAAGATCATAGATCTTAAAACCGCGCTTACAAAGATTTAACCGTTTTCTTAACCCTACATTCGCAACGTAGTGCACATTCCAACGCTGTCCTTGATGATTCATTCATTTCTGTACTCACTACATCACTTATTGCACTATCGCTCAGCCGTTGTGAAATCTCTGATGATGTATTGGTCTTAATATGGAAGTGTCACGCTATTAATACTGCTATCAATAAACAGCTTCCTTCCTTAACTTGTAAAAGTCAAAATTTAATTTGTTTGTGTTATGAGTAAAGGACAAACTAAGTAATAAGTAGTAGTCACGCCAGTCAGACAATCAGAGGTTTACGCTAATATAAACGCTGCAAGTTCTGGCAAGATCTAGTTTACCTCAGCAGATAATTATTTCTCCCTTGAATCTCTTAACTCGCTTCGATCAAACAGCCAAAGAATTCACTTCAATCACATAAATCCCTAAGACATTTACGCAAAATTGCAAACAAACTAAAAACCATCGCTTCTCTGGCGTAGTAAACACAACCTTATTGTCACGCAGCGAAAGTGAAAGCTGCAATATCCTTATTCAAGGCCATCTGTAGTATGGTGGTGGGGAATTTCCCTACCAGTAACGTAATCATTGCATGTTTTGACACGTTCTTTGCTTAGCTTGCAAATATTTCATTTTCCTTCCGATCTCTGAACTCGCTTCAATAACAGAGCTCGACGATTCACTTCTTTTGACTAAAAATACCAGAAATACTCGGAAAACTAAAAAGATTTCCTCGTAGCGAAATAAACCTGCAAAGTAAACAAGATCTTATCTGTCACGTAGCGAAAGTGAAAGTTGCAAGGTCAACGCATTCCACGGCTGTCGTAATACCTCGAGTCGAACGCTTTGATAATACCAGAGGAAAATACATTTAACAAGTAGTAGTCACGCCAGTCACACAATCAGAGGTTTACGCTACCACGGTAAATTTAGAATGGTAGTCTTGATCATTGATATGAACGCTGCAAGTTCTGGCAAGCCCTTGTTTACTTCAGCAAATAATTACTTTTCTTTTGAATCTCTTACCTCCATTCGATCAAACAGCCAAAGAATTCACTGCCGTTTCATAAATCCGTCACGAATCCACGTAAAATTGCAACTAAACTAAAAACTGGCACTTCTGACGTGGCAAACGCGATCTTATTTGCCACCCAGCGAAAGTAAAAGCTGCAACGTCATGATTTACGGCTATCTGTAGTAGGTGGTTATTTCCCTACCAGTGACGTAATCCTTACATGTTCTTTGCTTGACTTGCAAGGATTTCATTTTCCTTCCGATCTCTAAACTTGTTTCAATAAAAGAGCTCGACAATTCTGTTCTCTTGTTTAAAACTGCGAAAAATACTCAGAAAACTTGAGGGCCACGCTCCTGGCGAAATAAACTTGCAAAGTAAACAAGATCTTATCTGTCACGTAGCGAAAGTGAAATTAGCAAGGTCAACACATTCCATGGCTGACGTAATACCTTTTCAGCGTATTTAATATTTCGTTCGAATGAAAAGCTTCCAAAACACTAAAAGAAAATATATTTTACACACAATAAAGAAAACAATATCCGTAACACTGTCCGTGTATGCACGTTTCAAAAGCTTTTGGCGAATAAACATCTCTGGTTGCGTGATTCACGGCTATCTTTGGTACGGCCGAGTGGAGATCTAGGCCTCTCGACACGAAAAAAACAAAAAAACAAGAAGATCATAGATCTTAAAACCGCGCTTACAAAGATTTAACCGTTTTCTTAACCCTACATTCGCAACGTAGTGCACATTCCAACGCTGTCCTTGATGATTCATTCATTTCTGTACTCACTACATCACTTATTGCACTATCGCTCTCAGCCGTTGTGAAATCTCTGATGATGTATTGGTCTTAATATGGAAGTGTCACGCTATTAATACTGCTATCAATAAACAGCTTCCTTCCTTAACTTGTAAAAGTCAAAATTTAATTTGTTTGTGTTATGAGTAAAGGACAAACTAAGTAATAAGTAGTAGTCACGCCAGTCAGACAATCAGAGATTTACGCTAATATAAACGCTGCAAGTTCTGGCAAGATCTAGTTTACCTCAGCAGATAATTATTTCTCCCTTGAATCTCTTAACTCGCTTCGATCAAACAGCCAAAGAATTCACTTCAATCACATAAATCCCTAAGACATTTACGCAAAATTGCAAACAAACTAAAAACCATCGCTTCTCTGGCGTAGTAAACACAACCTTATTGACACGCAGCGAAAGTGAAAGCTGCAATATCCTTAAGTAGTGTAGGAAATGGGATATTCGGCGCACCTACGCATAACCACACTAAGATGCGTAAAAATATGAGTCTCGAGATCATCGGCGCGCCTACGCATAACCACACTAAGATGCGTAAAAATCTGAGTCTAAAATATATGATATAATACACTAAAACAGCGTAGGATATAGTAAAGTAAAGTTCGTTTACAAAAATTTATATAGTTCTCACGATCTGTGTATGATATGGTAAAAATTAGATAATAATGGATTATAATGGTAATGGCCTGCTCCATAAATTTCTAATAATTCTGGCTTAGCAAAAGTCAAAAAATTTATCCAATGTATTTCTCCAATGAGGTCTCTTCCAAAATTATATAATTCTCTACCTATATAATATAGTCTTAATTCATATGCTAAATTTGCTATAGAATACAATATTTCATTTTCCTTCATTTATTTTATTATTTCATAATTTTTTATTTCAGTCGGTGGACAGTGTCATACATCTTTAAATATTTATCAATAATTGGGCTATTATCAATGACAAAATTGTCAACACTTGTCATTTGATTAATTAAACTTTCTCGGTTAAGATCACCTGAGCGCATCGCTTCTCGAATCATTATTAACAAATGCTGGTAACTTTGATAGGCATAGGTACAATTTTGAATTTTTAAGTCTAAACCTTTGTGTTCCATATATCCTTTAACTAATAATGCCACTGTACTAATCGCTATTAGACTTATACCACCTGTAGCAATAGCGCTAGCAATCCCACCTGAAGCAGTTAGGACAGAGAGTGAATTACCAATGAATTTGAGCAATTTGAATCTTTTGTAAGCCCTTTTAAAAGCCCAACATTTCCTATGATAGCTTAGATAATAAGATTTTAGTTCGTCTACTTCATCAGTTGATAATTTGTCTGAAATATGATTCCAATCGAAAATATTCTTTTTAGCTACCATTATATTATTTAATTATATTTTTAAATTGCGTAGGTGTTATAAAACGTGTTCAATACCATCGTTTCAATAAGCTAATTTTCAAAGCATTTAATGAAGACGCCGTCTCTGATTTTATCAGATACCTCGTGAACCAAAAGAGTTACCTAATGGTCGCTGATTTCTTGTGAAGATTCTTGACTTTCATTCAATAAGAGACTCTTTATCTTTCGGTTTCTTTTCTTTGTCTTTGATGTTTGATTTTTGCTCTTAAGTTTAAACTTCAGAGCCATCTTCTTGTGTAGCTTATCAATCTTCTTCTGATTTATTCTTCTTTTCATTTCTTCTTTTGCAGCTTTTGATGCTAAATCAAACATCTTTGAGAGACCTTCAGCGTTATCATCAAACTGGGCAAGAAATTGGTCTTGAACTGATGTTAACTGTTGGAAGAATTGAACTGGATTGAACGAGACTGTTTTGAGTGATGGGTTTTCATCCAAAATTGACTCCACTTCTTCTCTAAAATCTGTGATCTTTTCCAGGGATAGTTCAAGCCTTTGATTCAACTGTTGGAGTGTTAACGGCATCTTGAATCAATCTAGTGATCTTTCAAAATTCTGAACAATTGTGTGAATTTTTCACAATTTTGAAGCTTTTTGTGAAAAGTCTAACATGCAAATGTTTTCATCTCGTTTTTCCATTGGTTTAAAAAAAAATTGACCCTGAGGCTAGTCTAAAGAAAACGTGAATTTACACATGCGTGAAGAGATTGCAACGTGAGAGAACATGTGACGCAAAAACCTATTACATATCAATTTGAATCAATAAGTTTACCATCGCGTGTGTTACAGATGAATTCGATGTTTTGCTTCGAAAATTGATCCTGTCGCCGGCTCGTATCGTAATCGGATCGCTGAAAATAGTCATCTTTGACTATTCATCCACAGGTTTGACAATTTTTAAATCTTTATCCGTGCCATTAAGAACTAAGCCAACGATCACTTCAGATGCTTGATGATTGCCCGCGCAAACACAAATGCTGCCACGAACTATTTTACCGTCTACAGGACTAGGCCAACCATATTGCTTATTTCGCTCACATCCATTGCCGAAACTCCATTGGAGACTGCTTTTAATCAGTGGTCCATTTTCTTCTGCATAGACGGTGATGAACGGGTGGATGGGAGCCTTTGTACTTTGCGTCTTAGTCTCTAAATCATTGTAATCGACTTTGCTTTTTAATGCATCATTGAATTCGATTGCTAAAGTTCCTAAATCAGTAATTAAAGCGTAATCCTTTAAAGCAGATGAGTTAGTCTTTTTAGCTAGTTCGTTATTAACGTATGTAGTAGCCGCTTTTGTCTTTAATAAATCAGCGACGAATTTCTTAGTCACTGCATCATGGTCATTCATTGGAGCGGAAATGTTAGTTAATCTCTTGTTTTGTAAATGGAAATGGTTGTCTGGAGTTAATTTTAAACCTATTCCTTTTTTAACCTTTTCTACTTTTCCTGTTGTTGATGGTTTGTCATGTTGTCCATTAGTAAACCCCATATATATATATATTTATTTATATAATAGTTCCTTCACTCTTTTCAAATTCTTTCACATTTTCAAATGCTGTACTATTATTATCCCAAACATTCCTTGTTATTAATCCTCTCACCCTATTGAAAGGATTATCATCCACATGTATATATCTTAGATGGTCAATATCTTTAGCACCATCATTAAAAGTGATTGGATTACTAATTCCACTAAAAATTATGTTCATAACGTCGTCTTTCTCCCAAATCCAAAATAGGACTTGCTTTCCTAAAGCGTTATTTGGAATATTAAATGTTCTATAAGATGGTTCATCTATTGTAGGATTACCTGAAAGTACGACTTTGCTTTTATCAATATGAATATGCCTACGAAGACGTAAGTGTCCATATCTAAAAAGTATAGACATTACACTATTTGTAGTTGCGCTATGTTGAAATACATAATAAAAAGTGTAATAATCCACTCTATTATTAGGAGTTGCAAACGAATATGTATTTTGTAATCTAGCTTCATCATTATCAGAAAAATACAAATCTTTTATTAGAGTGAACTTTGATTCATTTCTTAATATATATTTTACTAATAAATCTAGAAAATTTTTATTTTGATTAATAGTAGGATTTTCTTTTGCAATTTCACTATTTACTTTTGCAATTTCACCATCAACATATTTTACAACATTATCTTCTGATTCATTTAGTTGTTTCACATTAACCGCATCATCGTTTTCATTTCCATCATTTAATCCTTTTATTTGATAATTAGACATATTAATAGATGCTTCAAAATAGACGATTTTGTTTCTGATGTAATATAATCTATCCCAAATTCTCGAGTCAACGTCATTCTGATGACCACTTACGCCATAAACAATTACAAAGATGTTTGTTTCTGCATCATAAGTTTCACCACTCTTATACTTTAAAGTTAAATCAATATCTAAATCAATAATCCCAAGGTTTCCATATTTATGAAAATTCACTATTGTTCTACTGTGATCGGTAAAAGTATTTGTATTATTACGTGAAACATTTAATGTTTCGGATACTGCGTTGACAACCACTTCGTTTCGATCTACTAGATTACCATAATACATTTCAAAAGCTAATGTATACTCGCCTAAATCTAATGATTTTAAATCAATAGTTAATCGGGTGCTATAATAACCGATAGCAGAGTCATACTTAATTTTAAATTGATAAGTAGATTTGTTGATATTATAGTAATCTTTGTCGACTTTTCTTACTTTGACAATATCATCATCATCTTCCTTAAACAAATCATCATCCATGACAAAAGAGAATTCATTCTCTTGTCGGTTTGCTTTTATATTAAGTGCTTCAGATTCATTGACTTTATCTGTAATCAAAGTGTTAATTACATCGTTATTATCAGTAATTGTCCTATTAACATAGTTAACAGTGGAAGCGTGAAAGCTATCTGATGACTTTGGATATTTCAAGCGGATGATGCTATGATTAGCCATATCAATGGAGTCTTCCATCGGATCAGGATTTTTTCTATTAAGCGCTGCTGCAGAGACATCATTTATTTCTCTTTTTAAATCTCCTCTTTGTCCGTGAAAATATCCAAAGTTAATAACATAATTAGATTGAGCATTTTGTGCAGCTTGACTTGAATCATCTTCAACAAAAGGTTTTATATTTATAATTGCATTACCCCCCATATTGAGATCTCCTTCCATACCTCTATCTCCTAAAAGTGGTAGATAAGTAGATTTTGCGCCACCAACTGTTAGGGCTGCATTATCTGCTGAACTACTCCTAATTCCAGTGATAGCATTATCACCCATTTGGAGACTTCCAGTCATAGCGCGTGAACCATCTACTTTGAGATAAAGACTTAAATCAGGTTGTGGTATGGAAGCAATTTGACTTTCTAAATAAGTCTTTGTCACAGGTTGCTGCGGCTCAGTTGGAATAGGTAAGCTAAAAATCCTATTTCCATTCATAGAAAGATTACCAGTCATGTTTTGGCTTCCGTTTAGGAGTAATACTTCTGACCTATCTGCTTTTCTAGAAGATAAATCATTAATAGCAATATCCTGTTTAGCGTCTTCATCGTCAACATATTCTTTGGTTGTTGCATCTTTAGGGTCAGTAGGATTACCAATATTGATTATCTTTTCATTATTCATATTGATTGGTTCAAAATTTAATATTGTTCCTGAAAAATCAGTACTTTTAACATTAAATAATCTATGATCAAAACTAGTCCTTTGTATTCCTTTGACACATCTACTAAAAAATAGAAATTTAAAATTAGAGTTACTGGAACCATAATATCGAAATTGTAAACGGATGTTCACATCTCTTTTAGAACTATTAAATATTATGTAAGCTTTTGCGTAATTGCTAAACCAATCATGACTAAAATCAATTATGTTTGCATTACCAGTGACATTTGTAAATAATAGCCTATCTGAATCACCATCTGTAACTATATTTGTTCCATCATATCCAAATATTTCAAAAACGATAGAATAATTAGGATCTATTTCTAAATTGTTCACTAGTCGAACAGTAGAATAAGCATAACCAGATTGCGCCCCTTCTCGAGGCGCTTCTAATAGTTCAAAATGATCAGTGTGCCCAGGAATAGGTATAGATCCTTTAGTACATTCTGCTTTATCACCAAAATCTTTATAAAAAGTAAAACTAGGTTGCAAATGATAATTTGTCCTATGATCTGTTGTCATCTCCTTTAATTGTTTTAGAGGTACAGCATCATTATCATTAGTAGCATCTTCTAAATCACTAATCTTATGATTATTCATATTTAAATGACCAGTCATTGAAGTTGTTCCATCTCTTTTCAGATAAGGTGACAAATCAATAGCTAGTAGGTTATTATCTACATACTCCTTTGTAGCTGCATCATTTTTATCGATAGGAAGGGCTACTTCAGTTAATCGCTTACTATCAATGTCAAAATTACCATCATCAGTTAGACTAAATCCAATTCCAGGTAAACCAGGATCACCTTTACCAGTTGCTGATGGTGATTCAAGTTGTCCATTAGTAACACCCATATATAATATACTAAATTAAATTTCTTCTTCTCGATCTCTTAAGTAATCAGAATGTAACATTTTCAGATCTTGAATTAATAATAATATTTCATCCGAAATAGATTCGTTGTATTTTCTTTCAATCATTTTTAAACATTCTAGTTTACTAGTAAGATTGTCTAATGAAAAATTTATGTTATTAAACTCATTATATATTTCTTTTGTTAATCTTCTCGTCGAACGATTTCTATCCATCCTATATATTTTCATTGAAATTTTTTCTGATTGTCTTTTTTGTCTTATCAATGTATGCAAAACTATAAGGTTCGCTAGTCGCACTCTCGAATCGATTCCTAGGTACATTGACTTCTCTACACATTCGAGAAGTCTCTGCATTACTTGGAGAGTCAAAAATACAAAAATGAGAACAATTTATTCTGATGTCTTTCGGGGTCAGATAATAAGATTGACTTAAATAGATAACACTACAATTCTTATGTCTACCACCAATAAAATATTCAACAATTGGTTTTTGGTTTCTTTCACAAGCATAGTCATCAAAGATCACTATTTTTTGATTATCTGAGTCTAAAGTTTCTAGAGGAATGACATCACTATTGCTCTCTTCTATAACATCATAACCTACTTCTTCTGAAATAGGCTCAAATATTTCTAATAATTGCCTGTACTTTGGTTGCTCGATATTTTTAGAAAACAAGTAAATCTTATCATAGTAGAGTAGATTATAAAGCATATGCATAAGAACGTTAGTTTTACCACAACCGCTTGGTCCACAAATTAACATTCGAAAAGTGTCTGAAGGCATATAAGGTAGCAGTCTTCGGAAATTGCTGTCATTATTAGAAGCTGAATCATAATTAGGAATTTTCATCTATATAACTGAATATTATTTTTTAATATAAAAATCATATTAATATGCCTCATAATATGTCTCATAATATAAAAAATCTCTATAAATATATGAGTCTGTCAAATTGGAAACGATTAGCTCAGAAGCGTACTGAGACTGGAAAAATGAAGAATCAGCTTTATGATGAGATCACTGAAGAGAAGATAAAGAGTAAGACTTCTGACCAGCGGATAACAAAATCATTTAGACTAGATGAAATCATAGAGGGTTTAAGGGCACAAAAGCCTAAGAATAGACCACAAATGAGAATACGTCCTGCCCCAGCAGGTAAACCAGATGAAATTGATTATGCACCTGAAGTAGATCCATATGAAGATATGGATGTGGAAGGATTATTAGATCTCCAAGATTATGTAGCGCCTGGCACAGAAAAACAAATAGCTAAGATGCCTGAAGGGCCTCCACCAAAATATGAAATGGAGCCTAGTTTTTGGAATCTAGAAGAAGGAGATGAATCTTTACCACCAGAATATGAAGAAGAACCTTCAGCTATAGAAGCACCACGAGAGGGAGAAGAAGATGAAAGAGAAGCAAATAAGATTTTAGATCATTTGGAACTTCCCAACTATGATGATGTTGAACTGAGACTGGCCGAACCTGAAATGACTGCAACAAAACAACGAAATTATCTAGATAAAGTTGTAAAAGATGCTGAAAGGAGAAGAAGTCAAGTAATTGCTTTTAAAGCAAACGCTACTAAAAAATTTAATAAAGGTGAGATTAATGCAGCAGAAAGAGATAGAATACATCAAAATTCAGACCGATTTAGAGGAGAGCTTAATGATTATATTAAGCAATATAGATATAAAAGCAAATCAAAGAAAGGTTACGGCACCAAAAGAGGAAGTGGTGTCTATTTCTATAATGATGCTCAAGAATTATTAAAGAAATTAACACTAATTATTGGTGAAATGGAAGCAGGCAATACAAGTGTCAAGATGAGAAATATGGGTCAAACTATCTTAGACACTCTATTAAGAACAAAATCAATCAATAAGTCGCAATATCAAAAGTTAGTCAAAAAATATTTCGGGGTAAATTAAATTACTTCCTAATTTATATGGAGAGAGAAATCTCATTAAGCAGTTTTGCAGTTAAAGGTGAACCTGGTAATCGACCTGGTGATTTTACTACAAGGTTTTCTAGAACGCTGGACTATGAACACAGTGATGGGATTTGGTATATTGGTTTTAATAAAATTATTTCAATGGCTTTTACATGGACAAATATAAATTCTGGTTACGACAATCAAAAGATAGCTTACAGTAAAGACGGTGGGAAAACATTTACAGATATTGATTTTCCAAAAGGAGTTTGGGATTACACTGATATTGATAATTACATTAAGGAAAAGACTAAAACAGTCCGTGATGGTGATGAAGAATTTCCAATTACGGTGACTTTTGATGAACCAACTTTTAGAGTCTTAGTGACTTTAGACGCTAACTATCAGCTTGACCTGCGTAAATCTAATTTTGGTAAACTAATAGGATTCGATAAGGTGATCTTAAGAGATGAGAGAAACGTTAGCCCCAAAGTACCTAACCTATCAGAAGATACAGATGTCCTAAATATTCACTGTGATTTAGTCTCTGAGTCATTAGTAGATGGGGTAGAATCAGATATTGTTTTTAGTTTTGGTACAGGAACGCTGAGACCTTCTTACAATTTTACCCTTGAACCGAAGCGTGTTATATTTAATCCTATTAATAAAACAAGAGTTTCAAGCGTTCGAATCTATGTAACTGATGGATTAAGAAGACCAGTCTATTTAAATCATGCTGACACAGCATTTTCATTAATCTTAAAAAAAGTTCCATATTAATGTTATATGAAGTCAAGAGAGTTCAAAAAGATTTATCACCCAAGAACGGGACGATATGTCTACAAACACCGTGGCAATGGAATTATAGTAGACAATCTTATGAAACCACTAAAACGAGTAGCTAGTGCTTTAACTGGACAGGTTTTAAAACCATTTGCTAAAAAAGCAATACAAGCTGGTGTAGCTCATGCGGGAGAACGAGTTGGTAAAAAGGCTGCTGATAAAGTTATAGAGCGATCTGGTGAGCTTATCCGAAAAAGGCTGTCCTCAGGAAAAGCGACAAAGTCAACAAAGTCAACAAAGTCAAAGCCAGGCAGAGCAAAGCCAGGCAGAGCAAAGCCAAGGACTCCGCTAGGGCAGGATGAAGTTAATGCACTGATTAATAATCTAATAGCACGCTCTTAAAGAAAAAAAAAATATGATAAAAAATATATAATGGCATTTAGATCACCAGAGAATGTTCAGAGAAACGAACTAGTGCAATTTCGTCTTCAAGATGCTATAAGAGCTCCTGCCAATACTCAAGAGCAAAATAAGAAAGGATACAAATTTCATGTTACTGATCGTGGTATTATGCTTGATTGGTTTAACGCCTTTTTTGAAGTGCGATTCAGATTAGACCTTAAAGCAAATGGTGGGGACAATGCAGACGCTAGAACAACAATTATTAATGGATCGCATTCATTAATTAAGCATATGGTAATAAAGAGTGCAGGAAAAATCGTCTACGACACTGATAATCTTCATCTTGTAACTTTTGCAAAAAATCTTTTAGAATATTCAGATGATTTTGGGCGTAGTACAGCCAAAAATAGCTTATGGTATTTAGATACAGATAGGACTTCAGATGATACAAACACTGGTTTGGAAAGTAGGCGTTTATTAACAGCTAACAGAGCTCATGTTAATACAAGTATTCCATTAAATAGGTATTCTTTTTTCGAAGAATTAGAAGGACGATTGTTACCACCAATGGATCTCCAATTTGAAATAGAACTTACACCTGACGCTGAAGTATTATATGGGGCAGTTGATACATTGAGATTAGTAATTGATCGTTTTTATCTATGGGTACCCCGACTAGAACCAAAAGATGCTCTTATGACTAAATTCATCAGTGAATACCAAAAACCCAGTAAATGGAAATACCTCAAAGAAATGTACCAAACTTCAGATACTACCAGAAACAGTGGTGATTTCAGAATCTCAGCTAGTATTGATAAAGTACAGCATGTTTTCCTCTACTTCCAGAGACTTAAGACCAATGATATGTCAGCAAATCCTTATATTTTTGATACTTTTAAACTCAATGCTGCTAATAATAATAGTCATCTTAGCACATGTCGTCTTGAATATGGTAATGGTGTCTACTATCCAGAACTTGAATATGATACAGAAAGTAAAACAAGAATCTATTATGATTTAATGAATTATTCATGGCAAAAGAATGATTATAATACAGGTACTCAATTGAATATCACTAATTTTTCACTTCTTTACCCAATGTTATATTTTGATTTGACTTATCAAACAGAACAGGTAAGCAGAGATCCAAAGCAACTTAACATAAGATTTCGCCTCTCACAAGCCGCAGCTGCTGATTTTAGAGTGCATGCAATTGTTCTCTATGAAGAAGATGTTGTTGTTGATAAAGTGGGAGATCAATTAGTAATAGTATAGTAAAGTAAAGTAAAGTTCCTTTACAATAAAATAAATTAATAAATTTAAGACTCTTAGAAAAAATATTTTAATATAGTATATATGAGTGTAAAACAGAGACAGAACGAAAGTCAAAACAAAGAAGAAATAGTTGATTTTCTCAATATTGACACTTCAAAGATAACTTTTAAAAAACCAAAGCCAAATAATCACAATGGAACACAGATTGGGATATTATACAATGGAAGGACATTATTTGTTAAATATAAAGGATATACACCCTTTGGTTTAAAAGAAAATTATGATAAAAATGGAGAATATCAAGGTACTAGCATGCAAATTAATTGTGATGAGGAATATTTAGAAAAAGCCAAAGAAATAGACCAATTTTTTATTGATTATTTATATTCTTTAAAGAACAATAAAAAAATAAATAGAGAAGCTGTAGCTGGATATGATGAATACGGTCAAGGTGGTTCATGGAAAAGAATATGTAAAAAACCATATAAAATTGTTGATGAAGAAAGAGTATATCAAGATTACCCATCAAAGATGGAGTTTTCACCATTTTTTAGAAATGATAGAATAGCTACAAAATTTTATACATGGGATGGGGTAAATTTAGGATATGAATCAGTAAATATTGGTCCAAAAAGTAAAGTTAAATTTATTGCTTCCTGGTTTTCAATTACAACTGGAACTTTTGGAGCTACTCTAAAACCAAAATTAATGCAAGTATCATATAGAGAAGCAGAAGATATTTTCGATAAATTTATATTAGTTGATGATGAAGAAGAAGATGTTCTATCTATTGGATCTGATTTATAACAACTATTCCAAAGTCATAGACTATGTCAAAGGCATAGAATAAATATTATTTAGGAATTTAAAAAAGTCCCTAAATAATATATAATGACTGAACTACATAAAATTTCTGTAAAACTTTCTCAAGGTCAAAAAAGAAAACTAACTAAGGCTTACAGACACAGAGAAGAAATAAGTTTACGCTTAAGTAAAAATGCGTTAAGTGGTTCCGATGTCCTTATGGTACCAATGAATACTGTTAAGAGACTAGCTAAAGCCAAATCAATGGATCGAGGAATGGTAATTACTATATCAAAGTATAATATCAGGCGTCAATCTGGGTCTGGTATCTTTAGTTCAATATTGCCAGTATTAAAGAATGTAGCACCAACTATCGGTAAAACACTAGGATTGTCTGCCCTAGCAGGGTTAGCTTCTGAAGGTGCAAGCCAAATAGTTAAGAAAATTAGTGGCGGACAAGTGTATCAAGTACCAAATAATAAACTATTTATGTTAGCTCAATTGGGTGATCTACTAACTAAAGGACAAATAGGAGATTTAGCCCGAGCTCATAAATTAGGAGAAGACTTACTTTTCAAAATGACACAACGACAAGTAGGTAATGGTATTGGAACGTTAATAGCTAGTATTGGTATTCCAATGCTTATTGATGCATTAAAAGGAGGAAGTATAAAAGGAAGACCTCTGATGCAAGGAAGAGGAGGAGCCCGAATGGGGAAATCGGATGGAGGAGGAGGTCCTCGTATAGGAATGCCTATGGCTCCACCACCTTTTATTGGGACATGGGGCAGGGGTAGGGGTAGGGTTAAAAAAAAAAAAAAAAAAGAACTAAAAAAGCCTAAATTCCATAAAGATATCCCAATGAGTAATTTTGATCTTTTAGATTGGTGTAAATACTTAGAGATACCTATCAAAAATGTCCTAAGCAGAGATCAGACTGTACCTCATAATCATAAGTTAGCGCTTTTTATTTATAATTTAGAACCTCATTATATGAGTGGTAGTCATTGGGTTACAACCTATGTTCGTGATGGTACAATAAATTACTTTGACTCTTTTGGTATGCCACCTTTTCAAGAGTTGGTAAACCATGCAAAAGAGAAGGACTTAAATTTATTACACCAAAACCAGCAAATACAGAATCTCTATACTACAACCTGTGGCTATTTTTGCTTGTATTTCTTGAATGAAATGCATAAAGGAGTAGATTATTTCGATTTATTGCAAGTTTTTAGCTTCGACACCAAAGAGAATGAAAAATTCATAGAAAACTATTTTAGTAAAGGAACTTTACATTAGTAAATTACATTAGTAATTTAAATTAGTAAATTACATTAATTTAAATTACTAAATTACTAAATTGCTTTTAATATTTCTCATGTTTTTTAAATCTCGTTTCAAACTATTTCTCAGATTTCTCACTCTTTTAGTTTCTCCAGAACAACATAAAAAGGCAATTTTTCTATAAAGAAGTTTGTAATGTTTATACATCGCTTCTATTCTACGTATTTCTTTTTCAATGACAATTTGTTCCATTATATAATATATTAAAAAAAAAAAAAAAAAAAAAAATAGTTATTATATAGATGAAAAGCTATTGTGTCAAACAACGTAAACAGACAGAGTGCGTTCCTGGTTCAGAAAGGGTTGTACAGACAAGAAATGGTCGTAACATGATGAAATGTAAATGCGCAGAATGCGGGATAACAAAAACTAAATTTGTCCCTTCCGGTATGACTGGGAGAGGTAGAAAAGGAAAAGGGCTATTACTGGGTAAAAACAGTCCATTTAAGGGAATTCCACTCATAGGAGCTATATTATAGTAAAGGAACTTTACAATAGTTAACTTTGTTAACAATAGATTAACATATATTTATTATAATATTAATAAATATATGTTATCTTATTGTGTTCGACAAAGAAAAAGGACAGAATGTGTACCTAATTCTGAAACTTTTGTAATTACAAAAAATGGTAGAAATGCAATGCGATGTATTTGTGCTGAATGTGGAATTACAAAATTTCGTTTTATATCTAAAGCGGAAATGCAAGGAAGCGGTTTTGATGAACTAATTGTCAAAGGGTTGGCTGCTGGTGCAAAAGGATTGTACAACCTAGGTAAAAGGGGAGCTAGTAGAGCAATAAAATCTGACTATGTAAAAGACAAAGTTAAAGGCATTGGTAAAAGGTATTTGAATAGAGCAATTGACTCTCTGGCTGACGATCTTTCTAAAAAAATCAGTGGAAGGGGAAGGGGGAGGGGAGTTGATATTCATAAAGCAATAGGTAAGTTACCTAAACCGAAAGCTGGTTGGACTCTTCCAGGACACAAATATACTGGTCCTTACAATGATTTAGAAAAACAAGTAAAATGGGATCGTGATACTGGACAAATCTATGAAATCTATGATCAGCCAACAGGTAAGACAGATGCTATAGCCATGCAACACGATGTTGATTACTCAGTATGTGCTGATAAGGGAGGTAATGTAAAATCATGTAAAAATGTGGCTGACAAGAAAATGGTCCGAGCTCTAGATGCAATTCCCTGGAATGAGAGACAGTGGGGTCATTGGCTGGCTAGAAACACTATTAATACAAAGCAAAAACTTGGTTTAGGAGTTAAAAAAAAAAAAACGCTAAAAATTTAGACACATGGGAAGAGCTAGCTAATGAGTTACACAAACCTATAAAACGAAATTTTATCAAGCGAAGAGTCATTGCACATAATGTAGATGACATCTGGTGTTCAGACTTAGTTGATATGCAAAAGCTTAGCAAATGGAACCGAGGTTATAAATATCTACTAATGGTATTAGACCTTTTCAGTAAATATGGTTGGATAGTACCTCTAAAGACAAAAACAGGCTTAGAAGTCGCTAAAGCGTTTGAAAGCTTATTAGTGAAAAATAAGCCTAAAATGTTATGGGTAGACAAAGGAAAAGAATATTATAACAAAAATGTGTTGGATCTCTTAGCTAAGGATAAGATAAAGGTCTATTCCACTGAAAATGAAGAGAAATCATCAGTTTGTGAGAGATGGAATAGAACTATCAAAGATAAAATGTATAAGAGATTCACTATGCAAAACAATACAGTCTACGTTGACATACTTCCGAAAATACTCGCCTCTTACAACAACAGCCGACATAGATCAATAAAAATGACGCCTATCCAAGCTAGAAAACCTGAAAACTATGGAAAAGTTTATTTTAATTTATATGGTGATTTAGCGAGAGAAAACAATAGAACAAAAACAAACAAAGAAACCGAATTTAGAGTAGGTGATCGAGTCCGAATAAGCAAATACAAAAGGGTGACCTTTGATAAAGGCTATACTCCTAATTGGACTGAAGAAGTTTTCATCATAGACGAAATTAGATTCACTAATCCTATTACTTATAAGATAAAAGACTTAAATGGTGAAGTGATTAAGGGTACTTTCTACAGAGAAGAGTTACAAAAGACAGATCAAGAGGTCTATAGAATAGAGAAAATTATCAGAAAGTCAAAAGGAAAAGCATTAGTCAAATGGAAAGGTTACCCAGACGAATTTAACAGTTGGGTGCCAGCTGGAGATTTAAAAAAAATTATTTAAAAAAAAAAAAATTAGAATATTATAAATATTTATATAAATGGAAAAAACAGAAGAACAATTGAAACGAGAAAAGAGAAACAAATATATCAATGAAAAACTCAAAAGTTATGAATGGTATTGTGATATCTGCGGAAATGGAAAAAATTACACTTATAGAGGAAAATATATGCATCTAAAGACAAAGAAACATATTAGAAACTTACACAATAATGTAGTTACTGGTAATAATAATAATAATAATAATAATTTTAAAAAAAATTAGTTACATAATATATATTATAGATGATTAATAAAGTTAAAATAAAACCCAAGACCCACCTACCTGCCAAACCATTACCAAAACCACTCGTGCCGAAAAAAATAAGGAAGATAAAAGCATTACCTAGGAGGCAAACACCTGACGAACAAGCCCCAGCCACACCTGCCAAACCAGCCACACCTGCCAAACCAGCTACCGAACCGGCTTCATTACCTAAAAGACTCCAAGAAAAGGTTAAAAATTTATTTAATGAAATAATTCCATATTATATACCTGAACCAATTAAACGATTGAAATTTATCCCTGAAGCAATTAGTAATTTTACTACGAAAATTATCCCTAAAGCAATTAGTAATTTTTTTTCCCTGAAGCTAAAACTGAACCTGAAGCGATTAGTATTCCTGAACCTGAAGCGATTAGTATTCCTGAACGTAGTAAAGCATTAAGAGGTAATGTCCAATCTTATGATGTGCCTATTGTTAATAGTTATGACCCATCAATACAGTTAAGTAGTACTAAACGAGCAATATTTGATCTCCTAATGGGTAAATTAAAAGATAAAAGGGGTTTCAAATACAATACTACACTAAGGGTACGATTATCAAAGCTTACTGAGAATGAGCCGATTTACCGAGAACCTTATTTTAACGCTGGCCCTTTTACGGTGACCAATAGAGTAGATATAGAAGAGTCTATCGATAATGGTATTGAAAGAATTTTAGAGTTAATAGCTGTTTGGCTCTCTGAAGGTTCTGGTTGGGTATTTGAATCGGTACTTTTACATATCATTAATATTGTCTCTTACTTTCCATTAAGAGGAACATCATATATTGAACTACCCGAGGAACTGCGTCACCCTAAGAAAACATTAGTAAATCCCAAAAATAAAGATAATCTATGTTTCCTATGGTGTCATATAAGACATCTAAATCCTCAGAAAAAAGACCCACAGAGAATTAAAATTTCTGATAGAGAATATGTCAAACGGCTAGATTACACTGGTGTCACTTTTCCTGTCACTCTTTCTGATATTAAGAGGATTGAAAAGCAAAACGAGATTAATGTTAGTGTATTTGGTTATGAATCTCCAGATAGCAAGGGTAGGGGTAGGGGTACTTATCCTATCAGATTATCAGAAGCTAATTTTACAGACCATATGGAATTACTATTGATTGATGATCAGAATGGAAACAGCCACTATGTGCTTATTAAGAATTTCGATCAATTTATGAGTTCATTCACTAAACATCATGGTAGGAAATATTTTTGTTTGCGTTGTCTCCATTGTTGCTCTTCTGAGAGAACATACAAAATTCATAGAGAGGATTGCCTGCTCCTTAACGGAGCCCAACCGATCAGGATGCCTGGAGAGGGATCAAAAATTTATTTTAAAAATCACAAGAAAATGTTACCCGCGCCTTTTGTCATTTACGCTGATTTTGAAGCTATCACAGAAAAGATAGACAGTTGTGTACCACCTGATGGTAAATCTTACACGAGTACTTATCAGAGTCACAAAGCTTGTGGTTATGGATATAAATTGGTCTGTAGGTATGATAATAATTATTCAAAACCCGTAGAAATTTACCGTGGAGGTGATGCTATAGACAAATTTATTGTACAGATGATGAATGAAGTAAAAGATTGTAAGAGAATAGTGCGAGAACATTTTCAGAAACCATTAGTTATGACATTCAGAATTTTAAGAGATTTCGAAAATGCTACTAAATGTCATATTTGTGAGAAAATTTTTAAACCTGAAGATGATGATAAAGTAAGTGGTCATTGCCATATAACAGGCAAATATCGTGGAGCTGCACACAGTAAATGCAATCTAGAATGGACTATCAGTGAAGTAAATTTAAAAATTCCTGTTGTCTTTCACAATCTTAAAGGCTATGACTGTCATTTTATCATGCAAAAATTAGGAAAACTGATAAATGAAGATGTAGTCTATGATATTGTTAAATTTAGAGATGAAAATGGTGATATTCAAGAAACAAAAAGAAAGCCGAATATTAACGTTATAGCAAGTACTTTTGAGAAATATATGGGTTTCAGACTAGGAAAACATTTAACTTTCATTGATAGTTTTTCATTTATGAGTCAGAGTCTTGACAGATTAAGCAGTAATTTAAGTGATTTATTTTATACACATGAGGCTTTTCCTATTGATGAGCAATTCAAATTAATCAAAAGAAAAGGTGTTTACCCTTATGATTATATGGACTCATTCCAGAGATTCGGTGAGAAGTCTTTACCAAAGCTAGAAGATTTTTATAATATTTTAAATGACTCAGGTATTTCAGATAGCGACTACTCACATGCTAAGGAGGTTTGGAGCACTTTCCGAATCCGAGACATGGGTGAGTATCATGATTTATATATGCGGACAGATATTCTGCTCCTAGCTGATGTATTTGAAAGTTTTAGAAGTACTTGCCTTGAGTATTATAGATTGGATCCTTGTCACTATTACTCAGCACCCGGTTTATCATGGGATGCATTACTCCGAATGACAAAAATAAATCTAGACTTAATCGCAGACCTAGATCAACAACTATTCATTGAAAAAGGTATGAGAGGTGGGATTAGTACCATTACACATAGACATGCTGTTGCAAACAACAAGTATATGAAGGATTACAATCCGGATGAGGCGAGTACCTATTTAATGTATTTGGATGCAAATAATCTTTATGGATGGGCTATGTCACAATCACTCCCAACTGGTGATTTCAGATGGATACCCTCTGAAGATTTTGAGGATCCTGAAGATTTCATATTAGAAAATTACACAAATGATACTAGAAAAGGTGCCGTTTTAGAGGTAGATTTAGAATATCCGGAAGAGCTACACGATTTGCATAATGATTATCCATTAGCACCAGAAAAGATTTTAATCACTGATGATATGTTGTCAAAGTATTGCAAAGATTTAAAAGATTCAGAAAATATTAGCAGTGGTAGAGTTCACAAGTTGGTTCCTAATCTAAGGAATAAAGAAAAATATGTATTACATTACAGAAATTTGCAGCTTTATTTATCTCTTGGTATGAAGTTAAAGAAGATTCATAGAGTATTGGAATTTACTCAGCGACCTTGGATGAAACGATACATTGATTTTAACACTGAAAAGAGAACAATGGCTAAGAATAGTTTTGAAAAGGACTTCTTTAAGCTGATGAATAACTCTGTGTTTGGTAAAACTATGGAAAACCTGAGAAAAAGATCTAATATTAAATTAGAAACGGATCCGGAACATTTTTTGAAATTGACTAGAAAACCAAATTACGTTTCTAGTAAAATATTTGATGAAAATTTAGTAGGAGTACAAATGAAAAAGACCTGTTTATTCTTAGATAAACCATCTTATGTTGGTTTCTCTATTTTGGACATGAGTAAAACATTAATGTATGAGTTCCAATACCCTGATGCAAAGTTACTTTTTACTGATACTGATTCTTTATTTTACCATATAAAAGCAGAAGACATATATAGTGACTTCTATAAGGACAAGGACCTATTTGACAATAGTGATTATCCCAAATCGTCTAAGTTCCATTTTGCAGAAAATAAAAAAGTAATTGGTAAATTCAAAGATGAAACAGCTGGTGATACTATTACAGAATTTGTTGGTCTAAAAAGTAAAATGTATAGTTACAAGACTGAAAACAAGGAAAACAAAACTGCTAAAGGTGTACGAAAGAATGTTATCAAGAGTGAATTATCTCTCTCTGATTATCGTGATACCTTATATAATTGTAATACAATGAGACATAAGATGAGAACTATAGACCACTTTCATAAATGGCGGCCAATTATAAATTCTTTTGACAATATTAAAATTAGCCTTACTAACCTCATTTTGAAGTCAGTAATTCAAAAGAATTTTTACACTGAGACGAGGTTAGTAAGGCTAATTTAAATGCATACAAAAGAATTTTAAATTGGCAGCCATTTATGAAAAGGGTCTATAAGGTCAGAGTATCATCAAATATCTAGTTATCAAATTAATAAAATATCATTATCACCTTTTGATGATAAAAGATATATTTTAGATGATGGTATCAGTAGTTATGCATATGGGAATCATAATATAAAATAATATTTCATAGTATATATGCCAATTCCGAATTTTAAAAAATTCTTGACTGAAGACCCACTCCATGATACTGATAGTAGCGATAGTGATTATGATTATAATTCAGATGAGGAATCAACGAGCAGTGAGAGTGAAGATTACTCTACTTTAAAGAATAAAGTATATTAATTATTATGATGAACAAAGAGACCATTGGCAATCTACATCGTAAAAAAATTTCAGAAATTGTTATAAAAGAAAAAAAATACCAGATTTTAAAAAAAAAATTATAAATTTATCCATCAAAAAAGATTATTCTAGAATTGATCAAATTGAACAAATAAGGCTAGAAAATGAAATAAATGATATCAAAAATCTTCGTACTAGTTATTTATTAAAGAATGCTATTTTACTTTTTTTACATAAAGAAAATCAAGCAAAAAAATTTTTCCATGGTGTTGATAATTCTTATTATAAAAGGTATAAATATAATATCTTCCCTGATGAACTACAATACAGTGAAAATAATATAAATGAAGATAACTATTGTTATACATGTGAAAAATTTCGAGTATTGAACGTCGATGAAGGGATAAGTACTTGTCTAAGTTGTGGAATAAGCATTAATGTCTCAACAAATCCAGAAAAATCATCTATAAAACCCGCAGAAAATGATTACAAAAGATATAATCATTTTTGTGACTGTTTAGCCAATATCCAAGGCAAAGAAAGTTTTAAAGTCTCAGAAGATGTTATTAATAATATTTTCAAAGAAATCATTCGTGAAAGGATGGAAAATTCTTTGGAAAAGTTAACTGAAGCAGATATTAAAAGATATCTTAAAAAACATCGTAAATTAAATTATTATAATCATACCACCCAAATATTGTATCGAATAACAAAAATACCTCCATTACAAATGACTTCTATAATGGAAGAAAAAATGAAAATGAGGTTTTTACAAATTCAGGAGCCATTTGAATTATTTAAAGGTAAAAATAGAAGAAATTTCTTTTCCTATTCATATATCATTTATAAATTTTGTCAAATACTTGGATATAATGAATTTTTACCAAAGCTAAAATTGTATAAAGATCGTTTAAAACTCTATGAACTTGATAAAATTTGGAATAAAATCTGTGAACATCTAGGTGGTGAGAGAGCTGGTTGGAAATTTATCAAGTCTTAAAAATTACGAATCGTGAGAACTATATAAATTTTTGTAAAGGAACTTTTGTAAAGGAACTTTACTTTACTTTACTTTACTTTACTTTACTATATCCTACGCTGTTTTAGTGTATTATATCATATATTTTAGACTCAGATTTTTACGCATCTTAGTGTGGTTATGCGTAGGCGCGCCGATGATCTCGAGACTCATATTTTTACGCATCTTAGTGTGGTTATGCGTAGGTGCGCCGAATATCCCATTTCCTACACTACTTCCTTATTCAAGGCCATCTGTAGTATGGTGGTGGGGAATTTCCCTACCAGTAACGTAATCATTGCATGTTTTGACACGTTCTTTGCTTAGCTTGCAAATATTTCATTTTCCTTCCGATCTCTGAACTCGCTTCAATAACAGAGCTCGACGATTCACTTCTTTTGACTAAAAATACCAGAAATACTCGGAAAACTAAAAAGATTTCCTCGTAGCGAAATAAACCTGCAAAGTAAACAAGATCTTATCTGTCACGTAGCGAAAGTGAAAGTTGCAAGGTCAACGCATTCCACGGCTGTCGTAATACCTCGAGTCGAACGCTTTGATAATACCAGAGGAAAATACATTTAACAAGTAGTAGTCACGCCAGTCACACAATCAGAGGTTTACGCTACCACGGTAAATTTAGAATGGTAGTCTTGATCATTGATATGAACGCTGCAAGTTCTGGCAAGCCCTTGTTTACTTCAGCAAATAATTACTTTTCTTTTGAATCTCTTACCTCCATTCGATCAAACAGCCAAAGAATTCACTGCCGTTTCATAAAGCCGTCACGAATCCACGTAAAATTGCAACTAAACTAAAAACTGGCACTTCTGACGTGGCAAACGCGATCTTATTTGCCACCCAGCGAAAGTAAAACCTGCAACGTCATGATTTACGGCTATCTGTAGTAGGTGGTTATTTCCCTACCAGTGACGTAATCCTTACATGTTCTTTGCTTGACTTGCAAGGATTTCATTTTCCTTCCGATCTCTAAACTTGTTTCAATAAAAGAGCTCGACAATTCTCGTTCTCTTGTTTAAAACTGCGAAAAATACTCAGAAAACTTGAGGGCCACGCTCCTGGCGAAATAAACTTGCAAAGTAAACAAGATCTTACCTGTCACGTAGCGAAAGTGAAATTAGCAAGGTCAACACATTCCATGGCTGACGTAATACCTTTTCAGCGTATTTAATATTTCGTTCGAATGAAAAGCTTCCAAAACACTAAAAGAAAATATATTTTACACACAATAAAGAAAACAATATTCGTAACACTGTCCGTGTATGCACGTTTCAAAAGCTTTTGGCGAATAAACATCTCTGGTTGCGTGATTCACGGCTATCTTTGGTACGGCCGAGTGGAGATCTAGGCCTCTCGACACGAAAAAAAAAATAAATAAAAATAAACCAAGGGTAGATTATGAACCGCGCTCGGCCCATGGCCGCGCGGTTAATAAAAATAAACCAAGGGTAGATTATGAACCGCACTCGGCCCATGGCCGCGCGGTTAAAAAAAATAAAAATAAACCAAGGGTAGATTATGAACCGCACTCGGCCCATGGCCGCGCGGTTAAAAAAAATAAAAATAAACCAAGGGTAGATTATGAACCGCGCTCGGCCCATGGCCGCGCGGTTAATAAAAAATAAATAAACAACGGGTAAAACATGAACCGCGCTCGGCCCATGGCCGCGCGGTTAATAAATCTTTATTCATTAAAATTGGGAAATTATAAGCCCTTCTCAAATGGGCAACCATACATGGTGACAGGTGTGAATGTATTAGAGATATGACCTGTATGTATTTGTGGGTCAGTTCTGCCGTATCGAAAATCACATATTTTGGAGAAGTGTCACGTGCTGAAGAAAAGAAAACAAGGTAGCCCTTATCTAGGTGTTTGGTTAGTTAAGATTCAGCGCACAAAAAAACGAAGAGAGAAAAAGAGCACAGCTCTCCTTTCCAATGTTTCTCTCTCACCGCTTTTCTAGAAGTTCTCAACCAACCGAACGACCGAAACACCTTAAAATGAGGGCAAAAGCCTGGAATCAAACCTTTCTGTCAAATCTTATGTCTACCCTGTGTAATCTACACCCCAGTTGAAGTCTATTGCAGGTTACTCTAGGTGCATCTCAAAGTACGGGGCGATAAAATGTTCCGAATGTAAGCTCGATAGCGGCGGACACTGTAAAGAAGTGGTTCGATTTATAATTAAGTTACAAAGAAATGATATAAACTGTTTTTGATTTTGGAAAGCTCTTTATTCTATACTCTACGAACTTGAAGATGTCACAAACAAAACCTCTACAACTACTCCATGTGCTTCAAGTTGCTGCGCCGTTCTCCCGTTTCCGCGGCGCTTGACTGAGCTTTTCTCTTCCTCAGATGCCCTGAAAAAATGATATCACACTTTTATTACTGAATGCTCACACCTTGATTAATTAACAAATTAAATGGTATTTCATTTTATTGTCTAATTTTTCTAATTAAATTCCTTGCAAAAGAGACTCGCATTTTGTTGGTCGATTCTTGGAAACTAAAAAAAGTACGTTCTTACTTAAGCAATACATTTAGCTTACGCCCACTTTTCAAACTTGAATACACTATTATATTTCAAGTTACAATTGAAAGAAAAAAAACCGTTTGGAAACATGTATTAATAAACATAGATTTTTGCAATTTCATTCTACATTTTTCCGATATTTAGTTTCGACTGAGAAGATCTATCAAACAACCAACAAACTGCTCGCTTCTCGGCACATGTGAGATACGCGGACAAATATTCAAGCATATTTCCGCGCCAAGTGGAGGCCATTGTTTATATAGTAATGTAGGACCCCGGCTTGCTCGACACTACACGATAGACTGAATTAAAAGAAAGAAATCTCATGTCTTCAGTACGAACAAGTTCAGTCCACTCTCACCTTGATTGGGCAGCCATACAGCTCGGCGCGCATGCTGATATGGCCGTGCCATGTCAACGGACGGATGCGGACAAACCGAGCATGGAATGGCGGGAAGATCTTGTGAATAACAATGGAGTCTCGATCAAAGTTGCCCCGAAAAACCTGAAATGAAAAATGAAATTAAGTAATAGTTAAATCAGGGATTTAAAATAAATTACTAAATAGTTAGTTTACTATCTTTGCCCGGCGAAAGCAGACTGCTAATTTAGAATAGGCAATATTCATGTTCTCGGTATTAGCCCTGGAACTAGCTTGTAATGGAGTTTCATGTGGGGTAATACCATTATAAATATCGATAAATAGATTAATGTCAGCTTTGAAAAGACCCTCGCATAAGCCTCAAGTTGAAAGCTAGTTCCAGGTCCAATACCATAAATTTGTGATGCATAGCAGACGTCAGCAAGTTAGACTAGGACCCAGGTGCGTCTAGCGTTGTCGACTTTATCAGTGACAGCTGAAAAGAAAGCCTTTGACTTTGGCAAATAACTTAAGCCTTAGTCTCGCTATATCATGCTCAACTTCAACCGATAATTGTTACATAACATTAATATTGCTACATTGTAACACACTTTTTGGGTTTTTTTTTCAGGGGCAGTTTTGGATGAGGCAATAAGGAAATAATGAGTCAACGATACCCTGATAAAATCTTTACAATGAGAGCTCATAATCTCATTGCTTTAGTATAAATCTACTAGCTTTCCTTGACTAAACAACATTTCGAAACTGATACTTTGAAAACGCAAAGAAGCTGCAACCAATTTGTTACCAATCGCATACTGCTAGACTACTCACTGTAAACGACAGAATAGATAATAGTAGCGTAGCCTATCAGAGAACGACATTCATGGTAGATCGTTAGTAGATTTATACTAAAAAATCTAGCTTTCGTCTGTTGCACAAAAATTTAGGTCTGTCCACAACATATTTCTTGGAACACCAGAAGCAAAGTTACAAGAAATGTAAAGGGAACAACACGTCTTGGTTTCAAGAAGTGTTGTTTTGCTTTCTTTACTAATTATTCAATTTACTAGTTGGTCTCTACTCGTCTCTCTGAATTCGAAGATGCTAAGTGTTTTTATACGCCATCCTTTAGCGCTTGTTAATCAAATAAGTAGTGGACGAATTGCTGTATGGATTGACATGAAGCATAATCCCATAAGCACATTCTACTAGGACAGGCTGAAAATGAATCAGAGACTAGGGATCATAATGACGTCAAAACTATTATTACCTTCTTTTTACCGCGCACTGTGTACTGAACCCAGAAAGAACCTGCAAGGCTGTAAGACAGCGAATAACTAGTTATCCATTGACCAGAACCTTGTCTTCCTTGGGTCGCTACCTTGGTAACGGTTGTGGGAGTTCCAAGATCAATCTGCAGCCATTGGTTGACGTCGTTCTTTTTCGCACACCAGGATCCTGCCTTACCTGAAGCAGCAGCCAAGTTTAAACGGGCGAGCGTGGCGGCATAAGAACTGCCGTAAACAGTTGAGGCAGTCAAGGCACTATCCGGAATTCGGCCATCTTCAATCCCAAGTGACATTGAGCACTGATAGCCTAAGGATAAAGCGAAAGGAACAAATAAGATGTCAAGGCTGCTAAACTTCCTTCAGTCTGAAGGATCCAAATGCTAACATTCTTCTTTTGAAAAATTCTTTCTGTTAACTTACTACATTGTAGGAGTACAATTACGTAAAAATCTAAGAATCTTAAATTCAATATTTCCTAAATGTAATATTTTCCGATATCTTTGTTTGCTGCAATTATTAGCCCCCGTTAGATCTTTTTCGCTTTTTATATCGCATAATCGTAAACAAATAAACTACGACAATTTCAAAATTCACAGACATGTTTCGGCAGAAACATCTGCCTTCATCGGTGTGTGTTACAATATGTGTTTAGAGAAGAGAATATAAATACTGGAAAGTACTTATGAGTACAATATTGGGACGAAGCGAAACGTTTTTTTACAATAAAGGAAAGCGTGAGAATTACAATAACAAGCTTAGATTAACATGTTTGATTTGATGATTGAGAGAAGGGTGCAGAGCTTATTTGATCTTGAGCTGCAAGGTGGTGCTAGCTTGATCAATCACGTGAAAATGATCCCTGGAGCTTTGGGCTAGGCAGCCCTCAGAATTCCGCAGGTGTATCATGAACAATGTTTTTATCCGTTATGAGGTGTTCACGGACACGAGTGGAAAAATTTCGGGTGTTTTCACCGACATAGTAAGCGTTACAGCCTGCGCAAGAAAATTTACACGCGACACCTGAACGAAGCCCACAAGGGAGAGGTTCTTTCTCACTTAATAGGGAGAGTATTTTAAAGGAGGAGAAAACTAAATAACAATTCTTCCATGAGCCCGAGTTGGATATGAAGTGATAAAATAACCAACGAGCGCGTAGCGCGAGTTGGCTATAATCACTTCATATCCAACAAGGGCGAATGGAATAATTGTTTTAGTAAATTCTCAAACCGGGTTTTGCCGCCGATTTTTCTTTCGGCCATTATAGAGGGCTAAAGTTGAAAACGTGCGGAAAATTTTTAAACTTGGCGCACTATTTTCCATATGACGTAAAACTCCGAGTATTGGCTCATAGTCGGAGTTTTTTAGCCAATCAAAAAGCTAGAAATGCAATAGTCGGAGCTGAGAATTTACTGATTTGCAATATCGTTTAAGTAAACCCGTTATGCGATTTTGTGTGATACTGGAAAACCTGCCTGTGTACGGAACTTTGAAATAGGAAGTGCGTGTATCTATGTTCATTTGATGACACAACTTGATTTTGTTTGTTTGTAAAGTAGTTATTCACAGCTCCTTCAATCCTGTGGCTAGGGAAGCAGCTAGATTTTTAGGATATTAGTAAGGTTGTTAATGTCTCCGTGAAAGCCCTTCCTGGTGTTCAGTTAATTTTGTAAGTCCTGTCTACACTACACTGTACATAAAATCTTAAAACTCGGAAATTTGAGTAGGATCATTTTTTACTTTTAGAGGCACGTAAGTCTAACCATTTTTGACACTCAAATTCCTTCTAATAACTACCTCCTCCAAATATGCAATGAATCTCTCCTTTGTTCACTGAAAATGTCTAACACTGCGACACTTTCGACGTTATTGCAATTTTGCGCTCAGAAGTTTTTTTTTTCGTTCAGCTGTGTATTAATTAATTGGGTTTTTATACTGCTAAACATAAAAATAAAAGACAAGATAATGTCAAGACAAATTAACCTCTAGTTAATGGAAGGAGCGGGCGACAATGTTTTTTGATTGTTGCTCACCGGTGAGCAACAACATTGCCAGGTGACCATAAATTATAACCAATAAGAGCTCGCGTTAGATTCAACTAAACACCGGCTACATAAAAAATTTATACAGTAGCTATAATTACCTTCCTGGCAGCCGTACACCTCTGCTCTCGTGCAAATGTGACTTAACCAAGTCTTGGGATGGAAACGAAGATACTTGGCTTGAATTGGCGAATACAGAGAATGATAAACTGGAGTGTTACGGTCGATGTTACCTCCAAACACCTGGCAAATTCATAAGGCTAGAGTCAAATGTTTTCCAGAAAAAAAGAACATAGCGACACAGTTTTTAAAAGCACTTTCCCATTTTTATCTACAAAGACACTGACAACTTGACAAGTCTTTTGATTGAGTTATTCATAGGCGCGATAATATTTCTACTGGCGTATCATGTGTCACCGGCCTATCATGTGTCAGGGGGATTTGCACTTTTCCCCTTCACGGCTCGTTGTCGACCGAAACGGGATGACTAAAAGCACATCAACGCAACCACAATAGAAGAAGACAAAAGGCATTTTATTACTTACACCTGTATCTTCATGTTGCCCTAACGACGAAATTAAGATGACCTCAACCAAGATTGTATTTCATACCTTAATGTGTCCATCGACAAGTCTGTACCAGGCCCAATGTGATCCATCCACACTGTAGGACAAACTGTAGCTCGTTACGCGATCGCCACCATCATACCTCCCCTGAGTCGCCACTTTGGTAACTGTTGTTTCCCGGCCAAAGTAAACCTGCAGCCATTCGTTACCATTGTTAGTGCGCGTACACCAGGCCCCGGCCTTACCCGAAGCTGGGATCTTGTTAAGGCGGGAAAATTGTGGAATGTAACTGGAGGAATGGTATGTCGACGCTGATATTGCGCTGTCTGGAAGATGGCCACTCTCCATTCCCAGAGGAAGAAAACAGCTACGAGCTGTTAAAAAGACAGCAAAATGAAAATTTCAATTTTACCTTAGTTTCTAAAAAGGACAGTAAGTAATACTGTAGAATGGCTTATAATAACATACAATGACCCTCCATTGAAGAGATGAAAGGATGGTGGATTTTGGTGGTGGACTTTGGATTTCTTATTGCTGCAACGCGGTCACCAAAGCAATCCGGCTACCGTTTAGAAAGAGCCGATTTAAACAATAGCACAAATTCAACTCTATCGTCAGAACACGTTTTCTTGTGTGAAGTTTGGTGTAACAAAAACAAAAAAGAAATCGATCGTTTTACCTTCTCTGCAACCATAAATCTCTACTCGCATCGAGATGTGACCAGCCCAAGCTTTAGGATGGAACCGAACACTTCTGGCAAAAACCCGAGTGTCTGGACTAAAGAAATGCTTTACAACTGTGGCTCTGTCGCTGTTGCCTAGGAACGTCTACAGATAGAATCAGTCAGAAAATCAATCAGTCAACCAATCAATCAATCAATCAATCAACCAATCAATCAATCAGTCAACTAGGCCACAAATCAATTAATCAATCTTCAATAAATCGCCAATCAATAGATCAATCAATAATGGTAATTGAACTGAGTGGAGTGCAATTTGGTCTGAAATCATACGCGTTAAAAATCTGATTGGTTGTTTCGTTTTACTGTCCCATTTTCATTGGCTGAGAAAAAGATGTGATTTAGAGCAAAAGATAGTGCGATTCGTGAATAAATCGCATCGCTGAGAACCAATCACATTACATGGATAACCAGTGATTTCAAAATGGTTTTAATAAATCAATCAATCAATCAATCAATCAATCAGTCAGTCAGTCAGTCAAGCTATCAATTAAGTCAAAAATCAATGATTCAATCAGTCAATCAATCAATCAAATGATCAATTAGTCTACCAATCAGTCAGTTCTAAAGTCATTGTCAGCATTGGATCAATGCCTGCTGGGACTTGGTGACGTGGTAAACTTCACTGATCTGCGTTCAGTCTGTATAGAACTACCATAATACTAAATCCTCAATCCCCAGGCTTGATATGCATGCTCTCTTCACAAAACAGTTTGCTCCCAATTTATCTTGTCTAATCGAATTAGCGCAAAATTGAAACTACTACAGAAATTTCATATTAAGTACAGTAGAACCCCGTCAATACGGACACCAAGGGGACATGCGACACGTGTTTTATCGCTAAAAAGACTAAGGCGTGACACTTTCTTTTTTACGGCAACAAAATGTTCAATCGTAATTTACCCTTAATAAGATTAAACTACGGACTTAATAATCATTTATCATACTCTTGGAGAAATTTGTACAAGCAATCAATGCAAGCGGAAATTTTAAAAGGACTAAACCATTATTTAGTGTCTTCTGTAATTGTAACTGCAACAAGTTTAAACTATG
>OZ026602.1:20864884-20867384 GCA_964020085.1 Micromussa lordhowensis | reverse complement strand
GTTGTAAACCTCTCAATAAAATCCACATCCATGAGTGACTTTCTGACCATTCAATTGTAATAAAGTAATTTTTCCCAGATTTTTTTACCAATTAAGAAGTTATGCATGATGACCTTCATAGGCAAACCGTTCTTCGCCTTGTTGATCTTGTTATTAGAATATATTACTTTGGTTGTTCGGCAATATTACATATACTACAAAGAAACGTTTTATAACGATGACTTCACTGAAATACGGTGGCTCATCCGCCCAGCGAATCTGTTAGAACATTCTGCTTTCGTTCGACCTGTAAAAGTTCTATATTAAGATTTGTACAACATAGTTAGCGTTACGGGCCAAAAAGTAAATGTTTCCTGCTAACCATACAGTGAGTTTTAGTTTAGAACAAAGTTTATTTAGCCACGCGTTTGCGTCAACGCATTCATTTTGATATGTATAATAAATTATTCTCTACTTACTAATGTTGAGAAGTTGCGCTCTCTGTACCTATAGCATTTGGTCCAGCATAACTTTCTTATCATTAATTAATTTGTACTCAAAGCCATCCAGAAAGGCTCTGTTAGCCAAAAACTAAAAACAATTATAAAACTTGATCTCGTAAGCCAAGTTAGTTTCCTTCAGTACTAATTAAACATTCGAGGCAAACAAAAACTATACTTCTCTTTGGGTAATAATCATATCAAAGAAATTGTTTATAATGAAAAAAAAATGTTCAAAAAATAATAGCTAAAGCCTACAAGAAAGCTTTGTTAGGTCTCAAGGTGTAAAGAACGAGACAGTGAATTGATCAATTTGATCGAGAAATGAAATTATTATGTAAGCGCAATTCTTTGGTTACTAAGTTTATCTGCCGATGGCGTTATTTTATTCATTTCTTTTGAAGAAATCACTGAAGAAGAAAATCTTGAAGATCACTGATGATTTCTTCGAAGCGGAAAACTCACGGTAATAAATATCGACTCTTATTTTAGTCGGATCTGATACCTGTTCTTTTAAGCGATCGAACCAAGCCATTAGTTGAATTTTGAATTCTAATTTGGGATCATTCCGGTGTTTACAAGGCAAAAAAGTTCGCTGATGGAAAATATAAAAATTTTGACTCTCATACCTTCCTATTCCTGGAGTGCCATGGTAGAAAATGGGATGTCGAGCAAAAACATTCTTCATCAATGATACGATCGAGTCATCCAATATTCTTAAAAATCTCGGTAAAGTGTTTTCAATGAATCATTTCTCAATGGTCGAGCTGTAAAGCTGAATTAATGAGGCCATTGTTTCATTTCGGAGAACGAGAAAGTTCTCGCCGGTATTGTTCTTGGATTTGACCGTTCACTCGGCTAAAATAAATCGAAAAGTGTAACTTTCTGAACAAGGAAAAAACGTTACGCTTGACTAAATGTAACAGCTGAATTTTCGAAGGAAAGATAGCGGGAATTCCTGCCACGAAGGTTCTTTTACCTGATCACAAAATGACAGGGGTCATTATATATTTCAGTATTTTGATGCCATAGACTGAGTAAACACTCGGAAAATGAATATAAAGGACTGAAGCTTGCTCTTGTATTGGCTGGTCTGTTTTATGCTCACCCGCTAAAGCAAATTGCCACTACACCGCATGTGAGCAACACTGCCGGCTCAAAGAATCACTGACTGATGATCTTGCGAAAAGCGACCGGCGGAACCTTAATTCTCTATCATTCGGCAGAACTGACTCAAGCCTGGGAAAAATCTGGTGGGCGCTTACATGGAAAGGAAAAAGATACTCGATTTTATGGAAACCATATGCCATGATACACTTTGCAAAATTGCAAATTGTTAAGAACAATATCCTTGTACTCTGCTATCGTAAAACGTCAAAACTAAAGCAAAATGTTCCATTTCCTTTTTTGTTTATTCAATTAAATGCTTTAACGAAATTCAAATCAGACCACCTAAGAATCAAAGGAGATGATTTCCTGTGGTTTCCATGTCCCCGCCTGTCGGCGCAGATCTTGGTAAGTACTTGGCCTTTTTATCAGTTTATATATTTTTTCCTTTTATTGTAAGTTTATTAGTAGTTGAGCAAAGCTCGTACAAACATTTACACTGGAGTGTAAACGACTTGTGATAGAATAACAATTAAATAATACACGACAAATTTTTAACGAATACTAACATTCTGATACTAACAGTGTTTATTCCCTGTTTCTCTTACTCTTCGGTTCACGCGTTAACAAAAAAGACCTGGATTTTTCAACTTTGCGTATTTTTGTAGTCGGCCTTTTTCGCGGTAATTGTAAACACAGTATAACAACTTTTAATAGGGTTTAGAAAGTCGTCTTGAAATTGATCGAGACAATTTCAAAACAAATTTTTACGTTAAACTAAATTTTCGATCGAAATATATCGGGAATTTCTGCCACGAAGAATCCCTTACCGGATTACAAAGTGACAAAGTTCATTATTGTTTTTTTTAGTATTTTGAATAAACACTCAGGAAATGTGGCTAAGAGCGCTTGCG
>OZ026602.1:20837384-20857384 GCA_964020085.1 Micromussa lordhowensis | reverse complement strand
TTGTTTTTTTTTGGGGGGGGCTATTGAGATTGAATTTTGGGTTTGTACATCAATAGACAGTTAGAGCTTGCCCAAACAGCAAGCCTGGAATGGCCTTGGTCAGAATTTTGAACCCAGACAGGCTTAGAACCCATCAGGACATTTCAGGAGATTGGGGGCGACCATGTGCTAGTGAAGACGTACGTGTTTTCCTCCCGTGCTGTTCTTCGATGAAATTTCAACATTTCATGTCCATGTGCTTAGTCTATGGCGCAATGCTATAAACGTAAAGAGAGATTAAGTTTTGATAGCGATATTTCCTCTCCTGAAGGAAAAAAGATCTGCGAGAGCCCACGTTCTGACCCAAATATAAACACAGCAAGCGACGAAGGCGAAGTCGACCAAGTGTTGGAAGCGCTGAATATGACAGAAAGGATTGCCTCACAACTAGAAGTGATCTGCCAAACGCTTGCAAGCGTCGAAATTAGACTACAGAGGCTCGAAGGTATATTTGAACGTTTCTCTGCTTTGGAGAGGTCGATTAACAGCCTTCAAACTGGACTAAACACGCTAAGCGAGAAGTCGAGAATAATAGAAGAGAAGACGAATGATATTGAAAAGGCAATGGAGTTTGAAAACGCAGAAATCGAGGGGCTAAAGAAGAAAGACAAGGAGAATGAAGATAAAATCAAAGAGCTTGAGGATAAATTGCTGTACCAAGAGGTATACAATAGAAGAGAAAATTTACGTTTCTTTGGAGTCCCCGAATCTACTACTGGTGCCGAGAATACATTTGAAGTGATGCGTAAATTTCTTAAAGAAGAGATGGATTTGGAAAATGCAGAAGATATTGAGTTTCAGAGAGCTCATCGAATTGGCAAAAAGAAGATGGGAGAGACCAGGCCTGTTATCGTTCGTTTCTTGAGATTTCCAGAACGTGAACTGGTTTTTAGAAAAGCGCGTGAGCTGGAGGGCGATACTGATGTAAAAGTCTACTCGGATCTCCCCAAGGAAATTAGTGAAAGAAGAAAAAAGCAATGGCCAAGGCTAAAGAAAGCAAGGGAAGAAGGAAAGATAGCATTTTTTAGCAAACCTGAGCCTGACAAATTGTTTATTGATGGACGTTTTGTTCCTTTGTAAATTGAACATTTAGATTTTTTTTTTCAGGAACGGTTTCTCTACAGATTGAACATTTTATTTGTATTTGATCTTGTTGTTATTTTTTGTAACGGGAGGGTTGCGTAAGATCATTTAGACTCAAATAATTGTTCCAAACTCCGAGGCGGCTCTAGGTGTTAATTACTCAGCCGCCATTTATTCTCTTTGTGTAAGACATTGTTGTGTAATGTCCTTTATTTGTTGTTTCTCTTACTTATTATGTTGTTGTGTAGAAACCTCTTGTGACCTCTGTCGTTACCACATATTAATTTATGCGCAGTTGCAATGCGAAATACTTTTATACATGACTAGGTTTAATTATCCCATTCGAGAAGGAGTATATAAATTTTAAATTACTTTCTGTTAATGTTCGAGGGATTCGTTCCGCAACAAAGAGGAAAGCTCTTTTCACCTGGCTTAATGAGCGAAAGTACGATATCATTTTCCTTCAAGAAACCTATAGCACTGTAGATGTTGAAGATATCTGGAAGACGCAATGGCAAGGTAAGCTTCATTTTGCACATGGTTCTAATCACAGCTGTGGGGTGATGATTTTAGTGAGAAGTGACCTCGATTTCAGCCTAAAATCCGTTAATTTGGATACCGAGGGCCGCTCTATTATAATGGAAGCTGAGGTACAAGGCTCGTTGTTCTTGTTTGTTAATATTTACGCTCCCAACAAGGTTCAAGACCAATGCCGTTTTTTTGAAAATTTAAATAAAAACATTGAAGGTTTTGTTGTTAACAAAGAGCATAGGATAATTGTAGGGGGAGACTTCAATGTCACGCTGGATTCTGACCTTGATTGTTCCGGCGGAAAACCTTTTAGAAAAGACTCTGTCAAACAAATACAAGACTTATGTCTCGATTTTGACTTAATAGACATTTGGCGAATTCGAAATCCGGAATCTAAACGTTTTACGTGGAGACAAAAAAATCCTTTCATTCAGAGAAGACTTGACTATTGGCTAATCAACGATGCTTCCCAGGATGATATTGAGAAATCTGATATTATTCCTTCGATCAACTCTGACCACTCGGCAATTTTTCTTCATCTTAATAGTTTGGACAAACAGGAATATGGTCCCTCTTTTTGGAAATTTAATGCCAGTCTTACCGATGATGACGATTTTGTCACATTGATAAATGAAAGTGTACCCATGTGGTTAAAGGAATTCGATGAAGTTACAGATAAAAGACTGTTGTGGGATTTAATCAAGTACAGGATTAGACAGGTTTCAATAAAGTATAGTAAAGAAAAAGCGCGCAGAAAAAGAAAAAAGATTTCTGATCTTGAGACCTCTCTAAGGATTTGCGAAGAAAAGTGCAACGAGTCACCAACATTTGAGAATCAGGAGGAGCTTGAAATGCTGAAAATGGAATACGATTCCATTTATGAACAGATAGCAAAAGGAGCCATTATTCGATCAAAAGCCACCTGGTACGAGAAAGGCGAAAAAAACAATAAGTATTTTCTAAACCTGGAAACGCACAAAAAAGCTAAAAGCTCTGTTCGCAAAGTTTTTAACAAGGAAGGTGTGCTAATCACAGATCCTAAAAAAATTCTGCAGGAGATTAAAAATTTTTATTCCAATCTTTGTAAACGTGACCCTCTTAGACCATCAGAGGAAATGTTGAACTCTTTTTTGAATAACTCTGAAATACCGAAACTCACTAATAATGAGGCTCGAATCTGTGATGGAAAATTAACAGTTGACGAGTGTTACAAGAGTCTTCAGCTATTTGAGAGCAACAAGTCACCAGGTAATGATGGATTAACGGCTGAATTTTATAGAGCTTTTTGGCACATTTTAGGAAATCTGATGGTAGACAGTTTAAACTATTCTTATGATTATGGCGAGTTGTCAAATTCCCAGAAGGAAGCCATTATTGCCTTAATTGAGAAAAAGGATAAAGACAAACGGGATTTGTCGAACTGGAGACCAATCTCACTTATCAATGTGGACGTAAAAATAGGCTCAAAAGCTATTGCTAAAAGATTAGAGAATGTGTTGCCAAATATCATACATTATAATCAATGTGCATATGTTAAGGGAAGAACTATTTTTGACGCAGTTAGAACGATAGAAGATGTCATGGAATTCTCAGAAAGGTATAATCTTGAGGGGAGAATGATTTGTATAGATTTCAAAAAAGCGTTCGATACTGTAAGCAGAGATTTTCTATTTCGCACTCTAACATCTTTTGGTTTTGGCCCATCATTTTTGCAATGGATCCATACATTTTATAACAATATCTCAAGTTGTGTCATAAATAATGGTTTTTCTACTCAGCCCTTTGCAGTTGAAAGGGGAGTGAGACAGGGAGACCCACTCTCTGCTTACCTGTTCATCATAGTGCTAGAAATTCTTTGTATTAGTATACGCAATAGTAAAGATATTTGTGGTATTAAGGTAGATAACGAAGAGGTCAGATTAAGCCTTTTCGCAGATGATTTGACTGGCTTTCTGAAAGACGATCTTTCTCTTGTGAACTTTCTTAAGCTCATAGAAGATTACGGAAGTTGTTCAGGCCTTAAGATCAACCAAGATAAATCAGAAATAATGCTATTAGGAAATTGCGCTTATACGTTACAACAAGATAACGCCGTGTCAGGCAACTTAAAGATTAAAAAAGCTGTTAAAATTTTGGGAGTGCACTTCACGTATGATCGTCGAGCGAAACAAAAATTAAATGTTGATGAATTAATGAGTTCCATTCAACAAAAACTACGAATTTGGAGGTGGAGGGATTTGACTATTATCGGAAGAATTCAAATTGTCAAAACCTTTATTATTCCTATTTTCCTATATCGCGCGAGTTTGATTTCAGTAAATAGGGAATTTGTGAAAGATGTTAACAAAATTATCTTTGATTTTATCTGGAAGGGAAAGGACAAAGTCAAACGCTCTGCTCTTATTAGTGACATTGAAGATGGGGGACTTAAAGCCCCACATTTAGATTCTATAATAGAGACTCAGAGAGTCCTTTGTTGTAAAAAATTGGCAAGCGATCAACCGAGCAATTGGAAAAAAATTCTCCTGCATTATCTTGAACCTGTAGGGGGTAAATTTATCTTATGTTGCGATTTTGATTTGAAGAAATTGCCTGTAAAGCTTCCAGCATTTTATGAAGAATGCTTAAAAAGTTTCGCAAAATGTTCCGCAGCGAACCACGCAAGTGTCCAGGATCAAAATAGACAAGATCTTTCAAAAGCTATTGTGTGGAACAATAAATTTATTTGTATCGGTGGTAAATCTGTGTACTTCAGAAACCTAGCAGAAAGAGGAATTCTTAGAATGGGGGATTTAATCTCCGACAATAACGAACTTATTGTCAAAAGTAATTACAAGTTGAGAGAATTAAATATCTCGCCGTTGGATATATTTAGACTTATTTCTGTAATCGATGCCTTACCAGTTGAATGGCGGGAATCATTGAACACGTTGGCTTCTACAGCCGACGAACCTTTCAATTTGCATAATGAAATCAAATTAAGTTTTAATGGGAAAAATGTTTTAATCGAAACAGTCGTTTCAAAGACCGTATATAAAGAACTTCGAAATAGAGTCATCACTCCACCGACTGCTCAACTGAATTTTAAAACCCTTTTTTTTAATGATGTTCTAGAATGGAAAGAGATTTACAGCCTGCCATTTCGTGCTTCCTTGGACACAAAATTGCGTGAATTTCAATATAAATTACTTAATAGGTGTCTTGTCACAAATTCCTTTCTAAACAAAATTGGTATTATTCCATCTCCGGCATGTTCCCTTTGTGGTGAAATGAACGAATCCTTGGAGCATTTTTTTATTTGTTGTCGATACACTAAGGATTTCTGGTCTGAGGTTATAAAATGGTTTGACAATCAAGGAGTAACGATACAACACCTTTCTGATAAAGATATAATGTTTGGCATTCTAAGGTGCGAAGATGAGTTATTTATTAATCATACTTTAATAATTGCTAAACAGTATTTATATTCTTGTCGACAGAACAAATCTTTTCCTTCAATTAAAGTATTTAACTCCAAAATTAAAATAATTCACCAACTTGAGACAATGATCGCAAAATCAAATAATAAACTAAAAGCTCACAATATGAAATGGAGCAAGTACAAAAACAATTAGACGGATATAGAATCTCGTGTTGTTGCTGCGCTGTAGTAGTAGTAGTATATTTAGAGGCAGAAGAGAGTTAAGTGGAACTGTGTGGTGTGCATGTAAATATATGATGTACCGTGTTTGTCTGTTTATGTCCATTACGTTTGTTTATGAAAAAATTGTATGTAACTTCGAATCAATAAAAATTAATAAAATACAAAAAAAAAAAAAAAAAATCAGGACATTTCCTACTAGGTACATTGTGTTCTTACCATGAATATCCCCTAACGTGATGTGACCACTTTCAGATGACATCTGAGCCTTCAGTACATATGAAGCACCCACATCAATATCTCCATTCTCTGTCTCCACACAAAATTCCTTACCCTGCAACTTTTTAACGGATATCTTTCCTTTCTTTTTAGTGTCAAGGTTTCCAAACTCAAACAGTAACTGAGATTCACATTCAATGGTACCACCATTTGTATTCACTCCCAAGCGAGACCCCCTAAGATTTTTCATATGACACGTGCCTTGGTCCATAATTATTTCAAACGGCCCTCCTTCAAGATCTCTGATGTCAACATTGGCATTATCTCTGACTTTGATGTTGACGCCGAAGTTGGAAGGAACCTGAAAATGCAAACCAACATCTTTTGAAGGGTACTGGAACTCACGCTGGTCTGAGCATGTAACCTATAACAAAAAGCAAGTGTCTATTGGTAGGTTACTACTAGAAGGGTTAAACAATCAAAACTGAAAGTGAAGAATGATCCTCGCAGTGAATTTTCCAATTTAAGCAACTGGAAAGAGGAAGCCTGAAAAAAAATCAGGGCTTCAATGTTGAAGCCCTGATTTTTTTTCAGGCTTCCTCTTTCCAGTTGCTTAAATTGGAAAATTCACTGCGAGGATCATTCTTCACTTTCATCTATGACCGCAGTTCAAATATATGAATTATTTCATATATACTTACATCAATCAAAACTGAACAATCAATCCATCACTGTTACATGAACATGTAGCACAAGACATTGCACATTACTATATTTGTGCTAGCAGGTTTGATAATTTTTTGGGGTGAGAAATTTTGTGGCAACTTGTTTAGGAAAAAAGGTGTCTGCAAGGACTTTCTGTGGGATGACATCAAGCATAACTCAGGGCTCTCACTATTATGTCAAAACATTTCATCAGCTACATGTACATTCATGTTGTTTACATTAAATGCAGACTACACGTAAATGTTAAGGGGACTCCCTGGCTTATCTATGCTGTCAGGAACCAGCATCCTTAGAGACTTGGGGCGAGTTGACCTGCACCTCTTTAAAACTTTTTTTTTACTTCATTCTTATTAATCAGCATCTCTTTTGTTGTTAGGGCTTTGGGCATTGTTTGTGTTGCTTACCTATTATTTTGTTTAGTCAATTATAAGGAACCTTCAAATTGTGAATGGTGTAGGTCACCCCTCAGGGGCAGATAGCCAGGTCAGGAAAGTGAAACGTTCATTCCATCATATTTGCCATTTCCTCCTCCTGAAGAGACTATCTGACTATCAAGGATGAAGTAACAGGAGTGTTTTCTTGTTGGCTTACATGTATGTTCAAAGCCACTGGCTATTTTTTGAGTCTTGTGTACAAGTGATGGTACTCTCTTTATACATTACAGTTTGGCCTCACTAATATACCTGAGTAAAACCCCCGTGCCAAACTCCAAGGAGTTATGGTTTCTTCCATCTACAAGTACATGTACATGTACATGCAGGTGTAAAGCCTGACATTCAGAGTTTCTCAGCAACAATTAAATTGAACTGCTGCATGTTAAACTACAAAGATTGTTTGCCTCTTTAATCACTTCGTTACTCGTTTTCACCTTCAAATAGTCTCTTGATGACGACGAACCTGATTGTACACAGTATTCAATATCCTCTTGAAAAGCCGTTTTCACTTCTGGAGGAAGATCTTTCTCGCTACCAGTCTGCAGATAAAGATATCCCTTAACCACTCCCACATGAGGATCTCCACGTTCCACATATTCCATGGGATTGATCGCCTCTATCTTCACAGAATATGGACTTTTGACTGAAATGCCAGAGATACCTTTACATGTGGCAGGAATCTTCCATGTAGCCATGTCCTGAGTTTTTAGGCGAATCTGTAAGCGACTCAGGCGAATCACTTCTCTTAGTACATCTTGAGACAAACGTCCACCCTTGAGTGTCTCGAAAGCTTTAAATTTACGAATCAAGTTATACAACATTTTTACTTTTACCAAGGTTTACCAAGTTTACCGTTTTCCGCCATGTTGCTTTGTGAGCCAAATATTGCCAGCGGTGGTTTTATGGGCGCATACGCATCGAGGAACGTAGTGTCCAGGACCTGCTCGGTAGATGTGACAATTTTCAAGATGGCGACAACATTTGACCAAGAACTGCGAAAGGTTTGCACAACTTTGCACAACACATATCTAACGATTTCTTTATAGAACGCCACTTATTTATTTTTTTTAATTTTTTTTATGGTATGTTCTGTATTCGTGTGCTTGTCGGTAAAACTTGATGGGAAAAAGAGGGGACATTTGGCCGTGCCATTTAATATCCGCAAGCCCCCTAATGAGGTACTTTGCATTTTACCCCCTCAGAAAAGTAAACTTTTTACCCCAAGAAAGGAAGATCAAAGTGCTGAAACACTTCCCCCTTCAGAGTTTATTATAGATCAAGGGCGAAAACACAATTGCCCCCTCAGAAACGGCCTTTAAAGACCTCCCCTTCCCCTCAGATTTCCTACTTTTGTAGTACCTCAATAGGGGGGAAGGGTGCGGATAAAAAAAATGGAATAGCCCATTGGGGTTTACGGTATTGTGGCATTGAGCTTTTTTTCATGCAGCATTTTGGTAATTTAAATCTTAACATGCGGTATTGCGGTATCATTTTGCTTAGCAGTATACCGTTTTTCATCCTTTTGGCTGACATCATTTGGTGAAAGAAGGTCCTTCACGGTATTGTGGTATGGTTCATTTGAGCTCTCCTGTCGAACCACCAAAATAACCAAAATATGGGGACACATGGTTCATAGATACTTGAGATAAATAAACACGCTAAATGGATTTAAGTAACTTTGACCGGTTATAAAGGGATTTAAATGCGGTATCGGTATTTTGTTGATTTTTCTCATGGTATTTCGGTGTTTGCCAATTTTTCTTGCGGTATTGCGGTATTGGGTACCCTCCAATGTCCCCCTCAAAAAAGCTGTGTTCAACCAAGCAGCTCTACTACCGTCAGAAATATAACGTTGTATGTCTTTCTCACTCGTCCTTAGGCTTTTCAAGAGCTTCAAGGGAAAATGATTGAAACTACACAACGTGTCAAGATAGCAGAAGGGCAAATAATGCAACTACGAAGGAACATTGCCCATGCCAAATTGACAGATCAAGAATTAGCTTCATTACCTACTGATACACCCACTTATGAGTCAGTAGGAAGAATGTAGGTATTCAACATACATGTACATGTAGGTCGTTGTAGTTGCTATAACATTCACATCATGGTGACCTAATCGTTAGAATGCTGGACCCTTATCTCATGCCTGCAGATCCAAAATTGAGTAATCATTGATTAATGATGGTTAATTAACTAGTGATAGAGATATCGAATTTCCTTTATAATCTAGTGCGTGGCCTAGCGTCTCATCTTTTGTCAGATCTGTGGGCGCTAACATCCATGTCTCCGCTACCAAGACCATTCAGTGTCAGCAACGTTCTCTGGATTTGCCCATCCCCAGGGTCCCTGGGTCTCGTCTTTGCCCCATTTTCGCTCTTCGTCGCCATTTATCCCTAAATCCCGGGCCAGTTTCTGCTCCCCTTTTTTCAGTTATATCGGGGTCTGGCCTACAGCCCATTACTTACAAGCAATTTTGCGCCTTTCTTTCTCGGGTTCTTTCTAGTCTACAATTAGATCCCTCTAAATTTTCTCCTCATAGTTTTCGACGGGGCGGGGCTACTTTTGCCTTTGACTGTCATATTCCCTCGGAAATCATCAAATTGCAGGGCGATTGGCAAAGCGACGCATATCTCGTGTATCTAGAATTATCTCAGCAGCAGAAACAGCGCGCAGGTCAAGCTATGGCGGACAAGCTTCAGACTATGTTTCCAGAATAAGGATTTATTATTAGATTTTCCTTTTACTTTTTCATTTATTACCTTTTCGTATTCTCCTCAATCACCTCACTCTCCCTTTTTCTCCACTCCAGTTTGGGCATTTTGGCGTTCTTGTTTATTGTCCAGTATTTTGTCAGGCAGTTCTCGCACTGTGCAATAAACTCATTTTGCCCAAACGGTTGTGTCGTCTTGGTAACGTGGGTGATTGAGTAATCATTGATTAATGATGGTTAATTAACTAGTGATAGAGATATCGAATTTCCTTTATAATCTAGTGCGTGGCCTAGCGTCTCATCTTTTGTCAGATCCGGAGACGAGGCGTAATCTCTTCCCACCACTCCCACCCTTAAACAATGTATTTTTATTAGTTTTTTCTTCTTAGTTGCGTTCTTGTTTATTGTCCAGTATTTTGTCAGGCAGTTCTCGCACTGTGCAATAAACTCATTTTGCCCAAACGGTTGTGTCGTCTTGGTAACGTGGGTGATTTTGATCTCATCCATACTGACCAATTTCTCTTGGCCAACTGACAAATGCAAGTGTAATTGCTTGTAAACCCATTAAATAAAAATTTAATGTTTTATTTCGGTCAAAAACAGTTGGCAAGCCCAGCTTCGATACTCTTTAACAGTGTTCGAGATTGGTGGGAAAGCCTTTAGAAATCATTGGCCATGTTTGGAAGTACTTGAGAATCTTTCTGCACCTTCCGCTATCTTCAGGAGTCATCGGAAAATCTTTGGCAATCCTTGGAAATTTGGGTTCTGTGGAGACAAAAAATCTCGCACATTTTACTGAAAAAAAGTTGGCAGGTATAATAAATGGGTAATACTGGGAGATAACCGTGCAATGGACTAGTATCACATCCAGTGGAGAGGGGTTAAGAAATACTCTGAATCACCTTATACATGTACTTTAGAAATCGCGGTTAGCTCTGATGGTATGGACCACTTGGCCCAACATAGACTTAACCTACAATATGTACCATATAATAATATTACAGCTGAACCTTGATTATCTGGACTTGTTGGGACTAGACAAAATAGTCCAGAAAATCGTCTGAATAATTGAAAATATGAATACTAATGAAGAACAAAACTGATTAAATTAAGAAAGCAACGTTTAATTGTGAAACGAGCAAGCCATTAGATGCAACAAAGCAACTGAGCCAGTAAGAACTCATTTGAATGTGCTTCATTAGTTACGATGCATGCAAGCACTGCTTTCTCTGTTCAGTGAATGTGGCCTCGAATGATCGCGCAAACAGATATTGGAAAGCGCTTCCAGTTTTTTTTCCAGCGCTAGAAAGGCCATATAATAAACAACTTATTAACCTCGTCCGTTCGGTCATTACAGGGAAATTTCAGACCTCAGCCTTGATGTATTGACCTCGCTGTCGCTCGGTCAATACATCAAGGCCTCGGTCTGAGATTTCCCTGTAATGACCGAACAGATAAGGTTAATAAGTGGTATGTAATAACATGCATTATATTCACGGTGCGTGTACATTACTTACAAACTGCATGGTGTTTGGGAGGAGGCTAGTTTTCAGCAAGAGTAATAGAAATGATAATAGGAATGGCAAATGTACTGAGAAAATCATAGGTGTCAATACTTTTGACCCAGTTTCCAAGTTACAAAGCCTCCTTTTTGTGTTTTGTGTTCTGTTATGGGGTCTGTTTTCAAGGGGCAGTCTCTTATTTTCAATTAGGGGTCTTAGCAAACTTCAAGAAAACTCTAAAGTTAAGGATGTTGAATGATTTTTTTAAAACAAAAATAGTTTTAACTCATAGTTTTATACATTTTCCTTTACATATATATTTTCTTATTGTATTCATTTATTGTACTGCTCACTGAAAAACCCTATTCGGGAGTGTTCAATAAAGTTGAACCTTGAACCTTAAACCTTAAACCCTTAACCCCCATCACAGCAAGTCTCATACGTAACCATTCATCACCCCTAACAATGTATTTTTTTACATGTAAATTGACAGGTTTGTCCTCCAACCTGTATCAGACATCAGGAAGGAACTAGCTGAAAAGCTCCATGGTAATGAAGAAAAAATAAAGAGCATTGAGGTTTGTGTATGTTGAGCATTTTCAAACACATTGTCAAAATGTGCAGTTCTGAGAAATATCCATAGATTATATAGCTTCCCAAGAAAGTTTTTTTTGAGGTGGGGATTTCAAAGGTAAGGAGGGTTTCAAAATCCGAAATTTATAAAAGAAAGTAAGAAACTGGAACTTTAATTTCTCAAGGAGGTAAAATCAAAAGGCCTTCTGTGGAAAAGTATGAATATTTTCTGAAGAAGAAAAATCACAATTATTCATGCCAGTTATTGCTACATGCATGTACTACTGTATCTATGTGCACACACATTCACAGAGAAAATACAAGTTGATCACTCCCAGATCAAGTGGTCTGGCTTCAAGCTCTGACCGGGGACATTGCATTGTGTTCTTAGCCAAGACAGCGCCTCCCTCCACCCAGGTGTATAAATGGGTATTGGCGAACTTAATGCTGGGGGTAACCCTACGATGGACTAGGATTCCATCCAAGGGGAAGTTAGAAATACTCCTAGTTGCTTCATGCTGCAGAGACGGGGATGAGCTCCAACCTGATGGGCCACTTGGCTTGTATGCAGACTTTACCTTTACCTTACTCTAAGTGCAGTAGGTAGCATGTTAGCCTTTTACAGTAGCACTGTAAGTTGGAGACACATCTTGTGACAAATAAGATTAGATGGTAACTTACATGTACTTTTAGTGGTACTGTAGTGCTGTCAGTTGGATACCCAATCACAATTCTTTACGGGTGCTCCATTAATCTAAAAAAGCACAAATCTATTGAGTTAACAGGTACATTTAAAAATTCTACAGCAAGAATTATTATGCTATTATTACATATAATTATTTATAAATATAGGTCAAATTGGTTTAACTGACACTCTGTTTGAGAGCTTGGTTTAAGTTAGCCTACATGGCAGGCGTCGAAGGGGAGGGAGAAGGGAAAAAACGAGCGCGTGAAGTGGGTGAGCGTGACAGAAGGGGGGCCCCTTGTACGGCCTGCCACGCAGGCTAGGTTTAAGTTTATTTAGTGATACTGTTAGTATTATTATCAAAAGTAATGTTGAACGAGCAAAAGATGGTTACACTTTATGATCTGATTACTGAATATTTTTTCTTGATAGGCAAACAAGGAATACCTTCAAAGAAGTGTTAAAGAACATGAAGACAATATAAGAGAAATGCTTGCCAGTCGACCAAAGTAGTTCACATTAATTAATGTCATTGTTACATCTTCTATGTGGGTATAAAAGCACAATAAACAGTATTTATAAGGAATATATATGTGTGTGTTTCATTAAAAGTCATACATGAACCATATTCAGTCTCAAATAAATATGATATCATTGTAAGCAAGGCCTATTATACTTGAGTGACTTAATATTATAAGGTAACCAACAGTCTCCTCTGCAGAAATTTTTTGGGATGTCACACAATGCTCTCCTCAAAGAAAAGCAGCCGTTTCTTTGGGGGGAGCATTGCGTGACATCCCAAAAAACAGTTGCGGGGCAGACTAACATTAACAGGGTGACCAATAAGGAGTTCTTTAAACAAGGAAATGACTTACTGAGCTCTTGTTTGGGCCAGAATAGAGTGGCTGTAATAACGAGGTGGCTGTACTGCAGGGTTCCATTGATTGTACAACAACAAAAAATTATTACTGTATCTTCAAGGCGGAGTTTTTATGAAGAAACTGAAGTATGGTACATGTATTCACAGTGTTCTAAAATCTTGACAATGTGCAGAATTTTACATTTTACATACATGTACCAAAGTACATCAGAACTGCCAGATTAAAGTCCATGCACAGTAGTTGCCATAGTCAACAAAGATTTACTTCAGTCTGTATATCCAAGCACAGCAAAGTCCGTGAGAAAAGGCTAAGGGCTGATATTACCCCTGTATAGTGTATGGTCCCAAGCTACCTTGGTTAATGAGAAATTTTCATTTAATTGAAATGAGAATTTTATTGCACAAATTTCTAGTGAAAAAAATCGCTGTTAGTACATTGTAGAGACTTCACCTATTCTGGTACCTAGAAAATATTGGACCTGCAATGAACCATATTTCTGATTGGCTCATTTTTTATACTTTATTTGGTTCTTTCAGCTATCTTGGCTGATGTTTAAAAAAGTTTGATAGCAATGATGGATAAATAAGAACTTACTTCTCACTGATTTCGTATGAGATGTCAATATTGATTGGTGAATGCTTAAGAGGTTGTTAAAATGTCTTACCATCTGCAGGAACCAAGTCAGAGGGAATCAAAACAAGTTATTGTCAAAAGTCAGTCAATGTTTGCAACAACTTCACCTCCAGACCTGAGGGCTATAATAATTTCAAAATTATCCCATATGAAGTAATTGACACTCCAGAAATAGCATCATGGTCATAACAATTTATTTTCACATAATTTTATTACTGGTATGTGAAGGTGAAACATCCCAGCAGAGGGAGATAATTTTTTATGTCTTCTAGATGTAGTTTCCCAGAAAAATATTGATTTAAATTATCTGAAGGCCAGTCTCTGTTGCACGCATTGTTTGGTCTTTCTGGTATTTCTCTTGCTCGCCCTTTGTTTTTTCGCTCATCCCCAGCCATGGAGAGCATGGAACAGGCTAACACCCAAGTAAAAGGTGCAAAAGAGACTACCTTCAATAATGCTACTTTCAATCCACCGTGGGAAAAAAGATGGCGGCTGTACATTTTACCCCAATACCTTGTGAACCTAACACAGTGTATAAGACACAAGGAAAGCCAATTTTTTTACAATATTTATCCCTGTACTAAGGACATTGTGTATCAGGTTTGAAGATGTCCTTTTTTATGAACGTTTTTGAAGTTTTCGTGCGCTAAGAACTGTGGGTAAATGTACCATTCGCCATCTTTTTTCCTACGGAGGATTGTTGTTTGCCTTTTTCACCCTTTTAGCTTTGTCTAATATATCACCAAAATAATGGGTCAATAATTTGGAGCTCATAGGAACTCAGACCAGGACCGTCAGGAGCACTGTACCCTCCCTAGAGAAATTGATAGCAATGTTGCATGCTGGGTAACCCAGCCGACCAGAGAGTGTTTTCAAGAAAATACGCCAAGACTCTGGCGTATAAAAACCCTTTGGGTTGCGATCTACTTACTCTGTGTGTTGGTCAGGAATAAGGGTATAAAATATACAAGGAAATCGAAGGGTTCTCGTTGTGGAAACGTTATAAGATAAATTATTGTCCGGGGCAATCATAGATAAGACCACAGATTCTTCCGTTTCTGTGATTGAACGAACTATATTCGGTTCTTCGAAGTGGGTATTGACTGAAGGAGTGGTTGATTTACTTGAAATTATGTCGAGGGAAAGTAACTGCGGTAAGTATGCACTGTTCTGTGAATGCATAAAACGTATTTTGTTGCGGTATTAAGCTTACATGTACGTGCAGTTTAGGCTACTAATGTTGGGGCAATGAAAGGTGTAATGTTTTTCCTAAGCTTGTACACGTAAATTACGGTATTATACCTATTCTAAACATCAATCACTTGCAATGATATCTTAGCTTAACTCTTCTTAACTTTTTCATGGCGTCTTTTTTCGGTGTTAAAATCAGTTGACAGCATGGTAACCTTTTAATAAATTGTTTCTATACATTGTGAGATAATATCTTTTTCCAATCGATTGTTTAAAGGTCGCTATAAGTTCGTCGTTGATTACAGCGACTTATTAAAAACATTACTTCGATCGAAAATAAAGTGATCTTTGACCCTTTAGAAAACCTTAGTTATCATCTTCGTGGCAAACCCATATTTCATGTACAGTTTTACTCTGAGTTATACTGCAATTCAAGCAATTTTTCCTACATATTTAGGTAATACTGCAATTAAGTTTCTTTGGGTCTTATCAGGCTCAAGATCATGCAAAATGGCCTTAAATAGGGCTGAGAGCCAGAGAGTTTCCCTGCTAGCCTTGTCTAACTCAGCCAATAACCATTTTGTCATACCACTTTAATGTTTAGCTTAATTTTGCTGGAACTGAAGTAGATAGTCATGCATAATGAATATGCACATAACATGTAAATTATGATTTTGGAAACCAACATATGCTGTCCTTGGTCAGCATGATGTATTGTAATGGTGCGAGTTATGGGGTTACACGAGCCAACCGCGAGCCCAAGTCAACCTCGAGTCACGAGTCAACCTCGAGTCAACGACGAGTCAAGCAAATTTTTTTTCTTCCTTTTTATTTTGTCCCGGAAAGAAAACTATATCGTAGGAAATAAAATATATCAAAATGGATTTTCTTAGCAGCATCACAGTAGGACATTTTAATAACAGACTCACCTCGCGCCGCGCGCCATCTTGGAGTCTCACGCAATATTTCTCGTGCTCACTATAGCAACAATATGGCGTCGTGCTGGGATGGTAAGTCACATTGAAACGTTGAATCTATTTACATCTTATTATCAGCTCTGTTCCGGCTCTCCAAAACAACGCATTCATGTTCCAGATGGATCCATTTATTGGCTAGCATTTTTATTTATTTCACAGAGACAAAAGAATTGCAGATTATAGAGGTGAGATTATGTTTTTTCTGTCCGCTTACGGAAGTGACCGCTTAGCTGCTTTAGAGCGGTCGCTATAAAGAGCTCCGTCTGTTTTGGAGAGCCGGAACAAAGCTGATAATAAGATGTAGATAGATTCAACGTTTCAATGTGACTTACCATCCCAGCACGACGCCATATTGTTGCTAGAGTGAGCACGAGAAGATCCCAGGGTGGTCTGGGTAATATGTTGCGTGAGACTCCAAGATGGCGCTCGGCGCGAGGTGAGTCTGTTATTAAAATGTCCTACTGTGCTGCTGCTAAGAAAATCCTTTTTGATATATTTTGTTTCCTACGATATAGTTTTCTTTCCGGGACAAAATAAAAAGGAAGAAAAAAAAATTGCTTGACTCGTCGTTGACTCGAGGTTGACTCGTGACTCGAGGTTGACTTGGGCTCGCGGTTGGCTCGTGTAACCCCATAACTCTAATGGTGCACAATATAATTATTAAAAGATAAATTAAAATACTTTTCTAATTAAGAAATAGAAAACATGTGCCGTGTTTCTATCGAGTTTTAGTATAAATCTACTAGCGTTCTATCACGAACGCCGTTCTCTGATTGGCTACGCTACTCACTGTCTATTCTGTGATAGATAGTGAGTAGCGTAACAGTGTGCACTTGTTAACAAAATGACGGCCGTTTCTTGGCGTTTTCGAAGTGTTGAGAAGAGGATTTAGATTAAGTTTTGAACGACTAGTAGATTTATACTAAAACAATTAGATTATTCGCTCTCGATTTCTATGGCGCGATAGTTGACTCGGGCTGCGCCCTCGTCAACTATCACGCGATAGAAATCTCGAGCTCATAATCTAATTGTTAAATAGAAACACGAGTGAAAGTTTGGGAGAACGAGAAATGCTGTGGGAACACGAGCCGCAGGCGAGTGTTTCCACAGCTTTTTCGAGTTCTCCCAAACTTTCACGAGTGTTTCTATAACTCAATAGGAACACGGAGAACATGTTTTCTATTTCTTTTAGAAAATACCGCGACGAAGAAAAAGAAACACAACTTGTTTACTTCGATCATCAAAATGTAAATTCTCTTTGTTCGCGCCATCATTACGTCAACAGCTCATGCTAGTTCTGTGTTTCTATCGAGTTATAGAAACACGGTTTTAAACCAATCAGTGTGCGTATTTGCTTTGGGTTGTTTTCTAATAAGTAATAGTAATTGGACCATTTGGAGTACAATTCAGGGAGAAATCGGACAAGTAATTTCAAAATCGTATGAGCGTGAAGGTGATTTGAAATTATGTCCACAATTTCTCCCTCAATTGTATGACACAAGGTCTATAACAAATTTCAAAATAAAATAGTCTTTAGAAAGTAACTCCTTTTGAGGGAAAAAAGTCAGTAGCTCTTTCCATGTAGAAAACATTAAGAGGGGCGCCAGTGAAGCGGGTGTAATTGACATGTGAATCACATGGTATCAGATTACAGTTGTCCAATTACAAAAAGTTCAAATTGGATACCTGTCATTAGACACCCATGTGATTGCAAGCTGATTACGTGACAAATAGGTGGGCAAAGAATTAATCCCGATTGAGAATTGTGTTATAGTTACGATTAGGAAATGATACTGGATTCAAGAAATTGTTCTTACTTCCAGATTGGACTATATTCTCCACCAATTTTACAGTCGTTAGAATTTGTTCTCATCCAGTTATTTTTTAATTAGTATAGACAACATATACATTTGTACATGAGGTCTGTGACCATACTGATTTATACTTTTAAGAAAAATTATTCTTGCATTTTGGTTGGTTCTTATTTATGATCTATTGGAGGACATAGATGGCATCATTAACATTATTTTTTGTTTCTTTATTATATAAAACGAGTAGATTCCTGTGTGGCTTTCATCTGTTCAGTAATATTCAGATCACAAATGATGTCAAAATGTTGCAACACTCAGCTATCACCTCATGTGCCACTTACATGTATTTGCTCGTACCACATTTTGATGTCATCTGTGATCTATTACTGGACATACAGTATGCATGGCAACAATGAACTTATTGGTTAAATTAATGTTTTAAGTTTCAACCATGTGTGAACCTCAGTAAGTTTCTTATTTGTTCTCTCTTCTGCCAGAGAGCCATACCAAAATGGAAACAAATCCTCCACAGGAAGAAGAAAAGGTTGTGATCCCACCTTACAGGAGCTCAGAATGTCATAACAAATCTTTCCAAGTTATGAACACTCTACGTGAGCAAAATCAATTATGTGACGTTCTGTTAAAGGCTGGTGGAAATGAGATTCCAGCACACAGGGTTGTCCTGGCATCATCCAGCCCATATTTTCTAGCAATGTTCACTGGAGAGCTGTCAGAGAGTAGGCAAACAGTTGTAACAATGCGTGAAATTGACAGCCATGCACTTGAACTGTTGGTGCAGTATGTTTACACTGCAGAGATTGAAGTGACAGAAGATAACGTTCAGGTCAGAAATGTACCGAATTGTATAGTTACATGTTTTGTTTCATGTTTTAGTCAAGCAGAATTCACTCTAGACCTGATTACCATTTGAAAATGAGCCTGTGCCCCCAAACTTACTCTTCTCAGGAAGGACCTTTTGGAATCAGACCTGGGAGAGTGGCAGAAATAGAGCCTACAGCATTTTACTCTAATACCATTAAAATTAGTCAGCTGTTATGTACCTTAATTGTTAGTTTAATCTACACTGTATAGTCCCTCATGAGTACAGTCAAACCTCTGCTACAGTGTAACTGCACCTCTCGTAGGTGAAACCTCCTGTAAGCGGACAGTCACATGTACATGATGGTGAGTTTTGTAATACTACGAGGACGAGAGGAAGCGACTGCAAGAGTAATCAAATTACTATGATGGTTTTCAACGCGAGCGCTCTTTTATAGTACGTGTGCAAGGAGCTTCGTTTAAAACGGATCAAAATCCCTTGTCATTGATTGGCTGTTAAGTTTGCCATTGTAAACGGAGGATCGAAAATCCAGTCGTTGATTGGATGTATAATATTCAAATTTACTCATTGTTTACGGTGGATCGAAAAATCCTTATCATTCATTGGTTGTTGTTTTTTCATTGTTGTCTTACTGAATAGTTCGGCTACTGCGACTCTGGTTTATTGCCGTTTATTGTTGTAAGAGAAATTTAACATCATGGGTCGTTTAACGGATGAGCAAAAAGCAAAAATCGTGATGCTTAGAGATCAAAATACTAACATCAGCCAAATTGTAAGAATCCTTGCCCAGGACGGCTGCCCCATAAGTCGTCTCAGTGTAAGACGATTTATAAGGCGGTTCCAGGAAAGGCAGTCATTTGCCAATGCACCACCACCCGGCCGTCCAAGTGAGACTGTCACTCCTGAAATCTTGAACTTCATCGATATTGAAATGGAAAAGAATGACGAACTCACATCACCGAAACTTCGGCAAAAGATCCGGAATGAACTCGGCGTCGATTTTTCCGAAAGCAAAATCAAGAGGCTGAGAAAGAAGCTTTTGTGGGTGCAGACTGGCACGAAGTACTGTCAGCTGATAAAGGAGGCAAACCGCGTCAAACGACTGGCGTTCTGCCTGAGGTGCATGGAAAACGACGAACAGTTCGAAGACGTGATATTCACCGATGAATGTTCTGTGCACATGGAAAATCACGCCAAGATCTGCTTTTACAGAGCTACACTAAAACGGCTCTTTTAGGAGCCACCACATCTATAAAAGTCATGACCAACATGTGTTTTCTTAGTAATATAGTAAACTTTACGATAGCCATTTTCCCTCCCAGCTCCCTTGTGCGAACGTAGGTTGATTTGCAAATGAGAAAACAACAAATTGAACACAGTAGAAAACCCGTTTACAGAGTCGTTTTAGGTTTGAGAAGCCCAAATAACTATTAACAAAGTCAATTGAGGCTTCGTGTTCAAAAGCGATGTGGCTTCACTTTGTGAATAAAAAGTTATCGTAGATAACGTGTTCGAAGCGTGGCT
>OZ026602.1:20812384-20832384 GCA_964020085.1 Micromussa lordhowensis | reverse complement strand
GCTTTTTGATTGGCTAAAAAACTCCGACTATGAGCCAATAGTCGGAGTTTTACGTCATATGGAAAATAGTGCGCCAAGTTTAAAAATTTTCCGCACGAAGTTTTCAACTTCAGCCCTCTATAATGGCCGAAATAAAAATCGGCGGCAAAACCCGGTTTGAGAATTTACTAAAACAATTATTCCATTCGCCCTTGTTGGATATGAAGTGATTATAACCAACTCGCGCTACGCGCTCGTTGGTTATTTTATCACTTCATATCCAACTCGGGCTTATGGAATAATTGTTATTAATTCCTTTGAGGAGAACAATTAAGGGCGGAGCCCAGGGACATCTCTCTGAAGAGTTCTATACTAACAATATTCCCCACACTTGTTGTTGTAATGAGAAGGTAGCAGATTTTTCATATTTCTACCAGCCTTTAGTACAATTTGTAAACAAAGGAGGGGTATTAAGTTGTTCAGAATAACGTCACGAAGGCTACAATAGATGTAAAAGAAATGCTTCATGGAACTTTCCAGCGATTACAATGAGCAGGTGTCTGTATGAAGTGGGTGTCCACAACACGCGGCTGTCGGTGACATGCGGATGTCCGCAACACGCGCGTGTCCGTAACACGCCGATGTTCGCAACACGCGGGTGCGTAAAGTGCGGATCCACTGTAACATCATTTTGTTCCATGTTATTATTTGTTCTCCTGCTCACTGCTCGTTTTCACTCCTTCATTTCTAGCGTGGAATGTTACGATTTCAAAGGTGAGAACTGGTACGCAGTCGCTGAAATGAACTCCCGACGCTGCCGCGCTGGCGTTGCCGTGTTGGACGGACTCGTCTATGCCGTGGGCGGTTTCAATGGTTCGCTGCGCGTTCGCACTGTCGATTGCTACGACCCCGTGAAAGATCAGTGGCGCCCTGTAGCGTCGATGGAAGCGCGTCGCAGCACGCTGGGCGCGGCAGTGATGAACGGACTGTTGTACGCCATAGGAGGCTTCGACGGCACAACGGGACTCAACACTTGTGAAGTGTACGATCCGAAGCTCAACGAATGGCGACCGATCTGCCCGATGAGTACCCGAAGAAGCAGCGTCGGTGTCGGCGTTTTAAACGGCCTGCTTTACGCCGTCGGTGGGTACGACGGCGCGTCAAGACATTGCTTGAGCTCGGTCGAGTGTTACAATCCCAACACGAACGAATGGTCTTTAATGGGGGAGATGAGCACCCGTCGAAGCGGCGCTGGCGTTGGCGTGGCGGACGGACTGTTGTACGCCATCGGCGGGCACGACGGTCCGCACGTACGCAAAAGCGTAGAATGTTTCAACCCGGATCTGAACCAGTGGCGGCCTGTGGGCGACATGAGCATGTGTCGCAGAAACGCTGGCGTAGCGTCAGTGAACGGTTTACTTTTTGTCGTGGGCGGTGACGATGGATCCAGTAATCTGTTTTCTGTTGAAGTTTATAATCCCAGGACAGACCAGTGGGGCTTGCTTTCAACGTTTATGACGATAGGCCGAAGTTACGCTGGAGTAGCTGTGATTGACAGGCCTAACACTTAACCATGGCCGCTGGAAACGTTGCTATGATCGTTGAGCATCGTTTCCTTCTTTCATCTACTCACTTCGTCCTGGTTTAAGATATTTCTCTCTAGCCCTTAACCTAATACGTACGATGTAAAACTAAAATAAACGAACAAGTTGACATGGAAGAGAAAGGTGACAAGTTCTGAGTGACGTAGGATTTCTGGAGTCTGGAATTCTTCCCAGAAGACGTTTAGAAATCTTCCGCCTATTGTGTTTGGAAAGCAATCAAATGTTATCCATGCTGCGACAAGCGACCTAAATTACCTGAACTGTAAGACATTTTGTTTACTGCGTTAGGAAGCTAAATCAATACCAGAAGTCATATATGGTCTGTTACAGGCGGTCTACTGTACATAGTCATATTAGCGAAAAGAAAATTATGAAGAGATGTAACAATAACGGACATAAAAATTTCATCAAGTTAAAGTAACTGCTGGGGCCCGTTTCTCGAAAAGTTCTTCCACCTTGAAAGGCCATAGCAAACTCTCGAACCTTATGATTACAGAGCTGTTTTATTCACATTTTCTTAATTTGACTGAACGGATGCTCTCTTCATACAAGAGGTTTCAGGCACATACACTTCTTTACAGATTAACTAAGCCCGAAAAGTTTCCGGAGCTTTCGAGAAACGAGCCCCAGGTCCAGTAATTACTTATGCTGGTTCACGGCTGTTGCTTTTTTTGATTGCTGTTGATTTTTAATTTTTTTCTTGCGCGCGATTGGCCTTAACACGCCACGTGATACAAATGTAATAATGCACCTCATTTCCGAGTTACCTTTCAAAGCGAGTCCTCGTGACAAACCTTTCACAGACTCGTTATAACCAAAATGCAACTCGGAAATGCCCAAATTGCACGAGCGGTTTTGATTCTGTCAATATATCATGACGCAGCATAAAGCGGGACATGTGATTTTGAACGAAGAAAAGGGGCCACTTACTGTTTCCATCGTCTGATAAAAGAGCTTCAAAAACGTTTGGGATAATTTTATAGTGCCAACGTAAATTTTTCTATTGTGATAACGCTCGGGAGGGGGGGGGGGGGGGTCTCTCATCCACATATAAAGGGTGGGGTGCTTGTCGGAAATTTTGAAAAGAACTTCTAAGAGGTACCAAGATCCTGTTTTGTAGGTGTGGTTTAATTGTTTTTCACCCGCAAGAAGCTCTCAGAGGCACTCTGTTGAAAACAACACATCTCCCGTCATATTCGTTTCGGCTCAATACCCTAAAACGTACCCCAGAAGCTCCGTGAAAGGTACCACGAGCCAATAAGGAGAAGCGACCTTGAAAGCCCCTCCTCAGTGGGAAAAAGAGGGGGGGAGGGAGTGATTAGGGGTATGTAAATCCGTGGATTCGTGCCATTTTTTCGCTAAATCCGTCGATCCGCCAATATTTTAGTTCAAATCCGGAACTCATTTTTTGAAAAAAAAATTGTGGCGTATTTTCACTCCAGCAGTAAGTAAGATGTTTGTTTTTAGTCTCCCTCCTTTCCCTTGATGGGTGGGATACTCCTTCATATAAACCTTAAACTAAGTAGCAAGATTAGGAACTGAGTTAATGTCTGATGATTTTCAAAATAGGCCGAGGACCTCCAAACCCATCCTAGACTATCCTGGATTGTCCGAAGGTGTCTCAGAAACGCCTGAAGAAGTCCTGAAGCAGCTGATAGAAGAACAACTTGTGTCTAGGCCAAGATGTCACACAATATCAACAAATTTCGTATTTTTCACGTCAACAAAAACCCACCTCCATAGGTCAGTTTAAGAATCCGTTATAAACTCGTAAAAATGTGGGCCTCCAAACCAGCCAATAGGCTCTTTGCATGACAGTGTCACGTGACCTGTCAATCATAAAAAGCGAGTGTGGTACATAATAGATACCAGAAATGCAAAGAGTGCAGTGAAATTAGTGAATCTGCCAAATGTGAAACCAGCGCTGCTAGATTACTGCATTATCTCAACACCAGACATCCTAATATCAACTTGGAATTAACTTGAAGAAAGCCGTGAGATCCCATTCTTACATGTCCGCATCAAGCGCAATCTCAACAATTTCATAGCAACAGTACATCGCAAAACAACTTTTACTGGCCTCTACACCAATTGGGACTCTTTCGCACCTTAACCTATCGCTGTTTACGCATCTGCTCGAGTTCCTCCTTAAGCTCTCTTTGATTTAAAGACAACTCTCCTTCAAAATGGTTACCCGAGAGGCGTACTTTGTTATAACCTGGCCCCCCTGTTACGCGACGTGTTAAATCTTGTATCAGTAAGTTTTATGGATGTGTCAATCTTAAGGTTATTTTTCAAAATACTTACCGGATTATTAAGTCTTGCTTTCCATACAAAGATCGGTTCAGTGGTTCTCTAAACTAGTTTACAAAGCTAGTTGTCGGGACTGTGATTCCTTCTATGTCGACTGCATGACCGGAAGGCCGAGCATTTCAACAGCTCTTACACAAGATGGTCACGCCTCTGCTGTTGCAGATCATGTCATCTCTACCGGTCACAACATCAAATGGGACCATTTTGAAATCCTCGCTACTGGAAAGACCGACTTACATTGTAAAATTAAAGAAACGCTATTGGTCAGTGACTTAAAACCCTCTCTTAATGAAAACGTTAGTAGTGACTAGTGAGGAGACGTTTCTTTATTAATTTCTACCGGAAGTATCAATTTTGTTATTCATTTTTAGCTTGTCACCAGTGAATCGCTTTATTTTTTAAATTTATAACTTTTAGTTACAGCTATAACCGTCACTTCTGAAGATGTATGTTTTAAAGTACGAAACGTCAAGTCAATACAGTTAAGTATTTAGATCATGCGTGGTCTATTTGTAATGTTCGTAACCGCTGTCTGCTTTCTTTTACTTTGACAATGTTATGACGAAATTCATGATCAATAACAGGACAGAGGCATAAAAACTGACCGCATATTGTCCGCTCTCGCTCGTTGACGCGTTGCAATTCATGTGTCTGACCGCTTATCGACAATGAAATTTAGCCAATGAGCGCGCGAGATTTCTGCAGTTATTGTAAAATTATATTTTGCACTCGCTCGCAGTTTCTTAGCGTGCTTTTTTAGAAACGCCTGATACGCAGTCTATTTTTAAGCCAAATCTTTCGATCCACAAACCTATTCACCCCCTCGAAAAACACCTCGAACGGTTGCTACAAATAATCAAATAGGGGCGACAAAACTGCTACGAAACTGATCCCGAACGAGTTATTCGTTAACTTCACACACGAAGAATCATTTATTTGCAAATGACAACCGCTGACCAACCCATTTTCTTTGTTTTGCCGCGTGAGTGAACGGCAAGACCCGTGAATCAATTTTGCTTTGCCGTGAGTTGATTCTGTTTTGCCTTGAGTAAATTTGATTGCAAAATTTATCTTTGTCTTGCCGTGAGTTTGTTTCGTTCCTTTAAACCTTTGTTTTGCCTTGACAGTTGTAGGCCACGAGGAAAGATCGCGTGACGATCGCGCATGGCTCAGCGAAATACGAGTCACTTGATTTACGCCACAACTTGAGCTGATTTATGCCTGGTAAGTGATTTGCCTTTTGTTCCACTACTGCGTTGAATCGCATACTAAGACCGGCTGTATTCCCAGAATGAAGCGACCGTAAACACAAATTTGAAAGAAATTTTTAACTATCTATTGCATCATGTCAAGCGATTATAAATCATGTCTAGCTCCAACCGATTACATAACATCCTCTTAATAAGCAGGAGGATCTCCATGCTTCATAGATCGATGAAATAATACCAATATCTCACGTTTAAATACACTAATAAAAAAATAATAATAATAGTTAACTTTATTTATCGAACACAACAGCAATCACTGAAAAACCAGTGGACCTCATATAAATATTTAGAGAATAAAAGATGACGTGTTAAAAATTAATAATATAGAAAGTTTCTCAAATATGCAGCGATAATATAAAAAACTAAGATATGAGACACACTTAAATATCAAAGAGCAACGCATAACAATTAAAGCAAGTCTAACTTTTAAAACACTGATATGCTCTGTGGAATCTGAACTAACACATAAATTATAAAGCATGCACGTGAGTGCGTAATGAGCTTTTCAATACCTGTGATTTTGAGTCAAACTATTTTGAATTGAAGTATAACGTTCTTCCCTCAGAGCCTAAAGTGTGCACTGCCTTAACGTTTAACCACGCACCAGTGCGTATCAGTTAAAGCGGTTTTTGCCGCTCATTAGCATTGCCTGGGGATATTAGCTGATATTGTTCTCGTGTTTGTCGACCGTTCTCGTCCTTTTCGTCTTACCAAACAGTCAGAAGTAAAAGCGTGTTTTCTAACTGATTAATCGACAAAATTGATAAAGGGGGCAAGTTTCTAAAGAAACTGTGGTGCTGCGTCGGTGGGAGTATTACAAGCGATTCGCTCCGACGAAGGGCTAACGCTCGAAACGTCAGCTTCCGAATCTCTTTACGGTGGACAATTCAAATTATCAACCCAGTTGATAAAACCAAATTATCTAACAACAAAATTGGTTTGTCTTATTCTATTGCACATTGCACATTTCCGTATTATGGGTGTAACTCATGCTATAAAGTGAAGACGGAAACACTATCAGACGCTTGTGTAAAAAACAAGTCAGAAGGTCAGATTATAACTAATTATTCATTACAAAAGTGGTTCAACGGAGAGAACTGTTATCACAGCACTTTCAATACACTGTAGCCTCGTATCAGGGGCAATTGGTTCATGATTCACTGAACAGCTGTTCTTCTGTTATCATTCATGCGTACATAAGCTTAAATATAGGTTTATTTCTCCATACGAGCCAAGTTGCCCATAAGGGCGATGTTTATCAAAGTCCGGTTTCTGTAGCATGAAGCGACTGTCTTCCCTGGATGGGATGCTAGTCCATCGCAGGGTTACCCCCAGCATTAAATTCACCCGGTACCCATTTATACACCTGGGTGGAGAGAGGCACTGTGAGAGAAAGTGTCTTGTCCAAGAACAAAACATTGATTAGGACACGAGTGCACTAACCATGAGGCCACCGCAAGCCAGAAAATAACAGTTTACCAAGATGGAAAAACAGTAATTAAAGATGTAATAATAAGTCGATAGAAATTTTCGGAGATTCATCTCAATAACATAATCCAAAGGTGTCTAAAAGGATGATCATCGCTTATGCAACAGAGATATGAATAAAAGAAGAAAATCGAACCAAGCATTGTGTCTATTCTGAGAACATATCAGCAGGAAAACAAATCGAGCCAGACGCAAGTAGAAGAAAACAGCACAAAACACCAATAAAACGCCGGTCTAAAATCCTTTTTCCTCTTTACGCTCACTTTTTTATGAGCCAGGTCAATTTTTACCACACAAGTAAAACTCTACGGTGCAAAAAATACCGATAAAACTAATAAACTGCTTTTTTCTCTTTGAGCTCAGGTTTCTTGAGCCAAAGTAATTAAAAACACAGCGATCGAACTAGTAAACTCCATGAGCTAAGTAAAATAATGTAACAACTATTTGTCCCTCTTATGGATTTTAACCAATAATTGATCTACACGTAGAGAGTCACAGACCGGTAAAACAGACTTTGCTTGTCTTTCTTTCTTTCTTTCTTTCTTTCTTTCTCTCTTACTTCTTTCAGGTTTCCGAAGAAGGTCATTGAAATTGAGGAATGGAAGACACTCTCGTTCGTAATCCAAGAGAACAAGCAACTTTTCTCTCGCAGTTGACTGCCTCCTGGATAAACGATGTTCTTAAACTCGGAAGCAAACAACCAGTAGAAGAGAAACATTTGTTGGCAGTCGGAACTTCATATCAAGCAGAAAGGTTGGTCGCTGACTTGGAGAAGGAATGGCTGGCGGAAGAAAGAGCGTCTGAACAGAACCGAACAAAGCCTCGCCTGTGGAAGGCCATGATGAGAGTTATTCCCCGCAGAGACTATGCCATTGTAGCGTTCCTCAGGATATTTTATTTTATAGCATTTAATGTTTTTCCTTTGATTGTGTGGTTATTCTTGAAAAGCATTTCTACTTCTTCAGAGATCAGTTACAAGACAACGCTGCCAATTGTCATTGGTATTTCTCTCGTTGCCTTTATAAGAACTTTATGCTCAAATCATGGGATATTTAAGATGGATATCATATCGACTAAACTGAAAGTGGCCATGACCGGACTAGTTTACAAAAAGGCAAGTAATTTTCATCAGAAATCTGGCTCTAATAAGACGTAACACGAAAGGAAAAGCTAGCATTTGTATATGATATATTCAGATGACATGGTAATTTCTAATCTTCTGATATTGTCCTTAACCTAAACAATCACAAAACGAGAACATTGTCGAATGCCTCAAGCACAAAGTATGATGTGTACTTAGTAAGAAAATATTCGTCTTAACGTATTTCCAAAAAAACCCTTGATTGGCGTGGGGGACTGAGCATGTGAACAGAAAAGGAAACTGTCGTCCACGCTACCTTATTAGGGAACTTAAGCAAACCACCACCACGACGGCAACGGGAACGTCACCAAACAAAAGGTTTAATAAGCAAAACAATAGCTGTGCACGTGCGTTATAAATCTTTATACATTTCTTTGCCGTGCTCTGCAAAACAAGAATGTGAATGTGAATGTGTTGCGTAGTCTTAGGAAAGCGAGCGACGACAGCTCATTTTTCGTCGTGTCTTAAGTTCCCTGTTAAATCATCTCGACAATATCATTAGCTTAGAGCGGTTTTTCCTTGGTTTTGTATTACCACGTTAAGCAATTGGCTTAAAAAACTGGCACCACTTTGTCTTCCAGTCAGACGTAAAGCTGAAACCAATCGTGACTCACTCGCAAACGTTTTCCCGCGTTTTGCGTCGGCCACATGGATTTGCCTTGAGTTTTGACTGGTTCACTTGATTTTCTGTGTCATTTGTGATTAATAGAATGATTACTTTGATTTTGTTTTGACGACACTTAATCGAACACTGCTGCAACCTCTGATTGTATAATAAGACATATTCTATTTTCCTTCTTTTCCAGATTCTTACCTTAAATAGACGTACTTTGGAAGACACCATTTCAGAAAACACGATCAATCTTGTTTCCAACGACGTTCGAGCTATTGAGAATATGGGTTATAGTATTTTTGTAGTTTCATTTGTTCCACTGGACATTGTGGCCTCCATGGTTCTTGTGTGGTACTTAGTCGCATGGCAAGCCTTAATAGGAACTTCTTTCTTCCTTCTTGTTGTTGCGTATGGATCATTTGCAGCTCACAAGGCTGGCAAGGTACGCCACCAATCAGCTGCAGTGACTGACAAACGATTGGAGATAATGAAAGAGATCATTACAGGAATACGCGTGGTTAAGATGTACGCCTGGGAATGGAACTTCACAGACCTTGTTGCCCAAATAAGAAGGTTGGTATCGAATATATTGGTGTCTTTCCAATCATTCAGGCTACACGCCCGCCAGTGAGCAAATAGTCAACGTGGTTCATCCGAGTTTCCTATCGCTCATTGAAAACAACAGCAACTGGCATTGTTGTTATACAGAAAATCTTCGAAAACCAACGACGTTAACATTTTTGCCTAAGGTCGAGCGTAGTAGCTTATCAGCAATTAGCAGCCACACAGCTGTGTGTTTTGGAAATCCGCGAGTCGTTTTCAATTTAATAAATGGATTCCATGTTGTCAAAAGCGGGTAGAACAAAAAAAGTGGCACACGAGCCGTTAGGCGCATGTGTCACCGATTTTCTTGCGATATTTTGACGTCTTCTGTGATATGTTCCTGAACAGAACCATGCAAGGCAACATGGAATGTGTCCGTTTTACATAGTACCAGGGACCTTAAGCAAACCACGACGGCAACAGCAACGAGAACGCCATCAAACAAAAGGTTTGATGAGCAGAACAATGGCTGTGTACGTGCGTTATGAATCTTTGTACATTTCTTAGCTGTCCTCTGCAAAACCACAACGTGAAATAACCAAGTTCTACGTATTTCGGAGAACGTGAACGACGGAGGCTAATTTTTTGTCTGTTCTTTTGAAACTGAACGCTGGCATTACATATTAAGCTTGAGCAAGTTCTGAGACTGATAGGCGTACTGAACAGATCTAGGCATCTGCGAAATTCGACGGTAAAATATAAATTATTTTTTTCCCGGCGTCATCCTTGGCGTCGCCGTCGTCATTGCTTAAGCTCGCTATTAAAAATAATACAAAACTAATTTTTATGACATCATCTATGCGTCTGTTCTGCAATAGATCATAAGTAAGGACCGATCAGAATGCGAGAATGATTCGTTACATTTTGTATAAATTATTCCTTGTACCGGACTTGTGGGGTACACCCTATGTCACAGTCTCACAACTCACTCCCATCGACCTGTTTTATTCTCTTCTACTCGTACAACGCGTCCTATGTATATCCTTTTGTATTTTCCAAAAACCTATTTCACAATCACTAGTCTCCGATTTCAATCATCACAAATCTCGTCATCTTAGCCATCAAATTAAAATGTCAGGCTGTCAACTATAAACAATGTCACGCTGTCACAGATTTCTGTTTATCCTCCAGCGCGCCTTGGATATGAGATGGAAGATAGGCAAAGAGGCGCGGGACGCGAAGTTGGCTATAAACATCTCATATCTACTCTATAACCAGTTGGTCAATGCTAAATTTCCGATAACTACGTGACCTGACTTCTTTCATCGCATCACGGTGAACACAGTGTATAGCATTTCAAGACATGTGCAAAACACGGGCTGGCTCAAAAAACTACCATTTCAGTATTGTTACTTAAAACTTGAGAGACCGCAGACTGAAATATCTTCTCTGTTTCTAGCGTTTAGAGACCAGTTCTGATATCGTATTATTAACCCAAAGCGTTTCAATTTTCATTTTGACAGAAAGGAAATCTCACTGATTCGTATCCGAGGGTTCATAGTGTCCAGTGTCTACGCCCTGTTCTTCTCAAGCTCAGCCATGGCAGGATTCATCTCAGTCACGACTCTGCTATTTGCAGATACTTCGCTGACGCCGTTCAAAGTTTTTACATTGCTTACTCTGTTAACTAACTTAAAGATGATAGTCACGATCTTTATAGCAGACGCATTACGCTACATTGCCGATGCAAGAACTGCATGCAGTAGGTTGCAAAACTTACTAGAAAAGAAATCCATGTTAACACGCAGCATGGATTACCAAGACAAGCCATCTTCTCCAGAAGTTTCTTTCAAAGGCCAAGGGTATGAATCAGAAATCGCTACAATTGAGAGCTTTACAAATGAAAAACCTCATCCGAAACTAGGACAGACATCTCAAGACATCAAACCACGGGTATTTCTTGAGGAGGTTTCGTGTGTTTGGAACCAAACAACAGAACTTCCAGCCTTACGAAGTGTTTCATTGAGTGTCGCAAATGGGCAACTTGTGGGCATAACAGGGCCAGTAGGAAGCGGCAAAACATCTTTGCTGATGACCATCTTAGGAGAACTCCCAATCTCCTCTGGCAAAATTTCTTGTATTGGAAAAATAGCCCTCGTCTCCCAAACACCATGGGTCTATTCTGGTACTGTGCGAGAGAACATCGTTTTTGGCAACCAATTCGATGTGCAAAAGTACAATAAGGTTATAGAAGTTTGTGACTTGGAGAAAGATATAGCAAGCTTCACGAAACGTGATCTAACTGAGATTGGACAACGCGGAGTGATCCTAAGTGGTGGTCAGCGTGCACGAGTTAGTCTGGCACGTGCAATCTACTCAGATGCGGACATCTACTTATTGGATGATCCACTCAGTGCAGTGGATGCCAAAGTCGGTAAACATTTGTTTGATAGATGCATCAAAGAGTTCTTAGACGGGAGAATGCGTATTCTGGTCACTCATCAGTTACAGTTTCTGAAAGAAACAGACAGCATTGTTATCCTGCGGAGTGGCTCCGTTATCTGTGAAGGAACGTACAGTCAAATAGAAAAGGATAAACAAGTTGCTTCTTGCTTTGTATCTCAAGAAACGAAAGCTTTCAATGGCGAGCAAAACAATGACGAGAGGTTTTCGGTCTTCGATGAAGATACCTTGAAATCGATGAGTTCTGCTAGAGAACACCATGACAGGGTAGATCTGGAAGATGAAGCGGAGGACAGAATGGTTGGAACCGTTAAGTGGTGGTTGTACTGGAAATACTTAAGAGCTGCACTCCCAACTGTCTTGATAATCAGTCTTATTGTTTTCTTCGCAATTGTTCAGGGTAAGTGGTAACTTTTAGTAGTCATCTCCCCTGCATTTCAAGGTTATATTTAGTCTAGTACCACAGTGTGGGTGGCCTCTTCTACCGTATTCTGTTCCAGGCTCTCAGTCCTCCTCGCTTTTTCTCTCGCTCGTCCCCAATTACCGAGAGCGAGAGCCTGGGTAAGGCTACTTCTACCGAGAGTAGTTGGAACGTAAATAGACAATCTCAAAATACACTGGAAAACTCGAACACACTACTTCACTAAACACAACAAAGAGGTCTTAAAAATGTAAGGTTCTCTAGGTTAATTGTAGCATTTATCAAGTAAATGCTTCATAGTTATGCGCTAAGGTTGACTGTGAATAAATAGAGAGAAGCTGTCAAGCTCGATTGCTCTGAAAAGAAGGATTCTCGGTCACCCAAGGACAGTACAGACTAAACTCTTTTGGGAGAACTAGGTTCACACAAGTCAAATGTCCTCTTAGATTGCAAGACTCGGTAATTTCAGTGCTGAGCGATACGCCGATAACTCGGTGGTTCGGCCATCCACAAATGTGCCTGAACGGTCACGGGTTAACTTTCCTCCTTTGAACCAAGAAGCTTTTTTTCCTGTTGGTGTAACTGGAATTGAGCGTTTTGTCTTATTTAATCCTTTTATAAATAATGTGCATCTCATTCAAACGTTCTTTTAAGTTTAAAACTAATCCTCGAAACACCTAACCCTCGTCCCATCCTTCCAAAGACCTAACAGAACATCCGTCGTTTAAATATTCTTTTGTTCCTGTTTATAGCGTTTTTTCTGCACCTATTTGTTTCCGAGTATTGACCCCAAGCCCCAAATGATTTGTGTTCAAAATCAAACTTGATAATTCACATACTTTTCTTTTTATTGCAGTGTTCTTGATAGCGCCCTTTTGGTGGCTCTCTCGGATGACTGAGATGCCATTTGGACAACAGAAGAGCTACACAACGCTTTTGGTTTACGGATGCATTGTTACTGGCTCCTTGCTTCTTACGTTAATATCCTCCTTCTGTTTCTACCTCGCCGCTCTGAAAGCTTCAGAAAACCTCCATGACCAGATGACAAAAGCAGTTATGAAAGCACCAGTCCTATTCTTTGACACAAATCCAGCAGGGCGCATCTTAAACCGCTTCTCTAAAGATGTTGGGTGCATGGACGATATCCTTCCAGGAGAATTCCTTTTTGCCATTCAGTTGTGTCTGTACTTTTTCAGTGCTACCATACTTTCAGCAGTTGCAAATGTGTGGCTTTTTATCACTTGTACACCGTTGACTGTTTTGTTTATTTACCTGGCTAAGTATTATTTGAAATCCGCTCGTGAGATCAGGCGACTCGAGGCGATAACATGCAGTCCAGTGTATTCCTTTATTGCTGATAGCTTGGCAGGATTGGAAATAATTCGATCATCAGAGATGGAGGGGATTTTTCTTCAGAAATTTTACAAGTAAGTATACTCAAAGTGGTACATGCATGTTTACCTTAAAAGACGTGCTGTGCTTCACAAACTTTGAAGAGGGTTATAAAGAGCAGGAGATTTATCCCTAATATATAGTGAAATGTAGTGAACAACATTTAAACTTGACAAAAGAGTGAAGGTCAGCACTGATGAAAGCTCCAACGAGGATTCCCTTTATCGTAATGATGGGTCTATGCTGCGTTTACTCATAGACAGATTCTTGACCGACTATTGTGGCGTAAAAAGTCCGTTTCGATGTGTTAAGCTTCATTAAACTTATCTGCTTTTTTTCATTTCTTTGAAGATATCAAGACAAAAACACATCAGCCCTAGTATTATTGAAGGCCTCTATACTTTGGCTCGGGCTTAGAGGAGACCTTCTGACTAACTTTCTTGTGACGTCCGTGTCAGCTGGAGCTTTGTTAGCAACACAAAGTCCTGGTAAGTACCTATCACAGAGCGCTTGGTGATTTTATGCCATAACTACTATAACTCTGACATAATAAGTTATGGTAGAACAGAGCATCATCCTTCGGAATTTTTGTCTTCGATTTCTTCCAAATTGGACATTAGGCATTCTCATGGCATATGGCTTTGTAAAATAAAGTAAAAGAGAAAACCTTCTCGTTTGTTTTAGCTTTGGCAGGTATGGCTCTCACTTTTGCAGCCGAGACTTTAGAAGCCTCACAATATGGCATCCGTGTCGCTTCGGAGACAGAAAATTACATGACGTCAGTAGAGAGGGTGTTCACATACACCGAAATTGACCCGGAGCCTGGGTACAACACTGAAGCTCTTCCACCTGAAGAGTGGCCGACAACGGGCAGCTTGACATTACGTGACTTATCATTGACCTATTTGAAAGGCGCGCCGGCAATTTTGAACAACATAAGCGTCTGTATCGCTGATAAGGAGAAGGTTGGCGTCGCAGGTCGCACAGGAGCTGGAAAATCATCTTTAGTGACGGCTTTATTCCGAATGCCAGAACCTGAAGGAGAGGTACTTATATAAGAAAGATCTTACTTAGAGTGTAAGTTATTTAGTTAGGTCTCTTATTGTTAGCAAGAGGAACACAATATGATCGTCAATACTGTGTAATAACCTATTGTTTGTTACATGATACTAATTGTTACGTTTTTATGTTAAGCCCTAGTTTATGTGACATCAAGTAGCATTCAGCCAACAGAACGTATTAGTAGAGAATTGCAATTACCTCAAGACTACCTTGCCATATGATGATAAATAAAGATAAGTAAATTAACTACAGCTCATCCTGACTCACATTTCTTCATTCACCGCGCAGGTCATTGTAGATGGTGTAAGCATCAAGAATCTCAATCTTCAAGCGTCTCGCAGGTCCATGGCCGTAATAACCCAGGATCCTGTCCTCTTTAGCGGCAGCCTCAGGAAGAACCTAGATCCTTTCTCTTCGTATGAAGATCATGAACTATGGCGTGCTTTGGAAGATGTGCAGCTGAAGACCCTGGTACAACAATTACCTGACCAGCTGGAGTACAAGCTGAGAGAGTCCGGAAGCAACTTCAGTGTCGGAGAGCGCCAATTGGTCTGTTTAGCGCGTGCGCTGTTACAAAGAAGCAAGATCATCATTCTGGACGAGGCCACTGCTAATGTGGATTTCAAGACAGACAGACTTATTCAAGAAGTTATACGCAACAGATTCAAAGATTCCACAGTAGTAACCATCGCTCATCGCTTGAATACCATCATGGACTACGATAAAGTGTTGGTTATGGAGCAGGGACGAGTGGTTGAGTTTGACAAACCTGAACTTTTGCTGGAGAATAAGAATGGATTCTTGGCTCGTCTTGTTCAGGCTTCTAACTCGGCTGCTCCTCAAACCAGTTTTCTTTAAACCTGGTAGCCTATAACCTAAGGCAATTCCCTTTTAAGGACCTACTTTGCTTGTGATAATAGGTATTGCAAATTGAAAAGGTGATTGTTTCAAATATTTTGTTGCCAGGCGTTACAAAGTCTTATGCTTTTAGTTGGCTTTTCGGAGAGTCATATACACCAGACAACTCCAAAAAGAGTGTGAGACATGGAAAATTAGTAGACTCAGCTCAATTATCCATCAACAATAGCTTTATTTCCATGCCCATAGTGATTACAGTATTGCTAAAGCTTTTTCTTTAAACAATACTGAGGTGGAAATACAATAAGTATAAGTAATCATACGGTTTCGAGTTCAATTTGGAATTATTTTGCACGAGTGAGTTTTTCAAAAAGCTGAAAAACTTCGCGCAGAAAAATTGCAGGAAGATGTTTCTTGAAGCCATTTTTTTCGCATTCGAGAAAACTTTTTTCAGAGTTTCCGTACAAAATTTTTGTCACTGCTTTATATGATATCATTGGCCTAGAATATCATTATCATATCATTATCCAGAATTACGATGTATAATTTGCACTGGTGTTTCACTTTTTGCACCGGTGTTACACTTTTTGCAGTGGTGTTACACTTGAACTGCACTGCTCTTAGCCAATCAGAATCGAGTAATTTTTTCATGTGTATTATTAATACCATTAAGGTGAAGAATTTTGAGTTGATAATATTAAGCTATCACGTAATACAAAACACGAAGATATAAATAAATTAACTCAATAATTAGAAGAATTCAATATTTTGATAGTTTCTGCAGTGGTGGTTTTTCGAACATTAGGCAGTTTTAAGTAAATTTGATTAAAGAAAGTTTCTCTTAACGTCGAGTATTTCGGGCAGTGAAAGAGAAAGTGAATTTCGTCTTCAAGATTAGTTGGCATGCATATCAGGCCGCACATTTTTGTTCACGAGGTATTGGTTCATATCTGCCTATCTTGAGCATCAGTTTGATTACCCGTTCTTAATTTTACTAGACCTTTCCTTTCAGTTTTTTGTTTGCATGATCAAGGTAGTGGGAAGTTTAATATTGATTCTTAAACGTGTTGTTAAATTCTAGCTTCTTAGAGTGTTATACAGCGTTCACCCAGTAGGAAACATACTTTTGTTTCATAAGATTATTGTAATGATTGATCTTATTGTCATCTTAAGAGTCAAATTATTTAGATTATGAAAGTTAACTATATTCGCGAGATTAGAGTAAAAAGTTCTTTTCCCAACTGACTGGAGATCTACAGACATTAGGAATATTTGTTTCAATAGAGGTTCGTCGTCCTTGTTTTGAGATACAGAAGATAGTTGAGAATGTGTTTATTAATATTAATAATGAGAGGAACTCGACCTTGTTCAAACATGATCTGCCGTGCGATTTTTTTTCCAAAACCAAAACTTTGAGACGGATGTAATATGTTCTGGGTATTTTATTACCATATAGTCTTCTGTTTTAATCGTTTGATTTAAGATAAGACAGAAACGTTTTCCCAAACAACTCGAGACACATATTCCCCAGTAATTGTTTGGATCGCTTATGGCTCCAGATTTATATATTGGCGTACTTGTAAGGCCGCTACACCAATTGTTGGCCATTAAACTTGTTTTAAGGATGGTATTAAAAGGTTTGAGATATACAGCCATCATACTTTCGAGATTCGTTTTGATCATTTCATTTCGTATTCTGTCAGAAAACGCTGATTTCTTGTTTAATTTTTTAATGGCTGCGCGTATTTCTTGTTCAGTTATCAGAATTACATCTGATAACCTATTAATTACATAATTAGATCTAGTAATCTACTTTAGTTATCAAATAATCTAATCTAAAGAATTAGTATGGGAAGACCACCATAGATGAAATCCAGGAGGGTCACTTTTATACACACAGTAAACACCTAACTTAACGCAACCATTACGCCAGCTGAAGAACAAGATAACTCTGCTGAAAAACTTGCAACTTTAAATCCTAATTGCAGAGCCAGAATAAGGGAAATACTGAATCTAGACTTAGGGCTCATAACTCATCATATAATAGAGCCAATAAGTAGAAATTACCACAAGTTTCCAGCTAGTGAAGGAAAACAAACAGTATAATGTGACTGCCTACAATAAAACTATCAGTAACTTCTTTCAAGAAGTAATCGTTCGCTATAAGGACAATTTGGGACGATTAATATAGAAACTGCTTCTACAATACTGTGTAAAATTAATGCAAACGATAATCAATATGAATATCACTTGAGGGGGATGTATATTCTGATTGGAGAACTGTGAGAGCTGGGGTCCCGCAGGGGTCACTTCTTGGCCCTCTTTTGTTCAACATCTACATTAACGATTTGAACTATGGCATCACCAACACGTCCTTGCGGCTTTATGCGGACGACACCACAGAATACGCATCTGATGTTTCTCCTTTAGTCCTTGAATACGTTATTAACTGTGATCTCAGTATATTATCATCCTGGTTCAGAAAAAATTATTTGGAGATAAACAGTGCCAAAACTCAGGCAATGGCCATCGGTCCAACGCTATATCATTATGATTTTCTTGTAGATGACAAGTCTGTCGACACTACAGAGACACTTAAGATTCTTGGAGTTACATTAGATCGTAAGCTTAATTTTACGAATCATGTGAAGGAGCAAGTGAAAAAAGCATGCGCTAAAGCAACTGCCTTGCGAAGAATACGCAAATTCATACCGATGGATGTTATGGGCCGCCTATATAAAGCGTTTATTCTACCGCATTTAGAGTATTGTGCGCCCTTATTGCTTGGTGTGGGTAAAACCCAGGTTAATAAACTAGATGTCACGAACTATTACATTCTAAGATCGATTTTAGGTTTCGGCAGGCAAACCCCTTATGAGTTCCTTTTGAAGACTGTAGGCATTAGGTCGTTAAAACAGCGTAAAGAATTTCAGGCCTTAGTCCTTGTGTATAAATGTATACATAATCAGGCTCCAAGCTATATTCAAAATTTCTTTAAAATTAAGTTATGCTCCTATAATCTAAGGGGGTCTGGAACAATTTTGGAGATGCCTAGATGTAATTTGGAATGGCGTCACAAGTCTTTTTCTTTCATTGCCGCCAGGATTTGGAACTCATTACCTTCATTTATAAGGGAAGCAGAGGATCTTTCAACTTTTAAACGTTTATTAAATGATTATTATAAATGAAATAATGTTTTTATACATCTTTTATCTTTTTTTTTTTTTTTTTTTTTTTTTTTTTTTACACAGATTATTAATTGTATATATTTTTTATAAATTGTATATATTGTACTGTATTAATTGTATACATTGTTTTTAGCACGCACATGTTTTAACGAGCGCTTTTCGCTCCTAAATGTAGCGTGGTTAAATAAAGTATTGTATTGTATTGTATTGTATTGTATCACGATATTCGCGATGTATCGGCGATATTTGAATGATATTTTGCTTGAAACGATATATCGCGAAGCCATTGTTTTGTAACAGTCGCGATATTTCCGCCCTGATGTACTGGCAATGTTCACCTTGTGAAATATCAATGCAGCTTAGCGATATATCGTTCTTGTTCGGCGAAATGTTGCTACAGATGAGCGATATACTGTTTTCGCTCAGTGAAATATCGCTACAGCTTAACGATACATCGCAAATTTTAATCAGATCTCTGCTGCTCTTTCAAAATAGCTCTTTTGCTCTTTTCTCACCAAAAATGCTGCTCAAGCAGGCAGTCTTAGAAATGAAAACGCCAAGACAAATCAGACGTGAGGCTCTGCCATCAGATAGAAAGGCCAAAGGGAAATCATCTACTGTACATAACAAGGCAACAGATCTAGTCGCATACTGCTCCACAGAAAAAGAAAACTCCAAGTGGAAAATATCAAGCTCAGATTGGAGATGAAAAGGCACAGAAAGATCTTGACAATTAATTTTATTAAACGGCTTCCAAAATGCCAGTTAAGAAGACGATGTCACACATTGTTTGGACCTTTACTGAGCTTATTACAGTTATATTATAATACTTGGAACATTGAGCGGGAATATTTTGAAATTGCCATCTGTGATAGGTTTCTGCACTTATCTTTAAAAACAAGACCATGGTTACCAATTGCCCAATTCCGATATATATTAAAATTTAGAACTTGAATTGAAAGAAATCGCATCGAGGATTAGGGATTAATAATTAGTTTCTTTTGTTACGTTCCCCTAGGCCTCTGAGCCAAGTTCGAATTTTAATATATATCGGAATTGGGCTATTAAACTAGTATAATTGTGACTTACTTTCTTTTTCTTGTCGTAGTTAGGTAGATGCGTACTTTGTGCAAAATACATGTAATGAATATCGTCATTGAGTAAAAACAAGGCATATTGGCCCTTCTAAATTCGTCGTGCCTGTTCCCTTGCGACGATATTGAAACAGTGATATTTGAAGTGTTTTATATCTCGCCCTCATAGGAAGTGTTGTCCTCTTGTTCCTCACTATGGTCGATATACTGCTCATCGTCGCCAATGTGGAGATCTGCATCGTCAAGCAGATCACCACCATTATCACTGAATAGAATGCAGAAGTTGTGTAGTATAACACCACACTGGACAAGCTCGGCGGCTCTTTTTTTATGTTTCTCACTCTTATTCCAGTCTGCAGAGCGTAGACCCTTTTCTTGAGGACGCCATGTGCCCTTTCGATAGTGCATCGTGCTTTCTTATGTTCCTCATTAAACCTGAGGCGAGCCCCCGTTACATGTCATCTAAAAGGGGGTATCAACCACATGCTGCAGGCGCAGGCAGAGTCACCTAGAATAACTGCTGGAAATGCTCTGTGCCCCTGATGCTCAAAGGCGGTCCACAAAGAGCTTTCT
>OZ026602.1:20779884-20807384 GCA_964020085.1 Micromussa lordhowensis | reverse complement strand
AGAGTTTTACACTGCTACTGACTGGCTGACGTAAACTAGCAAGAAAGATGTAAAGCCCAAAATGTTTCTGTTAAGTTGTTTCTGTTCTTGTTACGTGGTTCATAATTGTAGAAGATATGCAGGCTATGAAGATTAAATAACTCAATGAAACCATTACAGACAAATTCTTTCAATCATTTTATCAGTGTAACCTGAAAAAGGACGAAAATAATTTCCGATAAATATTTTTCCGATATTGACCACGCTTGGTCAATAACCCATGGATGGGGTAGAATGGGGGGAAGATTGACAAGGATTACAAATGGCGAACTTGAAAAATTTAGGCTGAGCTTTTCAAGATCTGCAAACCGTGACGTATCGCCTTTAAATTCTGGCCGAAAGTGGCATTCGTGTTTTTCCTTATAGAGGACTTCACTGAAAGTTCTCCTCGTAAGCCACTTTTAAACTTTGCGAAGTTCTGTAGGTGTTTTAATCGAACGATTTTATGGAGAAATCAACCATTAAAGATCTGCAAACCGTGACGTATCGCCTTTAAATTCTGGCCGAAAGTGGCATTCGTGTTATTCCTTATAGAGGACTTCACTGAAAGTTCTCCCCGTAAGCCACTTTTAAACTTTGCGAAGTTCTGTAGGTGTTTTAATCGAACGATTTTATGGAGAAATCAACCATTAAAGAACAGAACGTTGAATTTACAAGTGTAGTAACAATCTTAGTCCAAGATTTAGCCAATCAAATCATTTTTGATGAGGGTCACATTTTTTCCGTGTCAAGGCCAAGCTGGTTAAATGTCTGATTGAACGTGAGTTCCAGTAAGAAATGACTCGAGAGTGCCTAAAAGGATCGTCATCGGCGTTTTTGCAACAGAGAATGGATTAAAAATGACTAAAAGGAAGAAATTCGAACCAAAACATTGTGTCTGTTTCTTAGAACAAATCCGCAGGAGGCCAAATCGAGCCAGGGTCAAGTAAAAACCCCTATAACATAGACAGTACCCTGCGCGCGCTCTGATTGATCAAAAACCTGTTTTATTTAACAAATAAAGAAGCCTCGACTGTGCTCTGTTCTGTTGTAAAGCACGCAGGGAGCGGTAGAGCACGAAAGAAGTGTAGGGGAAAACACGAGACGTAGTCGAGTGTTTTTCCCTACTTCTTGAGTGCTCTACCGCCTCCTAAGTGCTTTACAATAGAACAGAGCACAGTCGAGGCTTGTTTAATTGTTTTATGATAAAGAATCCAACAAATTCTCCACGCATTCGGCTCAATTTTCAAGCCAAACTTTATTTTTCCAAACGGGGAAAAGTGGCGTCAGCCGTTCTCTATTCTCTGATAAAGCACGCTAAAATAAGCCAATCACAGTCCTTGTTAGAACTGTTCAAAAACTTTGATTGGCTAACGAGACGACAGCTGTCAATCACAAACTGAACGTCTGCTAAGCTTTCAGTATCGAGCTGCTACCAGGAGAAGAACGATGCCTTTAAGTTCGTTTTTTACTTTAATCCTTAAATAAGGATCTAAAGGTTTCTACTACAAAGGAATCCGGCCGCATTGTGGCTCATAAAAACGTGCATCGTTTCAAATGGAAATTAAGACACAAGGAGCTCAAAACTAGCGAATGCTGAGTTGTATTTGAAAGGAGCTGCCAAGGAGCGCAGTACAGTTGTTTACGCCGGGCTTGCAGCCGCTTGCAGCAAGATTGCACGAACTGGGGTCAAAGTTGGAAAGACTAGACTGCTTCCACTAGTTCTACTCCGAGTAAAGGAGAATATCAGAGCCACTGATCACTCGTCGAGTGAGCGATGATACGAAATTGTTGAGGTTCACTTCGCCGAGATGACCGGAGATCGCCAGTTAGCAAACGAGCGTTACTACACTGCATGTAAGTGTTGTTTGAACATTTTTTACAAAAATAAAGCTTCTCATCGTAAACAGACAGCTCAGTTGGTGTTTCCTGTCGTTATTTTACTTCTTAAGTTTAATTTCTGCCTTTGTAATGTCTTTAATCGAAGCATTCGCTAGGTTGAGAATGAGTTGTTTATTTCGTTGCGTGTTTTGTCGGAATCTAGCAAAACTTGTCATGTTAGTAGCGGAGCTCCGGCGGCCGAAGGCCGCCAAGCGGAGCCCCATACCCATATTAGCGGAGCTCCGGCGGCCGAAGGCCGCCAAGCGGAGCCCCATACCCATATTAGGAAACTGAAGGGAACCCATGAACTGATTTTCTCATGTGTATCATGGCTAGCGGTATTGCTCGTGGGCGCGTACGCACGACGACGACGACGACGACGACGACGGTGGTGGAGTCGCGCAACATGGCGGCCACAATTGACACGTAAACCAAGACGAGGCTTCAGTTTTCGCGGGCTTTCCTTGTAGGTTGACAGAGCACATGTACCCTTGGTTTAAAGCGTCCTTTGGACATCCATGTTGCAGTCAATTGACACCTGTCAAAACAAGGAATCCGCTGACCAGTATCACGTGACCATATCGCGGGCTCAAGTTCAGGGCTCATCGAGGTCACGTGTTTTTTTAAAGTTGACCGCTGCCCAAGTGCTGCTTTTTTCGATTAGATCGCGGGCTCATGTCAGGATTAACTTGCTGTAAACAGCGTAGGGTTGGTAGGAAGCCGGTTAACGCTAACCCAGGATTAAAATTTAACCGAATTATAACCTTTTCTTTTGTACAAAGTTTTTTCACTGCTTTTGTTTTGCGTATTTTGCTTTCATTAAAATTCAAAACACAAAAACAATATACAGAAAATCTCACCGCAAAGTTACAAAACTCAAATCAAAATTCTACTTTATCCTCGGCTAGTTTGATCGGGCTCTGAACAACCCGGCCCAGGAGCTACGCTTTTAGGCTGGCCTAAATCTATATATTAGTAGGAAACTGAAGGGAACCCATGAACTGATTTTCTCATGTGTATCATGGCTAGCGGTATTGCTCGTGGGCGCGTACGCACGACGACGACGACGACGACGACGGCGACGGTGGTGGAGTCGCGCAACATGGCGGCCACAATTGACACGTAAACCAAAACGAGGCTTCAGTTTTCGCGGGCTTTCCTTGTAGGTTGACAGAGCACATGTACCCTTGGTTTAAAGCGTCCTTTGGACATCCATGTTGCAGTCAATTGACACCTGTCAAAACAAGGAATCCGCTGACCAGTATCACGTGACCATATCGCGGGCTCAAGTTCAGGGCTCATCGAGGTCACGTGTTTTTTTAAAGTTGACCGCTGCCCAAGTGCTGCTTTTTTCGATCAGATCGCGGGCTCATGTCAGGATTAACTTGCTGTAAACAGCGTAGGGTTGGTAGGAAGCCGGTTAACGCTAACCCAGGATTAAAATTTAACCGAATTATAACCTTTTCTTTTGTACAAAGTTTTTTCACTGCTTTTGTTTTGCGTATTTTGCTTTCATTAAAATTCAAAACACAAAAACAATATACAGAAAATCTCACCGCAAAGTTACAAAACTCAAATCAAAATTCTACTTTATCCTCGGCTAGTTTGATCGGGCTCTGAACAACCCGGCCCAGGAGCTACGCTTTTAGGCTGGCCTAAATCTATATATTACAGTTTTAGCATGTCTGTTTTTAACAATGGTCTAAGTGCAGCTATATTTACTGCAGACAGATAGCTCGTTTCCACTGCGTTTGTCTGAGCCACAGGGGATGTTTAATTTGGGTCAAATTAGTCAAAATTCCGAAGCAAAAATTTGAAGAAGCCAGCTTCCCGTCATCAACCCGTGCTCTGTTTAACAAATAGATTCCATGTTGCCGTGCGTCTGTTCAGTAATAGATCACAGATGACGTCAAAATGTGGTAAGAACAAAAAAGTGGCACACGAGGCGTAGCCGAGTGTGTCACTGATGTTCTTACCACATTTTGACGTCCTCTGTGATCTATTACTGAACAGACGCACGGCAACATGGAATCTATTTGTTTTATATAATAACAAAAAGCCTTTCTTATTTTGAAATATTTCAACATAATGCGAAGGTCGGCCTTGCCCCGCCTTTGCCCAAAGACGAAAAAAAGCCATTTGACGTGATCTATGATCTATACAAAATGAAGCAATTTCATTGGTTTCTATGCGTAGAAGAGAATTATGATTGGTCGAGAAAAATCACGCCACTGTCAAACCTGACTCGAGCGTCGCTTCTCGTGGAATGAAAACTTACAGCGAAAGCAGAAATGAACTGCGAAATCTACAAATCTTGAAGAAAATGCTGGAACAATCAAGTCAGTTTTTGTCATCGGAGCAGCCCTGTTAACCGAAAAGCTTGGAGGTTGCCTTGAAAATGGCAGGAGTTGAGAAAATACCCTCGGAAAAGTTGTGGTTGCGGTCAACCTAGAGGCCATTTGACTCGAGTTTTGAATGAAAGGAGCGTAAATAACGATGGAGATTTTTGTCTTCTGTGGTTGGTGATTCTCAAATTAGTTTGATATAGTGTCGGAGACACATTTGAACTACGATACTTTTGGCCGTTAGCTCTGGTTAGCTATACTTAGCTCGCTGCTATGCCCTGGAGCGGACAGGAACATTCGCATCGGAAAGCAAGGTTATGTGTTTATTTTATCTGATTTTATATGTAAGAAATGAAATTTTGATGTTTCATTCCTGACACCAATCCGTGTGTCACCAGTTACTTGGACACTGGGAAAAGTTGAATTTTTTAAATAAATTAAATCAGAAACATTTTGTTTATTGGGTTTGTTAAATTCGAGATAAAGCAATGATTCTCGGCTTACCAAGACCAATTTTGTGCGTGGTTTAGTCTCGCTCGGACCGATATGAGACTGCTCGAGAATTTTTTCTGGATCATTTTCTAAAAGAAACGGCTTATCTTTCTTCTTCCTGCTTCTCGAACCTGTTCAGTGCCTTGGCAAGACTTTTTGTACCTTATCTTTTGCCCTGTCACGTAAAATATTATCTTAATTCTCAAAACTTTCCGCCATTTTAAAACAGCAGAGGGAAAAACTTTGTAATGATGACGTCAATCGTGCATCTGTCCTCTAATAGATCATAGGCGAGAACCAATCAAAATGCAAAAATAGCTTGGGCTATTATATAATCTCTGATAAAGCACGCTGTTTCAGCCAATCAGAGCGCGCGTTATATGGAAACTTTATTATAACAGAGCTTTTATTGTTGTGCGCGCGTCTAATCTATATCATAAAGCAAATAAAGAAGCCTAAGCCGTGTATTGCACTGTGATAGAACACTCCGGACATTTGAGAACACTCGAGAAATGTAGAAACCACTCACCGGCGGCTTGTGTTTTCTACATTTCCTTGTGTTCTTAAATGCCCGTCGTATTTTATCAAAGTGTAATACACGGCTTAGGCTTCTTTATTTGTTAAATACAGAACAAAACACCGATAAAACTCATATAGTCCTTATTTCTCTTTAAGATCAGGTTTCGTAAGCCAAGCCAATTTTCAACCTACACCGTTCAAACTAGTTAAATCCTAATGAAACCATCTGAATGCAATGGTCACACGACACATCTCCACGGTCTGGCCTAACCTTCACGCATGCGCACAGCACGGTACCCGTAGAGTGGCAGCCATGGACAGCTGTTTCGTCCTGTTTAGGACTCATCAGCATGGCATAGCCAGGCGTAAAGGTCTCATATAAAATCACTGACCCCGCCGTTTACTCTAGAGGCGAAACCAGATCGTGGTGACCAGACCGTGGCCAGTCTGGTTAGGCCAGACCGTGGAGATGTGTAGTGTGACCATTGCATTCAGATGGTTTTATTATGACATTTTTGTCGTCACACGTGCATTCAGAAATGGATCCACATCTCCTAGCGCAGTGCCAGGGCTTTTCTACAGTCCCAGCACAGCTCCCATATGTGTTATGGTGAGCTGAGGTTTAAAGGAACCATTGGTTTCGCCTCTAGAGTAAACGGTGGGGTCAGTGATTTTAAATGAGACCCTTACGCCTGGCTAGGGGTCCTGCAGACGGTGAGGTGTCACGTGTTTCCCTTTGTCACGTGTTCCCATTGAGCTTTCCCAAGTATGGATTTTCGTAAAAGTGAAATCCCAAGGAGTCCTCCCCGTGCTATTCGCCATGAAGATTATGTCCCAAGCAGTCCTCCTTATGCCCGTAGTCGAGAAGTTTATGTCCCATGTAGTCCTCCTTATGCCCGAAGTGTTGCCATGACTACCGCTGGTTTGAATTCTGTCAATAATCCTGTTGTGAGTCCTGCCGTTCCAAATCCTGTTGTTAAAAGTCAAGTTGTAAACAGCCCCGTGAAATGTCCCGTGAAGAGTTCCAGTCCCATTGTTTCGTCTCGTCCCGTTCCAAGCCCTGCCGTTTCTAGACCTGCTGTTCCACGTCCTTTTGTTACAAGTCCTCCCGCTTTTCCAAGTCCTTTTCCGCCGTCCTATCCCGCTTTCATCCGTCCCTCAGTTCAAGTTCCGCCTGTCCATCTCACTGTGTTTCGTCCCTCTGTTGCCGCTCCGCCTTGTCCTTTCCCGTCGTATCCCGCTGTCATCCGTCCCTCCGTTCAAGTTCCGCCTGTTCATCCCACTGTTGCTGGTCCCACTGTGTTTCGTCCTTCGTCTTTTGGTCCTTTCCCGCCGTTTCATCCTGCTGCCCGTCCCTTTGTACAAGTTCCGCCTATGTTGAGACCCGTGTTCCTGCTCGTCCCGTTGTTTGTTCCTTATGGTTTTTTCCCGTCGTCCTCGCCAGTGTTCATGTTTGTTGGGTTTGTGGGTGGTAATTTTTGTGGATGTTTTTTTTTGTCCTAATTTGTAGAGGTGAGGTTCGATCCCTCAGCGAAGTTGGCGGCTTGGTGCCCGTCTGTTTTTGGTGGGCCCCTCACAAGGCATTGCACTCCTCAGCCTTGTGTGGGGAGTAGCTTGTCGGCCAGGAAGCATTGCACTACCCTCCAGGGTGCTTGCCTGTCCACCTCAAACACAAAACGGTGGGGTCAGTGATTTTATATGAGACCCTTACGCCTGGCTAGGGGTCCTGCAGACGGTGAGGTGTCACGTGTTTCCCCTTGGGTTTTTTCTAAATATGGATGTAGATTGCCGAGATGTTTATACCCCAAGGAGTCCTGACCGTCCCAAAAGTGAAGTTTTGCTCCCAAGGTGTCCTGACTATCCCAAAAGTGTTGCCATGACAACTGCCGGATTGAATTCTGTAAATACCCCTGTTCTTTCAAGTCCCGCTGTTAAGAATCCTGTTTTTGAAAGTCATGTTGTAAAAAGTCCCGTTGTTGAGAGTCCCGCCGTTAACAGTCCCGTTGTGAAGAGTTCAAGTCCCGTGAAGAGTCCCGTTTGTTCCAGTCCCACTGTTTCGTCTCGTCCCCTTCGTTCAAGTCCCGCTGTTTCGTTTCGCCCTGTTTTCAGACCCGTACCAAGCCCCGCTGTTCCACGTCCCTTTGTCACAAGACCCGCTGTTCCTCCCGCTGTTCCAAGTCCCACTGTGTTTCATCCCTCTGTTGCCGCTCCGCCTTGTTCTTTCCCGCCGTCTTATCCCGCTGTCATCCTTCCCTCCGTTCAAGTTCCGCCTGTCCATCCCACTGTTGCTGGTCCCACCGTGTTTCGTCCTTCGTCTTATGGTCCTTTCCCGCCGTTTCATCCTGCTGTCGTCCGTCCCTTTGTACAAGTTCCGCCTGTGTTGAGACCCGTGTTCCTGCTCGTCCCGTTGTTTGTTCCTTGTGGTTTCTTCCCGTTGTCCTCGCCAGTGTTGATGTTCGTTGGGTTTGTGGGTGGTAATTTTTGAGGACGTTTTGTTTTTTTTGTCTGAATTTGTAGAGGTGAGGTTCGATCCCTCAGCGAAGTTGGCGGCTTGGTGCCCGTCTGTTTTTGGTGGGCCCCTCACAAGGCATTGCACTTCTCAGCCTTGTGTGGGGAGTAGCTTGTAGGCCAGCAAGCATTGCACTACCCTTCGGGGAGCTTGGCGGGGTCAGTGATTTTATATGAGACCCTTACGCCTGGCTATGCCATGCTGATGAGTCCTAATCAGGACGAAACAGCTGTCCATGGCTGCCACTCTACGGGTACCGTGCTGTGCGCATGCGTGAAGGTTAGGCCAGACCGTGGAGATGTGTAGTGTGACCATTGCATTCAGATGGTCTTATTTAGTTAAATCCTTCTTGATGTTTCCCCCCCTGGGCACTCACAATTTACAAGTGCTGCATTGACTGAGCTCGTGTACTTGGCAAACAGAATTTCCCCTCACACCAAGGTTTGGAGTAATATGGCTGAGGGAATCCCTAAAGCCGCTTTATTAAAAAATAACCAGTTTGTAATTCATATAAAAATATTACAATCTGTCAGAAATATTTTTGACCAGTAGAGGTGAGGGCCATCAAAACGCCAAACAGTTTGTAATAAGAACATGGACAAGATATGGAGAGGAGGTGGAAATCAAATAGAAACCTCTTCACACGATGAGAAATCCAAGTGAATGGAGGCGTACCTGGAGAGAGGTTACTAAGCCAGAACTTTGCCAAGAGGGGATTTGACGCAAATTACATCCCCTTAATCCCTACCACATGGGGCACGCGTTCTTACATGCTACTATTTCTCTTTGAGGTAATGAGATTTTCACGGGCAAAGTAAAATAGGGTAAGAACTATTTTTCCTTCTAGGCGATTTCAACCAATAAATGATCTGCACGTAGAGAGTCAAAGACGAGTACAACAAGATTTCACGTTTGTAACTTTGCTTGCTTGTCTTCTTCCTCTCCTACTTCTGTCAGGTTCCGCACAAGGCCATTGAAATTGAGAAATGGTAGATACTCTCGTTCGTAATCCAAAGGACCAAGCAACTTTTCTCTCGCAGTTGACTGCCTCCTGGATAAACGATGTTCTTAAACTCGGAAGCAAACAACCATTAGAAGAGAAACATTTGTTGGCAGTCGGAACTTCATATCAAGCGGAAACGTTGGTCGCTGATTTGGAGAGGGAATGGCTGGCGGAAGAAAGAGCGTCTGAACAGAACCGAACAAAGCCTCGCCTGTGGAAGGCCATGATGAGAGTTATTCCCCGCAGAGACTATGTCATTGTAGCGCTCCTCAGGATATTTTATTTTATAGCATTTAATATTTTTCCTTTGATTGTGTGGTTCTTCTTGAAGAGCATTTCCACTTCTTCAGAGATCAGTTACAAGACAACGTTCCCAATTATCATTGGCATTGCTCTCGTTACCTTTATAAGAACTTTATGCTCAAATCATGGGATATTTAAGATGGATATAATCTCGACCAAACTGAAAGTAGCCATGACTGGACTAGTGTATAAAAAGGCAAGTAATTTTCATCAGGAATCTTGCTCTAATAAGGCGTAACACGAAACAAAAGCTATCCTTTGTACAAGATATATGCACATGACATGGTAATTTCTAAACTTCTGATATTATCCTTTTTGAACAATCTCAAAACGATAACAATGTCGAATGCCTCGAGCACAAAGTATGATGTATACTTAGTAAGAAAGCATTCGTACGTATTTCGAAAACAGTGCTTTGTTGTTGATTGGCGTGAGGGATTGGTTTTGAGCATGTGGACAGAAATGCACACTCTGTCGCCTACGTTTTACGTTAGAGAACTTAGGCAAACCGTGACGGCGACGGCAACGGGAACACCAGCAAGCAAAAAGGTTTAATGAACAAAACAATAGCTGTGCACGTGTGTTATAAATCTTTGTTCTTTTCTTTGTGGTCCCCTGTAAAACAAGAACGTGATATGACCAAATTATGTTCTGGGGAACACGAACGACTACGGCTATCATCAGCTTAGAGCGGTATTAACTTGGTTCTGCATTACCACGTTAAGCAATTGGCTTAAAAAAACGGTGGCGCCACTTTGTCTTCCAGTCAGAAGTAAAACTGAAACTAATCGTGACTCACCCGCAAACGTTTTCCCGCGGTTTGCGTCGGCTACATGTATTTGCTTTGGTATTTGATTGGTTCATTGGCTTGTCTGTCTCATTTCTGATTGGTCAGAGTGATTACTTTTGGTGTTCGTCTGACGAGACTCAATCGAAAACTGCTGCAAAGTCTGATTATATATTAAAACATATTGTATTTTCCTTTTTTACAGATTCTTACCTTAAATAGAAGCACTTTAGAAGACACCATTTCAGAAAACACGATCAATCTTGTTTCAAACGATGCTCAAGCCATTGAGAAAATGGGTTACGCCATTTTTTTATTTCCATTTGTTCCACTGGACATCGTTGCCTCCATGGTTCTTGTGTGGTACTTAGTCGCATGGCAAGGCTTAATTGGAAGTTCTTTCTTCCTTCTTGTTGTTGCTTATGGATCATTTGCAGCTCACAAGGCTGGCAAGGTACGCCACCAATCAGCTGCAGTGACTGACAAACGATTAGAGATAATGAAAGAGATCATTACAGGAATACGCGTGGTTAAGATGTACGCCTGGGAATGGAACTTCACAGATCTGGTTGCAGAAATAAGAAGGTTGGTATCGAATATATTGGTGTCTCTCCAATCATTTAGGCTACACGCCCGCCAATAGTCGTTTATCATCCTTGACCGAATAGTCAATGCGGCTCATCCGACTTTTCTATCGCTCATTAAAAACAACAGCAACTAGCATTGTTGTTATACAGAAAATATTCGAAAACCAACGATTTTAGCATTTTTGAGCCTTTAAGTCGAGCATAGTTGACTATCGGCAATTAGTAGAATTCTACTAGTATGCTAATGCAAATGCTGTAATCTGATTGGCTGAGCCATTGCACACTATCAGCCATTAGATTATTCGCTCTCGATTTCTATTTAACAATTAGATTATGAGCTCGAGATTTCTATCGCGTGATAGTTGACGAGGGCGCAGCCCGAGTCAACTATCGCGCGATAGAAATCGAGAGCGAATAATCTAATTGTTTTAGTATAAATCTACTAGTCGCTCAAAACTTAATCTAAATCCTCTTCTCGACACTTTGAAAACGCCAAGAAACGGCCGTCATTTTGTTAACAAGTGCACACTGTTACGCTACTCACTATCTATCACAGAATAGAACGTGAGTAGCGTAGCCAATCAGAGGACGTCATTCGTGATAGAACGCTAGTAGATTTATACTAAAAGGTAATAGTTGATTCGGCCTTCGGCCTCATCAACTATCACCTCTTAGAAATCTCGAGCTCATAATCTAATTGTTAATTAGTAGACACCCAGATTCTACTGGAAATCAGCGAGTCGTGTTGGTGCTCTCGTTGTTTCCCATTCACTAAATAGATTCTATGGAGTCGTACGTCACAGATGAGGATAACTGACATGTGGCACACTGCCCGTTAGGCCGGCGTGTCACTGATGTTCTTGCCATACTTTGACGTCTTCTGTGATCTACTACAGAAGAGATCCACGGCAATATGGAATGTCTCTGTTTTATATATTAAAACCAAAACCAATTGTTAATGACGTCATCTTTACGTCTGTCCTGCAATAGATCATAAGTAAGGACCAATCAAAATCCGAGAATGGTTCGACATATTGCATAATTAACAATTATTCCTCAAGCGCGCGTTGGATATGAGATGGTAGATAGGCAAAGAGGCGTGCAGCACGCCGTGGACTATAACCATCTCATATCCACTCTATTGGCAGTTGGTTAACTAGTTACTTAAAACTAGAGAGACCGGACTGAGACTGAAATATGTTCTCTGTTTTTAACGTTTTGAGACCAGTTAAAGTTCTGATATCGTATTATTAACCCAACGCGTTTCAATTTTCATTTTGACAGAAAGGAAATCTCGCTGATTCGTATCCGAGGGTTCATAGTGTCCAGTGTCTACGCCCTGTTCTTCTCAAGCTCAGCCATGGCAGGGTTCATCTCAGTCACGACGCTGCTTTTTACAGATACTTCGTTCACGTCATTTAAAGTCTTTACTTTGCTTACTCTTTTAACTAACGTAAAGATGATAGTCACGATCTTTATAGCAGATTCATTACGCTACATTGCCGATGCAAGAATTGCATGCAGTAGGATGCAAAACTTAATAGAAAAGAAATCCATGTTAACACGCACCATGGATTACCAAGACAAGTCATCTTCTCCAGAAGTTTCCTTCAAAGGCAAAGGGTATGAACCAGAATTTGCTACAATTGAGAGCTTTACAAATGAAAAACTTCATCCGAAACTAGGACAGACATCTCAAGGCATGAAACCACGGGTATTTCTTGAGGAGGTTTCGTGTGTTTGGAACCAAACAACAGAACTTCCAGCCTTACGAAGTGTTTCATTGAGTGTCGCAAATGGGCAACTTGTGGGCATAACAGGGCCAGTAGGAAGCGGCAAAACATCTTTGCTGATGACCATCTTAGGAGAACTCTCAATCTCCTCTGGCAAAATTTCTTGTATTGGAAAAATAGCCCTCGTCTCCCAAACACCATGGGTCTATTCTGGTACTGTGCGAGAGAACATCGTTTTTGGCAACCAATTCGATGTGCAAAAGTACAATAAGGTTATAGAAGTTTGTGACTTGGAGAAAGATATAGCAAGCTTCACGAAACGTGATCTTACTGAGATTGGACAACGTGGAGTGATCCTAAGTGGTGGTCAGCACGTGCAATCTACTCAGATGCGGACATCTACTTATTGGATGATCCACTCAGTGCAGTGGATGCCAAAGTCGGTAAACATTTGTTTGATAGATGCATCAAAGAGTTCTTAGACGGGAGAATGCGTATTCTGGTCACTCATCAGTTACAGTTTCTGAAAGAAACAGACAGCATTATTATCCTGCGGAATGGCTCCGTTATCTGCGAAGGAACGTACAGTCAAATAGAAAAGGACAAACAAGCTGCTTCTTGCTTTGTATCTCAAGAAACGAAAGGTTTCAATGGCGAGCAAAACAATGACGAGAGGTTTTCGGTATTCAATGAAGATACCTTGAAATCGATGAGTTCCGCTAGAGGACACCATGACAGGGTAGATCTGGAAGATGAAGCGGAGGACAGAATGGTTGGAACCGTTAAGTGGTGGTTGTACTGGAAATACTTAAGAGCTGCACTCCCAACTGTCTTGATAATCAGTCTGATTGTTTTCTTCGCAATTGTTCAGGGTAAGCAGCAATTTTTAGTGGATGTAATTCCCTATCCATTTCGAGGTTATCAAACGTGCAATATACTATTTAGTCTAGTATCACAGTGTGGGTTGCCTCTTCTACCGAGAGAAGTCGGAGCGAAAAAAGACAATCTCATATTCAGTGGAAAACTTGAAGATACGTAAGGTTTTGTACGTTATATAATTAATTGAAGCATCTATCAAGTAAATGCTTCATAGTTATGCGTTAATGATGTGTATAAATAGAGAGAAGCCGTCAACTTCGATTGCTCCGAAAAGAAGAATTCTGAGTCAGCCAACGACAGTACAGATTAAAGTTTTTGGGAGATCTAAGCTCACGCATGTCAAATGTCCTTCTAGATTGCAAGACTCAATAATTTCAGAGCTGAGCGATACGCCCATAATTCGGTGGTTGGACCATCCAAAATGTAGCTGGACGGTCATGGGTCCTCTTTTGAACGGATGAGCTCGCTCTCCGTTGGTGTAACTGGAATTGAGCGTTTTGTCTTATTTAATCCTTTTATAAATAATATGCATTTCATTCAGAAGTTGTTTTAAGTTTAAAATTAATCTTGGAAATACTTAACCCTCGCCCCATCCTTCCAAAGACCCTAACCGAAGATTCGTCGCTTAGATATTCTTTTGTTCCTGTTTATAGTGTTTTTCCGCACTTATTTATTTCCGAGTATTGGCCCAGAGCCCTAAATGATTTGTGTTTAAGATAGTAACTTGATAATACACGTACTTTTCTTTTCATTGCAGTATTCTTGATAGCGCCCTTTTGGTGGCTCTCTCGGATAACTGAGATGCCATTAGGACAACAGAAGAGCTACACAACGCTTTTGGTGTACGGATTCATTGTTACGGGCTCCTTGCTTCTTACGTTAATATCCTCCTTCTGTTTCTACCTTGCCGCTCTGAAAGCTTCAGAAAACCTCCATGACCAGATGACAAAAGCAGTTATAAAAGCACCAGTCCTATTCTTTGACACAAATCCAGCAGGGCGCATCTTAAACCGCTTCTCCAAAGATGTTGGGTGCATGGATGATATCCTTCCAGGAGAATTCCTTTTTGCCATTCAGTTGTGTTTGTACTTTTTCAGTGCTACCATACTTTCAGCAGTTGCAAATGTGTGGCTTTTTATCACTTGTACACCGTTGACTGTTTTGTTTATTTACCTGGCTAAGTATTATTTGAAATCCGCTCGTGAGATCAGGCGACTCGAGGCGATAACATGCAGTCCAGTGTATTCCCTTATTGCTGATAGCTTGGCAGGATTGGAAATAATAAGATCATCAGAGATGGAGGAAGATTTCCTTCAGAAATTTTACAAGTAAGTATACTCAAAGTGGTACATGCACGCTTCCTTAAAGGACGTGCTGGGCTTCCCAAACTTTAAAGAGGGTTATAAAGACCAGGTGATTCATCCCTTAGGTTTTTAACATGGGCGAGGAAAGTTTCGGATAGTGAATAACCTTTACATTTGACAAAAGAATGAAGATCAGCACTGATGAAACTCCTTCCTCCCAGAATGATGGGTTCATACTGTGTTTAGTGATAAACCGAATGTTGCCAAAAAAGTGTGTGCTCGACATGTTAAGCTTGGTGAAACTAATCTGTTTTTTATTTTCATTTCTTTGGAGATATCAAGACAGAAACACATCAGCCCTGGTATTATTGAGGGCCTCCATACTTTGGCTCGCGTTTAGAGGAGACCTTCTGACTAACTTTCTTGTGACGTCCGTGTCAGCTGGAGCTTTGTTAGCAACACAAAGTCCTGGTAAGTACGTATACATACATACGTATCACAGGGAACTTTCAATTCCACCACAAATTCCAGTCTGAATTCGAAGACATTTCCACGACGACAATAGCCTTTTGTATTTAAAAAACACATCTGCTACTACAAGGGCCTTGTGAATCTGGCGCTTGGTGAGTTTATGCCATAGGTAGAATAGAGTACCATCCTCCATAGTTTTTCTCCTCGATCTCTTCCAAACAGACATTCTCATTGCATGGGGTAATGTAAAATAGTCTTCACTTTTGTTTTTAGCTTTGGCAGGTATGGCTCTCACTTTTGCAGCCGAGACTTTAGAAGCCTCACAATATGGCATCCGTGTCGCTTCGGAAACAGAAAGTTACATGACGTCAGTAGAGAGGGTGTTCACATACACCGAAATTGACCCGGAGCCTGGGTACAACACCGAAACCCTTCCACCTGAAGAGTGGCCGACAACGGGCAGCTTGACACTACGTGACTTATCATTGACCTATTTGAAAGGCGCGCCGGCAATTTTGAACAACATAAGCGTCTGTATCGCTGATAAGGAGAAGGTTGGCGTCGCAGGTCGCACGGGAGCTGGGAAATCATCTTTAGTGACGGCTTTGTTCCGAATGCCAGAACCTGAAGGAGAGGTACGTATATAAGAAAGATCTTACTTAGAGTGTAAGTTATTAAGTTAGCTCTCTCATCGTTAGCAAGAGGAACACAATAAAATCGTTTATACTGTGCAGCCTACTGTTTACTAGGTGATGCTTGTTGTTAACTTTTACTTACTTTAGCTATGTTAAGCCCTAATTTTATTTGACATCAGGCGACATTTTGTACAGCAGAACGTATCAGTAGCGAATTGCAAGTAGTTTTCACTATGTCGAACAAAAAAGGGTTTTCAGATGGTATGCAGACCGAATGTTTTCAGCGGTCTACTGTTGGAATGACCGTTTAAATTAACACATCAATAAGATTACAGCAAACTGAAGGGATCAAAAACAATACATCGGTGTCCTGCATGCAGCCCATCCGGAAACATAAACCCCCAAATTCTCCGATTTGCTGGTTATCAAAAACAAAAAATTCACTGCTTATGACCGTTTCCATAGAAATGTTCCTCGTGGCAAAAAGAACCAATCAGAACGCTCGAAATTACCTCAAAACTACCTTGCCATATAATGATAAATAAAATTAAGTCCTGACTTGCATTTCTTCATTCATCATCACGCAGGTCATTATAGATGGTGTGAACATCAAGAATCTCAATCTTGAGGTGTCTCGCAGGTCCATGGCCGTAATAACCCAGGATCCTGTCCTCTTTAGCGGCAGCCTCAGAAGGAACCTAGATCCTTTCTTTTTGTATCAAGATCATGATTTGTGGCGTGCTTTGGAAGATGTGCAGCTGAAGACCCTGGTACAACAATTACCTGACAAGCTGGAGTACAAGTTGAGAGAGTCTGGGAACAACTTCAGTGTCGGAGAGCGCCAATTGGTCTGTTTAGCGCGTGCGCTGTTACAAAGAAGCAAGATCATCATTCTGGACGAGGCTACTGCTAATGTGGATTTCAAGACAGACAGACTGATTCAAGAGGTTATACGCAACAGATTCAAAGATTCCACAGTAGTAACCATCGCTCATCGCTTGAATACCATCATGGACTATGATAAAGTGTTGGTTATGGAGCAGGGACGAGTGGTTGAGTTCGATAAACCTGAACTTTTGCTCGAGAATAAGAATGGATTCTTGGCTCGTCTTGTTCAGGCTTCTAACTTGGCTGCCCCTCAAACCAATTTTCTCTAAACCTACTAACACTGCATGGAATCCCCCATAAGGACGTACCTGTGATAGTATTTTTTGCAAATGGACAAGCCAATTGTTTCAAAAATTTCATTTTTAAGCGTTACAAAGTTTCATGCTTTTAGTAGTCTCAGCTACATTATTCAGATTTCAGAATGGGAAGACCACCATAGACCAAATCCAGGAGGGTCACTTTATACACACAGGAACTGCAAAGTTAGATCGTTTTGGCCGGGAGAAAACAGAAGCCGAACACCTCACTTAGCGCAACCCCATTTCGTCGGCTGAATAAGATATATCCAGTAACAAGATCTGCGCAACTGCTGAAAAACTTCCGACTTGTTACTTTAAAGCTAGACTGCAAAGCCAGAATATCTGGAAATACTGAATCCAAACTTGCGGCGCAGAACATATCATTCAACAGAGCAATGCTCATTAGAAACTGCTAACTAGAAATTAACATAAGTTTCCAATTAGAGAAGGAAAACGAACAGTATTAATAATGTAACTGTCTTATTATTCTTTGCCTTGAACATGAGAATTTCCTGAAGCCTTCTTGAGTTCAGCCAGCGTCAGCAGCTCGCCATATGAGGCTGACTCATTTGCGTTTGTCTGATGCTCTGCAAAAGTACCAAATAACACTGCAGTAGGAAAAGTGAGGTAATAACGGAGCTAATGTGATCACTGAAATCCCCCCCCCCCCCTACCCCGGGACTAAAATTAAGTTCAGAGTCCAGGAGTACACCAAACAATTTGACAGATTCCAGTTGTTCTATGTTAACCCCATCTGTATGCAGGACAATATTATTATCTTCACTGATTCTAGCACCCAGTAACATGGATTGATATTTCTGAGCATTCACTTGTAGTAGGTTTTCCTTGTACCATTTAGCTATTTTGCCACCTTCACTCAGAAGTATGCTCTCAACAATACTTGGCAGGCAATGCTTATGAGCGGTAATGACTCGTTAAGTCAAATACACCATTAACATTTAAGCTCAAGCACAAAAGGTTCAAAGACGTTATAGTTCACTGGAGACTTCAGTTTAAATTGCGTCGGGCAGGAAAATTGACTCGAAATACTGCAACCACAGGTATATTGAACGGCTCATATAACATGATCAGTTGGGTTTGCTTTCAGCTAGACATGACGCAAGAGATTGTTAAAAAGGTCTTTTGTGTTTACGATCACTTCATTCTAGGATTACAGCTGGAGTAGTGGAACGGCATAACTATGATGTGAATATAATATCACTTACCTCGTAAAAAATCGGCTCAAGTTATGGCGTAAATATATCAAGGTCTATCAAGCGATTCGTATTTCGCAGAGCCAAGCGTGATCGTCACGCGATCTTTTCTCGTATCACAGTAGACCACAAGTTTAACTTAACTTGACCGCAAGACAAAGACATCTGACAGGAATAAAACAAACCCATACATGGCACGGCAAAATTACTCACGGCAAAACAAAAATCAACTCACGGCAAAACAAAATTAATGGGACTCATCGGTCACTCGCGAGGCAAAGCAACGAAAAACGGATTGGTAAGTAATTGTTAGGCATGCAGTTATCATTTGTAGATAAATGATGATGGAGTTAACGAATAATTCTCGAGGAGACTCTCATGCTTTGTGGATGATCGGTAGTCGATCAGATTGCCAACTTTCCGGACGCCGAATGCAGAACGTGAATAGAACGGTATCGACCAAGCTGACTAGTCATTAAAACAAAAAAGGCTTGGTAGATGTCTCGAGGCACAATGAATCCTTCCTTCTTCCCACTATTGCAAACTTTCTTAAGATTCCTTTGTCTAGTACGTAAATTGACACACAATTAAATTGAGAAATAGGCCAAACGCATCGGTGTCATGTTGGTATTTTCACAAACGGCTTTGGTCTGTTAGTAAACACTTTGCCCTTTCTCAAGCTGAAGTGGCAATTTGATCGACAACCGATAAACAACTGCTGCCTAATATTCGAGAACGCTGACAGTATTCGTTAACTCCATACACGAAGAACCAATTCTTCGCAAATGTCAACCGCTGGCCAACTTGTTTTGCTTGTGTTGGCCGGTGAGTTTTATTTTGCTTCGCCGTGAGTTGATCTTGTTTTACCGTGAGTTGATTTTATCTCGCTGTGAGTTGATTTTGTTCCGCCGTTAGTTGATATTGTTTTGCCGTGAGTTGCTTTTGTGTTGTTGTGAGTTGATCTTCTTTTGCCGTGAACTGATTGTGTTTTGCCGTGAGTATAAAATTTGCCTTGCTGTGTATGGATTTTTTTCTAGCTGTCAAATATACTTGTCTTGCCGTCAGTTTTAGTTTCATTACATGTAATTTACCCTGACTTTTTGTTTGCCGTGACAGTTTGTGGTCTACTGTGATGCGAGAAAAGATCGCGTGACGATCACGGTTGGCTCAGCGAGATACGAATTGATATGTGTACGCCATAACTTGAGGTGATTTGTGCGTGGTAAGTGATTTACATTTCACATCGTAGTTATGTCCCATTACTGCGTTGTATCGCATACTTATACCAGCTGTAATCCCAGAATGAAGCGACCGTAGACACAAAATACATTTTTAACAATCTCTTCACTCTTGCATCATGTCTTGCTGAAAGCAAACCCAACTGGTTACGTAACATCCTTCGAAGAATTTATCCCGACACAATGGGTGAAATAATAATTATGCACCAGTACGTATCAGTTAAAGCAATCATTACCGCTCATTAAGCATTGCCTGGGGATATTTGCTTATATTATTCTCGTACTTTTCGTTTGATGTTTGTTATCTTACCAAACAGTCAGTTCACTTAGAAGTAACAACTTGTTTTATAAACGGATATTATCGAGAGTTCTTCTTAGCCTAACAACGAAATTGGTACATTCCCTCTCCATTGATTATGCGGGGGTTATGCGTCTGTTGTTTTATGAACCTCTTATGTGAGAACGGAACGAATATTTAGAAGCGTGTATAAAAGACTGGTTCTATTAAGGTGGGTTATAAATAGCCCGGTAAAGAGTTATTATTTTTCATAACAGGAGTGGACTAACGGAAGAGAATTTGTCTTCAATCAGTTATCATCAATGAATAAGTAAGAACAAAAAAAACAAATGCGATTCTAGCGCGCAATACAGGCGTATTTTGGCAAGCGAGCGCACGTATTTTGACAAGACGAGTGCCATCTCGCAAGAGACGAAAAAGGGTCCTAGGGAGTAGGGGTGAGGCTAAAAGAGGCGTAACGGGGGAAGGGGAGGGAAAGGACTCCTGCTGGTACCAAAACAGCTAAAAAATGAGTCTGTAAATAGTTATACATAATCAAAGAGTAATTCAGTCAAGGATATTTTAAAGATGATTTCCAGTCCGTACTGCGCATGCAATCTCAGCACCCTGATGGTTATGATAAACGTTGTTAGTTAATCGATAATTAATCGATGATAATCGATGTTTTTCGTTACGAGCCACATACCTTATCTTTGAGGCCTTTCAAATTCTTTTTCCAACAGCTTCATTGATTTTTGCAGCTGCGAAGTTGTAATATAAGTAAGTTGTAATATGAAATATAAGTAAGTTGTAATATGAAATATAAGTAAGTTGTAATATGAAATATAAGTAAGTTGTAATATGAGCTGAGCCTGGCGTTTTCAATTGCTGCCTTCCGAACCATTGTCTTCATTAAACCGTTGAGTTTGTTAACGCCAACAGCGCCGAACTTCCACCAGCCTTTGCCTGCGAGCGAGTCTGCCTTTAAAGTGTTGTTACGGCCAGGTAACAGGGAGCATCGACTTGATTCACTTCCTCAGGTCTCTGCCTGGCAAAAAAATTGTAAACTGCGACAGGACCTCTTTCAAATCCATCGGTCACGATGTTCTTTGCCTCCTCGGAGTCCAAAGTGAAGAGTGTTGTTTAGCCAGAGCGTGTTTAAAAGTGCCTCGGGACTACACATACCGTGCAAACCCTTTTCGTACAATACTTTTAACTCTTCGCTGGCCAAAAGTATCGATGCATTGGGTTTATTCCCTTTACCTTGCTTCTTTAGCTGTTTTTTTTTTTGCTTGGATTGAAGAACTTTTCTGGTTTTCTCAAAGACCAAGTCGTTGATTTTGCTGGCAGAATAGCCCTTTTTCTTTAAGTGTCGTTCGAAGCTGGTAATTAAACTTCGAAGCGATGTTTGCTCGTACTCGGTGCCATCTTTAGTGCGGACGGAGATGATAAATTGGTTGAAATATCTCCAGTTTTCCTGTCTTCGTCCATCGTTTTCAAAAAATCTTTCAAGCAATCTTACATCTCGTTCAGCTTTTAAGCAGTGTTTTTGTTTTCTTGTTCTAAAATAAATTCTTCAACTGAGCAAACCGTCCCTCGGCAATTTGTCAAAGCGTGCGGGTTTTTGTGCAACGGCTCTCGGATGACGTTCATTCATCATTAGTGGACTTTCTTCGTTTGCGTTGCTGATTCGACCAACGATATTTTTTCACATTTTAATTCTCGTCCTCGTTCGTGCTCCTGATTTAGAATCAGTACGAATTTTATTCACTATGATTTTCGTGGGTTAATCTCAGTTCCTATGATATAAAGACTATTACAACGGGACTTGTGCAGTGTGTAACTTTCTTTGTATCCACTTCTGGCAGGTTTCCACTAATGGAAGATACTCCCGTTCGGAATCCCAAAGACGAGGCAGGTTTCCTCTCGTTGTTGACTTTCTCCTGGATAAACGATGTTCTTAAACTCGGGAGCAAACAACCATTAGAAGAGAAACACTTGTTTACAGTGGAAACTTCATTTCGAGCAGAAAAATTGGTGACTGACTTGGAGATGGAATGGCTGGCAGAAGAAAGGGCGTCTGACCACAACCGAACAAAGCCTCGCTTGTGGAAGGCCGTGATGAGAGTTATACCCGTTAGAGATTACATCACGTTGGCACTCATTAGGATGTTTTATGCTATAGCATTTAACCTTTTTCCTTTGATTATATGGTTCTTCTTGAAAAGCATTTCTTCTTCAGAGATCAGTTACAAGTCGACGCTGCCAATAGTTATTGGTATTTTTCTCCTTTCCGTTACAAGAAGTTTATGCACAATTCACGGGGGATTCAAGGCGGAAATGATAGCGATCAAACTGAAAGTAGCCATGATTGGACTAGTGTATAAAAAGGCAAGTACTGGTCATGTCTTTTGAAATTATACTTTGAAGGGAATATTGATCTTGTGTTCACTTGTTGACATTTGGACAATTTGGTGATTTCTTAAATTCTTGATACTACCTGTACCTGCCCACAAAGCTGAGCTCAAAACGAGAAAAGCAGTGTCAGTGAAAAAATGTGCGAAGTGCGAAGAGCGCGCTTTAGAAGAGTTGAAAAATTTGCTTTTTCGACTCGATAGCGAACCACAGAAAGTCAGCGTTTCGACGTTGCCCGCAGCGTTTAACACAAGCCGTGCGTTATTTTCAAAGTGAACTTCTTGCACGGTACTAAGAAACTAATACTGAGCGTTTAATAAATTATACTCATTCTGTAATACGAGTACCACTACAACTCATACTGTGTTGAGTACAGCGACCAAACCCATCGATTTCGCAACTCATTCCTTTAATTTGTTTGTATACCGTAGTCCCAGCTTGGACTGAGGTAGATTCGGGCTACCCAAAGCTAAAGAGTGTTTCCTGGTGTACTCTGCATCTTCATTTTCCTAACAATCGATCATGGTCAAATGAAAGCCAAGCGTTAGTTGACCTCGTGATAGCTAGTTTATTACGGTGACACGTTTTGCGTTCCTTGTCTGTAATATGGCGCGTTGCAGGTGATAAAAGTCTTCCCTTCCGCGAGCCATAAAGAAAAAAATGTTTTTAAAAAAAACCGTCCGACAACATTCACTTACGCCCTATGCAGACTACATTTTAACGTGTGTCTTAGCCATGTGGAAAACAGTGCTTTTTGGTTTTGTTGGAAATATGTTCTGCACCTAATGTACATATTAAAAACATCTAGTATCTTGTTTTCCCTTCCAGATCCTTTGTCTAAATAGATGTACTTTGGAAGACACCATTCCAGAAAACATTATCAATCTTGTTTCCAACGATGCTCAAACTATTGAGCGAATGGGTGTTGCTGCGAACAATTTTTTTCTTTTTCCACTGGACATTGTGGCCTCCATGGTTCTTGTGTGGTACTTAGTCGCATGGCAAGCGTTAATTGGAACTTCTTTCTTCCTTCTTGTTGTTGCGTATGGATCATTTGCAGCTCACAAGGCTGGCAAGGTACGCCACCAATCAGCTGCAGTGACTGACAAACGGTTGAAGATAACGAAAGAGATCATTACAGGGATACGCGTGGTTAAGATGTACGCCTGGGAATGGAACTTCACAGATCTGGTTGGACAAATAAGAAGGTTGGTAATCAGTTCGGCCACAAGCCCACATGTAGCCTTTCGTCAAAACTTAGCACTTAAGAGGGGCCCCGGGCATGGACTCCCATATGAAAAGGTCGGAGATGCTCGTTAAAAAATTCGAAGTAAACCCCTAAAGGAGACCAATCCGAGCGTGGCTCGGCTTTATTTGACCCCTGCAAGATGCCAGTTAAAACGGATAAAGCTAGATTACCAACCGCTGTTAAGAAAAGGAGCCCAGGCTAGTAGACCGGACGTTTAATCTCTTTGCGTTCACCCTAAAAGGCACTTGAACAGCTAAAAAAACAGTGGTATTTTGTCCTGGATCCACTAAATGAGACCACAACCATTGATTTACACCCCAAGAATGACCCCTAGGATGGCTCGCCGACCTTTCCATATGGGAGTCCCACTCTCCTGGGAAAAGGGCCAGGCCCGAAATATCTGTTAAATAGTTGACCTTTTCTGGCGCAATTTCATTTGCAATTGATATATGACGTGATAAATGACGACTAAACCATTGCTTTCTCTCCTGTGGCTGGCGGAAGGCTGCGCCATTTCAACACAAAGGTTCAGTATAAAGCCAGGCCACGACTGTCATACGGGAAATGACAACATAGAGTCTGCGTTATCTTGAAATGAACCTTACTACCCTCATTCCAATCAGCCATCGATGCGTTCTAATAAGTGTTCCTCATAGCGAAAGTACCTCTAAACACATTGATATAGATTAGACTGATTAGAAAAATGAATAATGAAGTCTGTCTTTTCATCTGATGGTAATATTGAGCATACTGATTATCAGTGCCCCTATCGTTACAGCTCTAGTATTTGTTGTTTTCCATTCAGATGTGCATGTTCAAAGAAAAATAAGTGTTATGTCTCTAAGGAGTTCCTCTAGCGCCCTCCATTGGGCTACTAGAAGTAAATTAGAGCTTTGGGCATGCGCCATCGATGCGTTCTAATAAGTGTTCCTCATAGCGAAAGTACCTCTAAACACATTGATATAGATTAGACTGATTAGAAAAATGAATAATGAAGTCTGTCTTTTCATCTGATGGTAATATTGAGCATACTGATTATCAGTGCCCCTATCGTTACAGCTCTAGTATTTGTTGTTTTCCATTCAGATGTGCGTGTTCAAAGAAAAATAAGTGTTATGTCTCCTCTAGCGCCCTCCATTGGGCTACTAGATGTAAATTAGAGCTTTTGGCATGAAACTGAATCATTGCAATAAATTAATACGACTTCAAAGAACTGAAAATAGAGACTGCATGTACAGGAAAAGATATCCAAATAAAGCCCCGTTCTGAAGTTTAGAGACCTCTTTATAAAGTTTTTAAATCGTTTTAACTCTAGGTGTTTCAATTTCTTTTTGACAGAAAGGAAATCTCACTGATTCGTATCCGTGGATTCATTGTCTCGAGTATCTACGCCCTGTTCTTCACCAGCTCTGCCATTGCAGGACTAATTTCAGTCACGACTCTGATATTCACGGAAAACTCACTTACTTCATTTAAAGTCTTTACATTGATGACCCTATTGGGTAACTTAAAACTGGTAGTCACAATCTTTATAGCAGACGCGCTTCGCTATATTGCAGATGCAAGAACTGCATGTAGTAGGATGCAACGACTGATTGAGAAAAGATCCATCTTAACAAGTAAAATGCATCACCAAGAAAATCCTTCTACCACAGATATTTACTTCAAAGGTAGAAAGTATAAACCCCAATTTATTAGAACTGAGAGCTTTCGAAATGGAAAACCGACTTTGCTCAGTGCTCAGAAAGTGGAACAAACATGTCAGGACATCAAGCCACAGGTATTTCTTGAGAATCTCTCATGTGTTTGGAGCCATGTGTCAGAACATCCTACTTTAGATAATGTGTCATTGAGTGCTACTAATGGGCAACTTCTGGGTATAACAGGGCCAGTTGGAAGCGGCAAAACATCACTGTTGATGACCATCTTAGGAGAGCTCCCAATCTCCTCTGGCAAAATTTCTTGTATTGGAAAAATGGCTTTTGTCTCCCAAACACCATGGGTCTTTTCTGGTACTGTACGAGATAACATTGTTTTTGGAAACCAATTCCATGTGCAAAAGTACAATAAGGTCATCGAAGTCTGTGACTTGGAGAAAGATATAGCAAGTTTTACGAAACGTGATCTAACTGAGATTGGACAACGTGGAGTGATCCTTAGTGGTGGTCAGCGTGCACGAGTTAGTCTGGCACGCGCAATCTACTCAGATGCGGACATCTACTTATTAGATGATCCACTCAGTGCAGTGGATGCCAAAGTCGGTAAACATTTATTTGATAGATGCATCAAAGAGTTCTTAGACGGGCGGATGCGTATTCTGGTCACTCATCAGTTACAGTTTCTCAAAGAAACAGACACTGTTGTCATCCTTCGGAATGGCCTCGTTGTTTGGGATGGAACGTATAGTCGAATAGAGCAACACAGACAAGCGGCTTCCTGTTTTCTACCACAACAAAAGAAAGATTTCGATGGCGAGAATTCAGTTTTCAGCGAAGAGGCCTCCGAATCAATGGATTTAGCTAGAAAACATCTAGACAGGGTGGATCTGAAAGATGAAGAAGAGGACAGAATGGTTGGAACCGTTAAGTGGTGGCTGTACTGGAAGTTCTTTAGGGTTGCACTCCCAACGATTCTGATAATCAGTCTGATAATTTTCTTCGCTATTGTTCAGAGTAGGTAGTCATTTTTGGTGCACGTTTTTCTTGGTATTTCAAAGGTACACAAATTTCGCATAATAAGCATTAATATAAATCTACTAGCATTCTATCGCGATGCCGTTCTTTGATTGGCTACGCTACAGTACTCATTATCTACTCTTGTGTAGATAGCGAAAAGCCCAGCAGCGTCCGCTTCTTTGTGTTTTCATAGTGTCTTTGAAGAGGATTTAGATTAAAGGTTGAACAACTAATAGATTTATACTAAAGCTATCCTATCAGATTATTCGCTCTCGATATCTATGCGTGATAGAAATCTCGAGCTCATAATCTAATTGTTTAATAGAAAGGTCTAGTAACGCAGTCCTCTTAAATAGATATCAGTGTAAGGAAACTAAGTTTGGTCAATAACCCGAATGTATTGTGGCTTTTCCTTCTCCAGTGTTCTTGATTGCCCCTTCTTGGTGGCTTTCACGGATGATTGAGATGCCAGTTGAACAACAGAAGAGTTACACAACGCTTTTGGTGTACGGATCCATTGTTACGGGCTCCTTGCTTCTTACGATAATATCCTCCTTCTGTTTCTACCTCGCTGTTTTGAAAGCTTCAGAAAACCTCCATGACCAGATGACAAAAGCAGTTATGAAAGCACCAGTCCTATTCTTTGACACAAATCCAGCAGGGCGCATCTTAAACCGCTTCTCCAAAGATGTTGGGTGCATGGATGATATCCTTCCAGGACAGTTTCTTTTTGCCATTCAATTGTGCCTGTACTTTGTCACCGCTACCATACTTTCAGCAGTAGCAAATGTTTGGCTTTTTATCACTTGTGCTCCGTTGACAGTGCTGTTTATATACCTCACCAAATATTATTTGAGATCCGCTCGTGAGATCAGGCGACTTGAGGCGATAACATGCAGTCCAGTGTATTCCCTTTTCTCTGATACTGTGGCAGGATTGGAAGTAATTCGATCATCGGAGATGGAAGACGATTTCCTTCAAAAATTGTACAAGTGAGTATGCTTATACTTTCACATGTATACATTAAAGTAACTCGTGGGCAGAACACTTTTAGGAGACCTATGGTTCATATTTTATGGTTCAGAGGTAGATATGCAACACCAATGTAACATGAAAAATCCAGGTGGATCTAATAACACTAAGCCTATTGTGTTTCATTTCCTTGGAGATATCAAGACAAAAACACAGCAGCTCTATTTTTACTGAAGGCCGCTACACGTTGGCTTGCGTTTCGAGGAGACCTTTTGAGTAACTTTCTTGTTACTTCCGTGTCAGCTGGAGCTTTCTTAGCAACGCAAAGTCCTGGTAAGTTCATCATCTGACAGACTGAATCAACCACGTTGTTCACCTTTCACGCCAGCACCAACCACCTTCAGTCTTTTTCTTTCTTTATTTTACCAGTGATCAACTGAAAATAAGCATTCATTTGTTTCGCTTTATTTTGTTTTGTTTTTTACATGATTTTTGTAACGTAATCAGTGCATTGTGTACATTTTTTTTCGCCGTCAATGTTTGCCGTAATTAAAGAGATAGTCCCACGGCTCGACAACTCTGCAACCGTCAACGTTAGCCCATTCACTTCCATTGTTTGAAAACACAATTGAAAGCGAGTAGGTGACTCCTGTGGTAAACTTTCCTTCCAAAATATCACCGCCAGTCGCGAAAACATGGCGAAAGATATGATATTTCTTGTCAGAATTTGGTTTTTACTTTCCCACTGCGATGCAATTCTCCATTCTAATGTTTACAAAACCAATTACATTCGCAGCACAAAGGGTA
>OZ026602.1:20702384-20774884 GCA_964020085.1 Micromussa lordhowensis | reverse complement strand
AGACACATAAAAAACTGTATAAATTTTATAACACGCCATGACATCTGTAGGGAAACCAGTTCGCCAATCATCGAAACCGAAACTCGAAATGCTTGCTAGACTTAATGCCACGCTGTTTACATTTCCTAAGAATTATATTAATATAACCAAAAAAATCGTCCATGTCACAACACTTCAAAGTCTGGTAGCTTTTAATTCAGCTTCTTCTCGTGGTGTGTTCGCAATGCCGGGTTAGAGAGGTTTAGATTTCCTTGAGTGTCCATCCACAGACTCACGTGAAGCTACGAGACGTAATTTGGCATCAAACGAGGCATGACTGGCTGTAAGCTGCTGGGATTGGTTGAACTGCGATTGCGCCTATTTCCTGTTTTGGAGGTGTCAGCCAGATTAAGGCTTGGCGCAAAACAAAATGGACAAGATGGAGATTCAAGATGGAGATGCTTGCTGCTCGCCACCTTATTTTGTAAAGTGCTCGCTGCTTGCCAAAATATTTGATCACTGTTAGTGATCGCAAAAATAAAGGCACTGCCCGCAAAGACCATTAGAAACCCCGATTATGTAATTTATGAGCATGAAACAAAAGATGTGCAGGGTCAAGGACCTTCCAACATAAATCTTTGCCTGTTTGTTTCCATCTTTGTTGTTTACCGGGCTTCTTTAACATTCCCTCTACTAACAATAGACAGTAGAATCTGATCTCAATAGAACACGGCCTTGTGTTTAGGATTTTCTCATTATTCCGGCACTATTTTGAGCATAATAGTGAGGTAAAAAATCGAGTATTTTGCCGGAATGATAGTGACAGAAACTGATAAACGGTTGGGGGCCTAAGTCAGGACAAGAGACGAATATGGGCGCCAGTCACTTCATTACAGGGTACACACAGTACATACCAACAGGTTTTTGCTAATTCAACCCTCTTCTGCTGCATCAAAGCAAGTTCTTCTTCATAAGCATAACTAGAAACGTCATTTTGCCATAACCAAGACAGAGCTATGGGGGATTACATCGAGGCATACGTCATCCTTCAAAAAATCAAGCGTTAAGGATAAATTAATTATTGGCTTTTTATGTGAGCATAAAGGGGTATAATCGTGATACCCTACAGACCTTATACTCAGATTGTGTGAGCATTGAGCATTGGCATAATGGTAAACAATTTGAGCGTGATGTGTAAAACCTTTTTGTGTCACCTTGAACTATCGCCTCGGGTGCAGTGAAAAAAGCTTGACATGCTTGACAAGACTTGACAAGTGTACATATCAGCATGCAAATTATCCAGACTGCAGACTATTTATGTAATTGTCCGACCAAAAGCTCATTTAGCTGGGACTTGTTGTGTAAGAGAAATATCACTGAGCCGGTAAGGAAGGAAGGTTAGTGGCGATCAGTTCGTGATGCTTTTGATTTAATTCTTAAGATAAATCATCAGCTGCAATCTCACTACTCAGTAATTGTCACAGAGAATCAGTGTAGATGCAACTGGAATACCGAAGAACAAGCCAGAACGAAGAAACACATCGACAAGTTCAGTGGTCCGTATACGCAAGATGTAAATCCCTTGGCGCGTAAAGTTGTCATCGCCAAAGTACGTGAGTAAACAAAATTCAATGAAGTCTGTTAAAAGAGTTTTAAGAAGCAGTATCAACCGAGATATAATTGGAATTGTGAATTTCTTCGTGTCCCGTTCCACCCGTTTACCGATCAGGTTTTGCCGCCTCAAGCAATCACATCCTGGCAAGATTTCAGTATAACCCCAACATTTATTATGCACACAGTTCTTTGTTTAACTCCAGTCCGCCCTTTGTTCCACGAGGAACCCAATGGTCTAACTACTACTACTCTTTGTTTAACTAAACAATAGCCAAAATAATAGAGTCCCTTTGAGACTTATCCGCTTTCATAACTATAAAATTTGCCAGTCTCGCATTATTTTAGACTTTTAAAAAAATAAAATTTCAGGTCTAAAATATGGAAAAACGCATCGATTTTAAGAAGACATCAGAAAAAAGAAAACGATTTTAAGGGCAAAATTACGGATAAACGAAATCTAAAATTCATTTTTATAACGCATTTACCGCATTTAAAATTGAAGCGCAGACTAATAACTGCTTAAAACAATAACGAAATAGGCGTAAGCAAAAAGTGGCTTGCAGTTAGCTATAAAATGTTAAGGTCGGTGAGTATTTGATTCTGTAAATTAAAGAAAATCCAGTGCAATAAACTACCTCCTCACCTCAGTTGTGTGGTTGTCATATTTTTCCACTGATATACTTTCGAAAAGCCGCGGCATCAGCCGTTCCGCTCTCATTTGCAGCGGTGTGTTTTGCTTCCTGAAGTTCGTCGTATCCATCCTTCTCGAATCCATGTTATAGGAAAAGCGGGTAGGTTCGATGTTCGTTGTATTAGTAACGACTGTATGTACCTTTCGTGTCGCTGAAGCTGGTTTTGAGTAAAGGAAGACATCTCCACTGGCACACGAAGAGGACAAACAATCAAAGACGTCGTAGACCTCAGAATCACTAATCGAGAAGATGATTAAGAAGGCGTTTTTACAGCTATGAGCCAGGTCTACCGTGAGCCAGGTCTTGTAGCTTCGGGTCAGTTTTCAAGTGAACTCTACGAAGAAACCAAACTCACAAGGGACCCAGTTGATTAAATATTCCAATGCATGTTTTCGTGCAGCGTGAAACATGCTTTCAACAGATGAAAACGTAAATTTTAATGTAAATTTTTTGGAATGTTAACGAGTCAAGTAAATTAAAGATTTTTGGAGGAGAAATTCTCAACTGAACCTCGTAGTGTAGTGGTGTAGAAGAGAAACTGGTAAGCGAGAGGTATGCGGTATGCGAAAGGTAAGGGGTTCGAGACCTACAGGGGTAAAAGATAAAAAAAGGAAAAATAATGCGTAAGGAGCTTGGGATATATGAAGGAGAAAAAGAGAGAAGAATGGAGCTAGGGGGAGAAGAGAATAGGGAAAAAGACAGTGCGAAATGAAACCTCTTCTACTCATACAGTACGTAGCAATAGACCTCTTTAGCTTGGGCAGTTTGTTTTTCAGACCATGTGATATTCTCCAGAGAATAGTTCTTTTATCATCTAAAAGTTATTCATTCATATGCACATGACTATTTAAAAATTTGAAAGCAAGAATTCTTAGGAGTATCATCACATGGTCTGAAATGGGACAACAAACTGCCCAAGCTAAAGAGGTCTATTATCAATGTATAAATTCAGTACCTTAAGGAGTTGCTATCGTCTTTAAAACAATACAGCGCATACATAATCAATCATTTTGCATGCATAATAAATGTATGGGGTTTTATGGAAATCTTTCCCACATTCCGAATAACCAAGAAGAATTTCCACAGCATTTTCTAGTCCAGATCCAAGCAACAGTATAAACCGAGACCCGAAAGATATCAGCATTGACCCAAACGACGCAATTTTCCCATGGACCCGCAGCAGGAAACGAGAGCAGTTCACTAGAAGATTTTACACCGATTGATTCCAGGCGATTACAAAGTGGTCCACGCATCCCCTTAGAAGTTGAAACCATCATTGATCCCGACAACGAAGAAACAAATCCAAGGAGAGAAGCGAGCGCCGCTAGGAAAACAAGCCCGGTAATTAATACACAGGCAAGCCTTCACGACCAAGTGCCAGTTAGCATAAATCATAGAAAACCAAAACAAAACAAACAGAGAACTCGCAGTGAATCTGTTTCCAGCGGAAAGTAGGAGAGAAGATTCAAAAAGTAGCTAGGACGAAGAAAATAAAAACAATAGCGAAGAAGACAGAATTGAGAAGGAGAACGCGAAAGATCCACCTAGCATATCAAACACCGGGTGATGCTCGATATACCAAGTCAATATATGCACTATCGTCTCGTTCTTTTGTGTGAAGTCTGTTGTGTTATTGTGTAAGGGAAAAGAATCATTGTTGTGTTCTTTGTGACGTAACTCGAGACTTCCTATTTACTTGGTATATCGTGCACCAGCCCAAACACCATGGAAGCCGAAGCACAAATACAACAACAGATGGCTTCTATACAAACTCAATTGAGGTTTTAACACAGTACCCAGCAGCAAACAGGCAGTGCATTGGAACAAGTGCCCCCTCCAGAAACAGTCTGCACCGAAGATGAGAATCGATGTTGGACAAAATAGAGCTCAGAATTACCGTAACCCTTCGCCGAATAGACCTGGAAATTAGAACAGCCCAGGCGGAGTTGGTAATGAATCTAGCCGAACCCGCAGAAGATTATTATTACTCTTTGTCACCTGATCGGAAGTCCACTTATTTCCATGTCATGTGAAAGTGACACCGACCTGAATCTCAGCGACCTTACCATAGCATGTCAGGCAGTCAATAACTTGTAGATGCTGGAGCGCGCGTATCAGCCATGGACGAGCAATTTCTTAAAACGGTTTATGGTCAGTGCCCACCCCGGATGACTAATGGTTTCTTATCGACCTGTCGACAATAAATGGAGACAAAGTGCCAGTGTTAGGCAAGATTACCGTACCCTTGCACTTGAATGGACGTGAGTATTGCTATGTCGGGCATGCCGGCCCGCGGTATATGTCACATATGCGCACGCATGCCACGTGCATATCTTGTAGATTGAGAACCGCCATGTTGAAATATAGATGTTGTGTTTGTGTTGAGTTGTAGCCTTTCGTCTGACTTAAATCCTTGGAACACAACAGATTGGCGACGAGATTTCAGAGCCCACAAAAGAGACGTTCAGGTCTATGACAATATGCCGATTGGAAAGAAAGAAGCCTTCGACAAAACTAGCGACAACTGGAATGCCTACGTTGAACGAGTAGAGCAATACTTTATCGCCAACGACAGTAAAGAAGACAAGCAAGTGGCAGTGATGCTCAGCCTAATGGGAAACAAAACGTATGGGCTTTTACGAAACCTCTCTGCTCCAGCGAAACCATCCAGCCTGTCTCTTAAAACCATCGTGGAAACTCTACAGAAACATCTTCCTCCGAAACCACTGTTTATCGCAGAGGGATTTCGCTTTCACAAGAGAAACCAACTGGAAGGTGAAACCGAGAGTACTTACATTGCTGAAGTAAAGAAGTTGACACTGTATTGTGAATTTGGAGCGAGCTTAAATGATGCAGTAACGGATAGACTTGTGTGTGGATTACACAATAAACTTATCCAGAAACAATTGCTCTCCGAAGCAGAGTTGACATTAGCAAAAGCGACGGAAATTGCATTAGCCATGGAAGCTGCTGCAAAAGATACCTTAGAGTTACAGGGCGGTAACGAATCTGAAGTTAACAAAATAGACACTGAAAACGAAAGAGTACACAATGTGAAACCGAAGCCCCACGAGAATTGTTATCGATGCGGTGGCACTACATATGAAGCCTCCGAGTGTTACTTCAAGAATGAAACATGCCGGAAATGTGGACAACTGGGCCACATCCAACGAGTTTGCCGCTCTTGAAGAAATCAGAAGACTACCCGAAGAAAGGATGATAAACCCAACCTGCATTCTTTTGAGATGACTGATGAACGTCATGGCGTCACTAGAGGTAAACAATATTGACCAAGTAAGAGCTGGTGAGCTGGTCATCTGGGAAACATCAACGGACACGCCATGAAAATGGAACTCGATACGGGCTCAGCAATATCCACACTTCCGTTGCAGAAATACAAGGAAATGTTCGCAGACACACCGCTGGTAGACACCAAAGCCATTTTAAAAACCTACTCAGGAGAGAAGATAAAACCAGAAGGAAAACTCCTTGTTTGTGTGGAACACAACAATCAGCTTAAGAACTTAACGTTGTATGTTGTGGAGACACAAGGCCCAGCCTTGTTTAGAAGAGATTGGCTACATCAGATACAACTCGACTGGAAACTGATCTGCGCTATCTCAAAAGAGAAGCCACCACAACAAACCCAAAAGAAATTAGAGAAACTCCTGGAAGAGTACAGTGAGGTGTTTCAAAACGAAATTGGCACACTCAAGTCGAGCAAAGCAAAACTAACGCTTAAGGAAAACAGTCAACCCAAGTTTTACAAAGCAAGGCCTGTCCCATATGTCATGAAACCCAAAGTTGAAGTTGAGCTGAAACGTCTAGAAGAAGGATTACTGAGCAAAGTCAAATTCAGCAACTGGGCGACGCCTATTGTACCCATTGTCAAACCAAACGGTGCAGTAAGGATCGGTGGCGACTATAAGACCACTGTAAACCCCCAACTGCAGTCAGAGGAGTACCCTCTCCCTTGCATCGATGACGTATTTGCTAAGCTGGCAGGGGGAAGAAGTTCACCCAAACCAACCTTAGCCAGGCATACCATCAGATGGAGGTGGAGGAAGAGTCACAAGAGTACCTGACAGTCAACACCCATCGCGCAAATCGCAAATCGCGAGAAATGTGAGTTCTTCCAGACGAAGATCGCCTACTGCGGACATGAAGTGGACCAACACGGGCTACACAAGACTCAAGAGAAATTCGATGCCGTCGTCAATACCCCAAGGCCAGAGAACGTCCAACAAGTCCATTGATTCTTGGGATTGGTAAACTATTACCGAAAGTTCTTACCTAACCTTGCAATCACTCTCAACCCCCTAAACAGGCTCTTAGAACAAGGCAAGCCATGGAAGTGGTCCGCAGAGTGCGAGGAGGCCTTTGCCTCGGTGAAGAAACTCATAGCATCAGATATGGTCCTTACCCACTTTGATCCAGAACGACTATTGAAACTAGCATGCGATCCCTCACCAGTCGGAGTCGGGGCCGTGCTATCGCATGTAATGGAAGACGGCTCAGAACGACCCATAGCCTTCGCGTCACGTACCCGAAAGCAGAAAGGAGCTACTCACAGATCGACAAGGAAGCCTTAGCCTTGGTTTGGGGAGTCAAGAAATTCCACCTATACCTGTTCGGTCGCCATTTCACGCTGATGACAGATCATGAGCCTCTGACCTAAATTCTTAACCCCAAAAAAGGGATGCTAGCCATGACAGTTGCCCACTTACAACGCTACGCATTGTTCCTAAAGTAAAGTAAACACCACATTTATATATCGCTTTATCCTGACGCTCAAAGCGCTTTACAACACTTTGTGGGGGACTTTGCCACACTGCCTAGCAGGATTCAAGTACAAGAACACCACCCAACATGGAAACGCGGATGGATTATCACGCCTACCCTTGAAAAAGGTGTACAGCAAGGAAGAAGCTAATCCAGCGGAAATTTTTCAAGTGTCACAGCTCGAAGAGCTGCCAGTCAATGCAGATATGATTCGTCAAGCAACCCAGAGAGATCCGGTATTATCACGTGTGGTCGAACACACGAAACAAGGGTGGCCACCTGTCAGTAAAAAAAGGCCACCTCGGAATCGTAAGAATGAAGGCTTTGGCTAGGAGCTACATTTGGTGGCCAGGAATGGACAGGGAAATCGAGCAAGCAGCAAAAGGATGCACTGGCTGTGAACTCACCCAGAACAATCCTAAGACCGCCCCCACTTCATGCATGGGAGTGGCCAGCACGCCCACGGCAACGTATCCATTTAGATTTTGCGGGACCATTCTTAGGAACAATGTTTCTCGTCGTCACCACTTAAAAGGGCCCGAAGTAATCCCAATGACCACTACAAGCGCTAAGAGAACAATTGAGGACCTAAGAAAGCTGTTTGCAAAACACGGATTACCAGAACAGCTGGTTAGTGATGATGGCTCCCAATTCACGTCAGATGAATTCAGAACATTCATGAGGAATAATGGTATCAAACACACAAGGTCAGCTCCAAACCAGCTACAAATGGAAGCACTGAACGATTTGTACAGACAGTCAAGCCAGCTCCTCGCGCAGCACTGACTGAGAAGAAAACCCTCTCCTGGAAGCTGACAAATTTCTTGCTAGCATACAGAACGACACCGCATGCGCTGACTAGACAGGCACCAGCAGCACTCCTTATGGGAAGAAACCTAAGAACGAAGCTTGACATACTGAAGCCTAACATACGGAAGTGAGTGGAAGAAAAGTAGCAAGAGCAAGAGTTGCGATCCAGCCACAACCCTACGCGTGAGCTATCCGTATGTCAAGCTGTCGTTGCCCAAAACTACTGAACCGGAGATAAGTGGGTTCCTGGAATCATCACAGCTCACCCTGGACCCTTATCCTACGAAGTCAGAGTCAGACCCAATACAGTATGGCGACAACATATCGATCAACTCAAGGAAACTGCAGCAACTCCGAGCGTTAACAAGGAACACTACACCACACACCTAGACCCTGCTGTGTTAGTAGGAATCCCCTTCGGCTGCGGAAGACCACTGAAAAATTAAACCTATGAACTGTACTGAACTGAGCTGAACTCGTACATTTTGGATTAGTTGTCAATTTTGGGGAGAGGAATGCTATGTCGGGCATGCCGGACCGCGGTATCTGTCACACATGCGCACGCATGCCACGTGCATATCTATTGAGAACCGCCATGTTGAAGTATAGATGTTGTGTTCATTGATTTGTAGTCTTCCGTCTGACTTAAATCCGCGGAACACAACAAGTATCCTTGTGACTTTCATCGTGATGTTATGCAAAACCTCACCGTTGAGGCAATCCTGGGAAGACACTTCCTCCAAGAAAACAGAGGATTGATCGACCTTGACAGAAGCAGTGTTGCATTCAAAGGAAAGGGATGTCTTGGAAAACATACCAGTTCGCTGTGAGATCCAGTTATGGGAACCTTCCTTCCCCAAAGTCCTCAAAAGAAGAACTCAAAAGAAAAGAAAGTCGTCACTCCTAAATCCGATCTAAAGTCATTGAAAACTCTCGAGCCACACCAAGGTATCCAAAATCACAAGAGCAAACACATGGCTTTTCATTGGTCCCTCTTAGTTTTAATGATCACTCCACTGTACCTGCTGCCAGTTACACACACGCTGCACACAAACCACGACGGCGAACCCGCACTGCCTGCGGCCTCGTGCTTTCATCTGTTTCTCGGTGTTTATAACCCGTGATGAAGCACTCGCCCTCGTTTTTGACATATTACGTCTAAAATATCACGCAAGTCACAAAATATCTGCGCGTATTGTGCGCCAAACCATCGAATGAGGTGTATATACGCGGTCGACAGAAAGACACATACCGCTCAAGAGATATTGTAGACTAAAACGGTAAACTCAAAAGAAGGGCTACAAGTTTTTTCTTCTAAATGGAGGTTTCACTGTCTTTAATTTACAGTGTCCCCATCATAATGAAGCGCTCTGTCAAGCTCAACGCCCCTGGTGTCAGCTTATGGATGCAGATTTGAATTCCATTTTACTTAAAAACTTGAACGCGGCTTTAAATGCTATAGAGAAATACAGACAAAGTCAAAATACTCAATAAAAATGTAGACAAAAAGAGTCAAAATACTCAAATTTTAGTAAATATCTTAGCTTGACAAATGTCAAAGGCTCGAAGTGGGGTTTGAATTGTTCAGAATGATGCTCACATCGCCGAAACTTTAGGAAAACGAACTCGCAGCTGAACTTCGATGGCAACAGTTGCAGCTAAAATGAAACTTCACCCGTCATGTTATTCACCCACGGCCGTGCGTAAATTTAACAAATTGACGGCAGTTTTTCATGCGCCTGTCCTGGTTATTGATCATGAATTTCGTCAGAACATTATCAAAGTAGCTGTCGATCCCCGAGGCGATAGCCGAGTGGATCCGCAAACTACTGTGACAATGTCATGGTGAAAATTCATTGTCAATAACAGGGCAGACGCATGAAAAACTTCCGTCTATTTGTTTTTTACAATAACAAATTGTCCGCTCTCGTTCGTTGCGTCATAAATTCATGTGTCTATCCGCTTATTGACAACGAAAATTAGCAAATGAGCGCGCGAGAATTTCTGCAATTATTGTCAACAGGGATTTTTACCATGACAGCTCAATAGGAATAGGTAGGCTATGTTATAAAGTGTGAAAAACTTGCAACCGAAAGTGTAAGCAGGACAATAGATTTAGATAACTTTTAGTCTGTGCACTGCACATAACTATCACAGAACATTCTTCTTTTTTTTTTTCATTTTGGCCGACGTGTCTCAAGCCTCGTCTCCCAAGGTGGTTTGGTGGTGGTTTCTTTGATGGTCACGTGAAAGTAAGTTTTTTTTTGGTTTTTGTTTACGTTTATAGGTGTTTCGCATTAGGCCGGAAAGAGTGAGTAATGGAGGGTACTCGTACGCGGACCCCAAGAGAGAAGGCAGGTTTCCTTACACTGTTGACCTTTTCCTGGATGCACAATGTTCTTAAACTCGGGAGCAAGCAACCGTTAGAAGAGAAACACTTGTTCCCGGTGGAAACTTCAAATCAAGCAGAAAGGTTGGTCGCTGACTTAGAGAGCGAATGGCTGGCAGAGAAACGAGCGTCTGAACAAAACAGAACAAAGCCTCGCCTGTGGAAGGCCATGATGAGAGTAATTCACTGCAGAGACTATGTGACAGTAGTATTGCTTAGGATATTCTACTCACTATCATCCTTCTCTTTGCCTTTGATTTTGTGGTTTTTCCTAAGAAGCATTTCAACAGCTTCAAGAGCAAGTTACTCGACAACGCTAGCCTTTGTTATTACTATTGCTTTAACCTCCAGTGTAAGGATGTTTTGCAATAGTCACTGGGTATTTAAAGCGGAAGTGATGGCGATTCGTTTGAAAGTTGCAGCAATTGGTTTTGTTTATAAGAAGGTGAGTAATTCATCATTTACAAAAATTTCATCCTGGACTCAATTATAACTTTTTCCTTACACCCAACTCAATAATTTCTAATACTACTCTCCTACTTCTGCTCCTTCTCTTCCTTTTCCTTCTCGTTCTCCTCCTCCACTCTCTACCTCCTGCTATACATTTTCCAAAATTTTATCACGGCACATTTTGCAACCTTTGAGCGAAATAAACTTCACCACATTTTACAGATTGCTTCTATTTCACTCAAGCGATTGACTTGCGCTTTTTTGAGTTTTTCGTTAAGTCGTTGCCTCCTTTTTTTGCTGATTTTAAGTTTTGGTTGGCTGCTCCGTTATTTCAAAAGGAACTTTCTTCTAGTATTGACTGTTCCTCGTTTTTGTGTTCCTATTGACTATAAGAGGACCAGCGTTTTGACAAGGTAGGAACAAAACGTTCACTCTAGTGTAAAAGAGGAACATTCGTTTCGAGTTCCCCCCAGCTGTAAATGGAAGCTATTGTTCTCAAACTGTTAAATTAGGACTGTTTGTTCTGAATTCCTATCTGTACATGGAACACATCGTTCCCAAATTGGTCATTTAGGTCTGTTTTGTTCCGAGTTCTTATCAGTGCATGAAACACAGCGTTCCCAAATTGGTGAATTGGGACTGTTTTGTTCCGATTTCCTATCTGTAAATGAAACGATTCGTTCCCAAATTTGTTCCCAAAAATGAATGAAATTTTAACATATTGCTCCGAAATTAATAATTTAGGGCTGTTTTGTTCCGAATTCCAAGATGTGAATGGAACAGTTTGTTCCCAGATTGGTCATTTAGGACCAAATTTAGGACTGTTTTGTTCCGAGTTCCTATCTGTAATTTTCTTTGGCCTGCCATGACCTGCTGATCCTCTGGTTTGTATGCAAGCTTTTGCTGTGCAGTCACGAACATCGTACATCGGTTAAAGAACGTCAAGTTCTGTTTTTGGCGTCGCAGGCTGTGTACCCTCCTTGAGTAAGGATTTTCCAGTCATCCACGTCGAGAGTTGTCGAGAGTTGGCATGGCGGAGTATGACCCATTTAAAGTTCCACAGCCGAAGTATCATCATCAGTTTTGTCTTTATCCTTCTGAGTCTCCTTCGCTCCTTACGTACTTATGGCGCTAAAGAAGAAGGCTACGCTTTTAACTACTGCGAGGATAAAATACGCCATATGCTTAGACAGGGCGTCTTGAAAATGAAAGTCAGCAACCAGTACTAACCTTCTAATGCTTTGTCACAAGCATCTCTCGTCTTTAACACCTCGTTCCATGCCTTTTGAAAACCATCGTCATTGCAAACACACTTAGCGCTTACTACGCTGCACGTATCAACAATTATCGGGCTTAAAGAACACAAAGTCACTCCCTTAATTTTCTCGCTGTTGAGTTTCCTGCAGGGATAGTTTGCTCTCCTCGTCATCTTCGGGCTAATCTGACCTTGCATAAGTGTTCCGCTTTTTATAAGGTTAAGCTTGGAAGATCACTCTTGAATATTAATGCAGTAATGAAATGAGCTCAGCACACACACCTTAAAGCTTTTATTTGCTCAAATGATACCTAGTGGATTTAAAAATTAATATCGAAAACACATCAGGTTGAAATGAATCGTTAATCAGTTGATTTATACATAAATAAAAAAAATTCCAGTGAGATTTCGGCAAGAAAATCAACGATAGCAAAACAACATGACGTTTCGACGACTTCAAGTCATCATTGTCAAATGAATAAATTAGAAATAACGGTAACACATATTTATAGATATTAAAAGTGAGAAAATAAATTAGCGAGAGTGAACAAAGTTAGTGAGAGTGTTATAAACAACAAGGTGTGGACAATTGACAAATTGTAAATGCGTGGAGTAGAATTAGTGTCTGATAACAATTCCTGTTTCCATAAAATCCGCAAACTCCGTAAAATCCATTAAACATACACAGCGCTTTGTTCAGGATATATTCTGTGTCATGGGTGGCTATTGCGGTTCTCGCGGAATTTACGGAAAATTGGATTAAAAATTATACTTAGTGGACGTAAAGGTTATTTTATGATGAAGCTTATGACATGCTCTGATCTTCTTTGATCTTATAGTTCCTCACTCTAAATCGACGAGTATTAGAAAACGTGATGCCAGGCAATATTATAAATATTGTTTCCAACGACGCTAAAGCCATCGAACTACTGGGCGTTCCACTTCTGGCCGTTTTGTTTTCTCCACTAGACATCGCAATCTCCTTGGCAATTGTTTGGATGGTAGGTTCTTGGCAAGGGTTGATTGGCACTTCTTTCCTCGTCGTTGTGTTTGCCTATGGATCGGTTGCAGCTAAAAAAGCTGGGCAGTTGCGCAGAAACGCTGCAGAACTAATTGATAAAAGATTGCAGTTAATCGAAGAGATTACTAAGGGAATTCGAGCTATGAAGATGTACGCCTGGGAATGGAACTTCAGAACGCTGGTTACAAGAATAAGAAAGTAAGTGACGGTGATTCATTATCGTGGTCAGCGTACTTACACTTAGACGAGTGAGCGAGCGATTGACTTAGTTTATAAAATAACCGAGCTACTACACTTGTTCTGATTCTGCTAAAACTGTTTTAGCGCCATTTATATGCTTCCATTCAAAATAACTAAAGAAACAAAATTAAGCATATTTATAAGATTATAAGATGCATACAGATATAAGATTATTCATAATATTCTTCCACATGGAGTGCTGTTGCACAAAATGAAGATCGTAAACTCTCCTCTCTGCATACATTTTGACTCTTTAGAAACGCTATCCCATATGCTAGTTAACTGTGTTGTTAGTCAAAAGTTTTGGTTTGAAGTAATCAGCTAATCAGTTGATGACTTGAATGTAATGTATGGCTATAATCCAGAAGATCCTAAATGACATCCTTCTTGGCAAGAGACACATCTTCCTGCAAAGTATCGAATTTAAGCCCCAAGCTTTGATCCCTTCCTTGAATTTGTTAATGACAGGTTAATTGTTCAAAGATCGATTTTATATTCCAGAGGCCAAAAGGCAAAATTTCTTTCACTGTTGAAGCCTCTCCTCTCCTTACTGTAATTGGTTATAATTTAATCTACGTATGCGTCAAAGCAAGCCTGGTTGTATTATGTATTAAGTGTTCGTAATCTCAACTCTTGTATTGTGATTTTTGTAACCTTAGATTTTGTAGTGAAAGTGTTGTAGGTGATGTTGTGAAAATAAAAGTTTCTGTCAACTAAAAAAAAATAAAAAAATACTTGGTCTCATATTGTTCCCATTTTAAGTACCCTAAGAAATGTTGTTCGAAGTTTTACTATGTAATATCTTACAGTAATACCATCTTAAAATACGAGATTTCATTGTTGTTAGCCGGCTTCATGGCTGTTATTATTGTCTTAACTTCTGTTGCAGGAAAGAAATCTCTTTCATCCGCTTCAGAGGATTCATCATTGCCAGTATCTACGCATTGTTCTTCACGAGCACTGCTATTGCAGGCTTCATTTCAGTCACGTCTCTTGTTCTCACAGGAATATCACTGACACCAGTCCAGGTTTTTCCATTGCTTTCAGCCTTAGGCAACATTAAATTAAATGTCACCCTGTTTATTGCAGAATCTCTCCGCTTTATCGCAGATGCAAAAACTACGTGCAGCAGGATGCAGCAGTTTCTTGAAAACGAATCTATTGATTCAGAGTCGACAAGCCAAAAGCAGCATCGACAAAAGATCAAGGTTTACTTTAGAAAAACAAAATATAAACATGATTCTGTTAGAATTGAGAGCTTTAGGTCTAGTAAGCCTGTTTTGATAAATGCTCGTAAACTGGAAGGCACACCTCAGCACACCCCATTCCAGATTGTCCTCGAGTGCGTCTCGTGTTCTTGGGATCAGCTGCTGGAACGTCCCACCTTAAAAAACGTGTCACTGAAAGCTACCAGTGGACAGCTTGTTGGAGTAACAGGACCTGTTGGAAGTGGCAAGACCTCTTTGTTGATGAGCATCCTAGAGGAACTTCCAGTGTCAGCTGGTCAAACCTCCCGCATTGGGAAAATTGCCTACGTCTCCCAAACACCTTGGGTATTTTCTGGAACAGTTCGAGAGAACATTCTATTTGGAAAGACTTTTGTTGAACAAAAGTTCCTTGAAACTATTCAAGCATGCGACTTAACAGTTGATATAGCACGTTTCCCAAAAGGTGATCTAACCGAGATTGGACAACGTGGGGTGATCCTCAGTGGTGGTCAGCGTGCACGTGTCAGTCTGGCACGCGCAATCTACTCAGATGCGGACATCTACTTACTGGATGATCCTCTCAGTGCAGTGGATGCCAAAGTCGGTAAACATTTGTTCGACAGATGCATCAAAGAATTCTTGGACAGACGAATACGTATTCTGGTAACTCACCAGTTGCATTTTCTGAAACAGACAGATTACGTTATCATGCTAGAGAATGGCTTGGTTGCGTACGAGGGTACATACGAAGGAATGGAGAGAGAAAGGCAAGTTAGAGGGACAGAAAATCAGGACAATGAGAAAGGACAGGGTCAAGTGCAAGACTATGAAGAAAACGGTTGCGAGTATAAAACATGCAAATCGCTTAATGTTGAAAAACAGAATAAAAGAATAGATCTCGAAGAAGAAGACGAAGACAGAATGGTTGGAACCGTCAAGTGGTGGGTGTATTGGAAATATCTTAGAGCTGCTCTTCCAACTGGTTCGATAGCCACCCTTGCCGCTTTCTTCGTTGTTGTTCAATGTAAGTAGAGTATAAAGATTCTCCCAATTACTTGATTTACACATTAGTTTATTTAAGCACATGTGAGGTGCGGTAACCTCATGGTTAGTGCACTCTACTTTGGATCGACCGGCCTTGGTTCAAGCCTTGGCCGGGGACATTGTGTTGTGTTCTTGGACAGGTCACAGTGCCTCTTTCCACCCAGGTATATAACGGGGTCGGTACGAATTTAATGCTGCGGGTAACCCCGAAATGGAGCAACATCCCATTCAGGGAGAAGTAGAAATACTCCTAGTCGCTTCATGCTACATAGAAACCAGAGATAAGCTCCAGCCTGATGGGCCACTTGGCTCGTATGAACACATTACCTTTACCTGAATAGTTAAGCACAAATCCATTTTAAACGTGGCATTTTCTATGTACCTTCTGCAGGATAGTTTCTGTCTGTATTCAATTTCCTTATCGCGACATCGACATTATATCCCATATTCTTTGCTATTGTTAATAAGCACGCGTTGTGCATGTAACAAACAATTGGATTTGAGTTTTCACCTCAGATCGTTACCATGCATGTGTATTGTGACAGACAGTTAGCCTTCGTGCTCTTTGTTCTATTTTTGCTGTGATCGAACTTGCGAGACCCAACAATGCCGAAACAGCTGTCCAAGGTTGTGTAATAAGTGTACACAGATACGCACAGGGAACTTGAAAGAGCGAATGTTTCCCGGTAACGTAGGCCGCATATCAAACTAATCAGTGCCCAATTCCCTCTATGAGATGCGCCTGCTTCATGGTGCTTGTATTCATCATCTTAGATGGGACATTCGTTTTCATGAATAAAGCTACCATTATTACGTCCAGGCACGTCTCATAGAGTTAATAAGCAACTGGCTAAACGTTTTAAGCTGATTCCATTGAATTACGTTGTGCATTCTTACTACGTAAAATTTATCGTATCGTTAGCGCACGCACAAGAGCGTAGACATCGCATTGTGCGATTACCTTCAAGCTAAGCTAAACTGGGAAATAACCTTCACTTTTAAATACAGAAATAGAACCCCTGTTTAGAAGATTTTAGGTGTGCATACAGGTGGCGAGCAATTGGTTTCATTTATTTTGTTGTCAATAAACATAGCTTAGTCTCTAATATTTTAACGCAAGAAATTACTTTTTCGACAAATTATTCTGACTTCTGGGGTTGCAGATTCAATAGTTACATGTACTAAAAAATGTAAATGTAAATCTTATTTATAGTGGTCATGCACTTAGCTATACAAGCACTAAGCTTAGCTAGTTTACAGGCATGCCACTGAAACGAAGGAAGCAAATCTTTCAAATAAACGTGACATGATGCAAGCCACCATGATCAAGGTCTTACAATCATGCAACATGCATGTAACTAATGGCAGCCAATTAACATGTTCTTTGATGTTTATATTTATCAGAGGCTGATTTATACATCTTTCCTTGGTTTCCCACCAAAGAAGTCACATTATTAAACAGGTGACTCGGTTCTCGAGGGATCAAAATAAACCAAATCTTGCCAAAGTTTGGCCTACCTAGCTTACTCGATATTGCCGCAGTACTGCAGCGTCCCTCAATGTGTATGCCATATAACAAATCCTTCTTTGACCAAGCTTGTTCGTTAAGATGGCTGGATATTGGCCTCGTTCCCTTTTCGTTTACGTGGCTGAGGAAGAAAGGAAGAAAAAGATTTCATATTAGCCAATGCCTAACTCTCTTATCAACAATCCATAATTACTAACCAGTTATCAATTTTAAGACCTTGATATTAACTTTACGAACAATGATTTTAATGCTTTCTCATATACTTAGTAATAATTGGTGAAACGTTTAGAAAAACACTGAATACTTGTATGTATGACAATTATTGAATCCATCTTCGACCAAGCTTCACGTCCAGGACTGCAGCATATCGGCCTCATTCCTATTTACATGATTGAGAAAAAAGCAAGAGAAGGAACTTAGCCATCAGTTGATCAAACAAGCTTGATCGATAACCAATAGATACTAACAGATTGTTTATATGAACGATAACTTGATTATTTTTTCATATGCATAGTGTCCTGGATTGCACCCTACTGGTGGCTCTCCCGGATGACTGAGATGCCATTCGAACAACAGAAGAACTACATTAACCTTGTGGTGTACGGATCTATTGCTTTGGTCTCCTTGCTTCTTACAATAGCATCCTCCTTCTGCTTCTACCTAACGGCATTGAAGGCGTCGGAAAACCTTCATGACCAGATGACAACCACAGTTATGAAAGCACCAGTCCTCTTCTTTGACACCAATCCAGTTGGTCGCATCTTAAACCGCTTCTCTAAAGATATTGGTTGCATGGATGATCTGCTTCCAGGGCAGTTCCTTTTTGCAGTCAAACTGTTGCTGTATTTTTTCGGCGCTACCATTATCTCAGCGGTTGCAAACGTGTGGTTAGTCATCACCTGTACGCCTGTGGCTTTGCTGTTTATTTACTTGACCAAATACTACTTGAAATCCGCCCGGGAAATAAGACGACTAGATTCAATGACGTGCAGTCCAGTATATTCCTGCATTGCGGATACTGTGGCAGGATTGGAAGTAATTCGCTCCTCAGAGATGGAGAATAGTTTTCTTCACAGGCTTTATAGGTTAGTCACAGATCTAAAATTCAGTTTTGCGAACGACGCGTTGTGCCGGGTTCCTGATCAACAATTCAGTGTTGAACTGCAATGAATATTCTCACACCTGAAATTATAAGTTATTGCCGGGGTTCGGGTTTCTTGCCCATCTGATGCAATTTTATTAGAGGATATTGTTAACCTCAGTTTAAGTTTACTGCAAAGACTACAAACGAACTATTCACTTTCTATGGCGGGAGAAGGCATTATGCAAGTGAAGGGGACAAAACGCGTCAATTATTCTAGCTTCAAGGTTATTTCTAATAATTTCCCGTTTCGTCAAATAAGAGGTATAAAAGACTTGTCTAGTAGAGTCGCTAACAGCTGTGTTTTTTAGTTACTTAGATAAGAACACCTCAGCATCAGTAATGCTCAAGGCTTCAACACGTTGGCTTGCTATTAGGGGAGATATTCTCAGTATCTTTCTCATAACCTCTGTGTCAGCTGGAGCCCTGCTCGCAACTCAAAGCCCAGGTAATGAACGCTGCAAAGGACGCTTTGCAGTGTTCTGCTGTTTCACTTTTGCGGCCGTGTTTGTTTATATAACAGTGTGCCTATTTCATTTCTACTTTCAGGTAGCCGTGTGAAAATGACACAAAGACCAGAGAGTTAGTTAAAGACAACTATGTAGTTTTATTGTCGACAACTAGTTTTTGCCAGCCTGTGACGGCAAGTGAGCAAGATCATTGACAAATCATGCATTTACGTAGCGTCAGTGTAACTCTTCTTAACAAGTCGTCCCCAATAATATTTAGCTATGGATAACCTTGTTATCTAATAATGATGTGAAAAAGCTCTAGTAAGCACCAACAGCTATGGAATAATTTTAATTCTCGCCAACTTAGGTTATTTATCATTTTTCAAAAAAAACGGATCACGGATTGGCTGGTTTAAACGATGCAAAATGGTAAATCAAAAACACGAAATTCTATTCGGAACGGCCAACCAGGAAGACCGAATTACCCTTTCAGACGTTCCCTCTCTGCCGGAAATTTTCCATGTACATGAACTGCAAAGTGCTGTTCATTTTACATCCCAAAGGAGTCTCAGGAAATGTTTGATAAATGGAAAACAACTATTCTGTCGGACGAAAAGAGATAAATTACTGTGCTTGGGACACCCCGTACAGAACTGCGTTAGGGAGACATTATTTATTTCGACATAGGCTTGTGAAATAATTCTTAAAGATTGTTTTCTCCAGACTAAGAGAAGTGGACCAACCTGTGTTTAAAATGAGTCAGATGATCTGATGCCTGTATTAATTTTGACCACTCAGTAATCAATCAATTTCCAAATCTACAGGATAATTATCTTTTGAATACATTTCCTACTTTTTTGTTTCATGGAAATTTCAAATTCTGATAGGTAGCCTTTTGAGTATAGATTAAATTGGTAATTGATGGCAGCATGGTCGCGTAGTTTAGGAAGCTGATATAGAGTAGATCCGGGAGGCCCTGCGTTCGAAGCCTCCAGTCTATAGATATGGTCTATAGTTTATAGACAATAATGATAATAATTTATCTCTATAGTCCCAAGTTCATCTTCCTAGTCACCCTTTGAAAATAGACAACTACTCTTGCTCTTGCAATGCGTCTGTCTTACTCGCCAAACCACTTACTTTACTATGGCAAGGTGAAGGACATGGTATCCTTGACATGTTTACAAGCATCACCTATCTCTTAACTGAAACATATTCCGATTAAAATATTATATTATCGCTTGAACCCTTGCTGTAACTCCCGCTGCATAAAGGGCGAGCAAAAACGCCAACCGCATTAAAACACATGCCACATACGAGACAGATCAGTGTACAAAATCACTCAGTACCCTTAGACTACCTCAGGATATTTGTATTCTGTCGAGTTGATTTGGATAATGATTGATGTCCACTTTTAGCCTTAGCAGGAATGTCCTTGGCGTTCGTAACAGAATCATTAGAAGTGTGTCAGTACGCGATTCGCATGACCTCAGAAGCAGAAAGCCATATGACGTCAGTAGAGAGGGTGCTGAATTACACCAACATTGAATCAGAGCCTGGTTACAGCACTGACACAGTACCAAATGAATACTGGCCCACAGAAGGCAGCTTAACATTGCACGACTTGTCTTTGGCATATTTCAAAGACGCCCCAGCAGTTTTGAAAAGCATCAACATTAATGTCGCTGCGAAGGAGAAAGTTGGCGTTGTAGGTCGCACCGGAGCTGGGAAATCGTCTTTAGTGGCTGCCCTTTTCCGAATGCCAGAGCCTGAAGGTCAAGTAAGTAATCTTCGTTTTTGGTGCTATTACTTGTACCCTGTTATCACAGATGCAGTACTTTCTAAAAACCAACCACAACAACATTCCACATGGTACCGTGTGATACAGTCACGAGTACCATCATCAAGTGCCATATAACTCCAAATAATGCTGATATTAGTATTCATTAATATACTTTCTTTTATTATGATCCGTTCTTTCTCTTGCTAATGCAAACAGGGGAAAATAGAATAGCAGGCAACAAATTCTGGTATCATAATAGCCAACTATTGTTATCTGGCAGGTCATTATAGATGGCGTGAACATCAAGAATCTCAATCTTCAGGCGTCTCGCAGGTCCATGGCCGTAATAACCCAGGATCCTGTCCTCTTTAGCGGCAGCCTCAGAAAGAACCTAGATCCTTTCTCTTTGTATCAAGATCAGGATTTGTGGCGTGCTTTAGAAGATGTGCAGCTTAAGACCCTGGTACAACAATTACCTGACAAGCTGGAGTACAAGTTGAGAGAGTCTGGGAGCAACTTCAGTGTCGGAGAGCGCCAATTGGTCTGTTTAGCGCGTGCGCTGTTACAAAGAAGCAAGATCATCATTCTGGACGAGGCCACTGCTAATGTGGATTTCAAGACAGACAGACTGATTCAAGAAGTTATACGTAACAGATTCAAAGATTCCACAGTACTAACCATCGCTCATCGCTTGAATACCATCATGGACTATGATAAAGTGTTGGTTATGGAGCAGGGACGAGTGGTTGAGTTTGACAAACCTGAGGTTTTGCTTCAGAATAAGAATGGATTTTTCGCTCGTCTTGTTCAGACTCAAAATGGAGATGAAACCTAGCCAATATAGGCAATAGACGGTCCCATGATGGATAGGCATATGCTTTTGTCTCATTTACGTTTAATTAACAAGAAAATGGCTGGGTGACGCAGTGATAGCGTTATTTAGTTACTTAATCATTATTGATTTTAAGGTCTAGACGTTTAAAATGACTAAATGTGTTTACCGTAAGCCGAATTGCAGGCGTGCGGCGAACTGCATGTCGCTGTGCTGGTAACGATTCGTGCGCAAAAGGCGTGTGAACGATTGCCGACAGCTTGCGCCATCCACGAGTCATATAATGGTGACCCGATCTTTAGCTAAGTCGGCGAAGCCTGTAACGTACGTTTTTAAGATTTGGGCAAAAGCCAACTGTGAGTCCTATAGTTCGCGAAATTTCCGTATAACTCATTGTTCAATAGTGGAAAAATTCAGTTTCCTCTTCTCCTTTCTCATAAAAAATAGGATTCAAATTGCAAACAACGCGGTTTATCCTCTATAGCTATTAATCTATATGTTGTAAATATTTGGGCATTTTATCCATTTTAACATTTAAGTTTATTTAAATATTTAGATTTTGTCTTTTTTTTTGGTTTTATAGTGTCCCCATTTATTACATTATTGCTACCATATTTGTCGAATAAGGGCATTGATTTTTCATTCATTTGTTCGTTAGTTCGTTTCTGTTTTACTTATTGAAATTTCTAAATTTCATATACGTGTAGTATTTCCGACAACTTTGTTAAGTTTTTGTATGAATTCTAATCATAGGTTTCTTCCGCATTTGTCATGACCCATGGATCTATTCGTTTTATTCAAGAAACGTTAAACGTATTTCTCCTATTCAGTATTAGTTTTAAGCTAAGTGCGTGCTATCCCTTGTCTAAACCGAATAACTCAGTTCTGCGGACTTTAACGCACGACATGTTGTATTTAAGCAACAGACCACAAGTTTCTATGGGTTGTAGGCTGATAAACCACGCGGGATGTTGGTAGAACACGAGAAGAATTTGTAAATCACGAGCCGCAGGCGAGTGGTTTACGAATTCTTCGAGTGTTCTACCAACATCCCAAGTGGTTTATCAGCCTAAAACCCATAGAAACTTGTGGTCTATTGCTTTTATATAATAATTCAGAAGACGCGCGATTTTCCCATGGGTTTACCGGCACAATAACCCATAGCTGATTGACCAATCAGAGCGCGCGCATTGATTTGGTTATTATATAAAATACACTGCTTTTCATTTTTTTTTATATACATACGACAATTTTAAGCGTAATCAGATGCGATTCGGTTTTCCACTTCTTCCATCCAAACGTGCATTATCCCTCTCAATGCCCTCGACTTTGTTTAGTTTTAACTTTAGTTTTTACAGTGCAACGACTTCAACTAAGCCGCCTCAGAGTTTTCAACTAATCAGAGCATCATTTTAAATCCTAAGGATTCGAGTTTGTTTGTGATCTCACCAATCATTTGTAGCATCGTGAAAAGGCCAATTCCGAGTTCCCTATTGCCTCTGTTTCAAAACGAGTCTAAGTGCGAAACCATTCATATGAAAATGAGTTCCGCCTCGAGTTTCTTTGTCATGCAAAAGAAACTCATTTTCATTTGAATGGTTTTGCAATTAGACTCGTTTTGAAACAGAGGCACAAGGGAACTCGGAAATGGCCTATTGTGTTAGCCGTTGGAACACACAATTTTTATTGGCCTCAAATACACATACAAATTTCACCGACTTGAACGAGCGACAAAATATGTGACCTCATCGCAGACGCTTTGAGTGGACGCTCGTGATGCATGTACTTAATTGGCTTCCAAGGCTGTCGCTTAGTGAACTCAGGGTTGTTCTGTTGTTTTTATCGGAATCATATCATACCACTGATTTAGAAATTATTTTTGCAGCTGGCTTTAGATTTCGGATATCCACACCGTGTTCACAAACGTCATAGTGCAACTGATAAAAATTTTGTTTTCGAAACAAACAACACCAACACATGTTTTAGCACTACTATCAAAGCTTTGTAAGTCAAAGACACCTGGATTAAAACTAGACAATATTTCAGCGAAACTTTTAAGGGAATGTCCTGATTTACTGGCGGAATCTCTAACTCATATATTTAATCAATCCCTGATGACGGGTATCTTTCCTGATGAGTGGAAATCTGCCAGAGTCACCCTAACCCTAAGCGCTCTGATCCGACGAATTATCGACCAATTAATATCAGTAATTCCAGTCGTGAAGGGAGGCGCGGTGGTCCCATGGTTAGTGCGCTCGACTCCGGAGCGAGCGCTCCGGGTTCGAGCCCTGGCCTGGGACATTGCGTTGTGTCCTTAGGCAATACACTTTACTCTCACGGTGCCTCTCTCCACCCAGGTGTATAAATGGGTACCGGCGAATTTAATGCTGGGAGTAACCCTGCGATGGACTGGCATCCCATCCAGGGGGGAGTAGAAATATTCCTAGTCGCTTCATGCCACGGAAACCGGGATAAGCTCCGGCCTGATGGGCCACTTGGCTCGTATGCAGACTTTAATTCCAGTCGTGGCCAGACTTTAATTCCAGTCTTTGAACGAATAATCTACGATTAGTTATATCATTATCTAACTAATGATAACTTTCTCTCGTACCATCAATCTGGTTTTCGATCTTTGCATTCCACTCTCACAGCACTTATCGAAGCTACAGATAGCTGGGCAATGGATATAGACCGTGGTCTTGTTAATGCCGTCGTCTTTTTCAGACCTCAAAAAGGCATTTGATACAGTAGATCACCATATTTTGTTACGTTTAAAATTGCACTACTATGGGATTCGTTGGACCAGCCATCAATGGTTTGCTTCTTATTTAGATAATCGAACACAGATTTGTCATCTAAATTCTCATAAGTCAACTCCCAAAGGTCTAAGATTTGGTGTTCCCCACGGAACAATTTCGGGACCTCTTCTGTTTTTGAGATATATTAATGACTTACCACATTGTCTGACATATTCGGAACCCAGAATGTACGCAGATGATACCAGCCTGACGCTTGCCAGTACTGACATTGAGCATATAAATTATTGCCTTAATCACGACCTGAGTAATGTGTACGAATGGCTGTCTGCTAACAAGCTCACCCTAAATAGGACAAAAACTGAGTTTATGCTTATTGCATCAAGGCAGAAGTTATCACAATTTTTAGAAAGTCCCTATCTTACTACAAACGAGAACGCTGTAGCTAGAATAAGTAACCTCCGCTAAATCCCTTGGAATTAATAATAATAATAATAATTTAAATTCTTATATTGCGCGCTTTCCATGAAATGATCAAGCGTGCATTACATGATTTCCATCAATAAAAACTTAACTTAACTACTAATTATTTAAAATAAACTATAATAAAATTAAAATATACAACATATGTTAAAATACTGGTAGTTATCGTGATAAAAATTTAAAAATTAATAAATTAATAAAAAGCTTCACTAAAAAGGTGCGTTTTCAGATGGCACTTAAAAATCCCTAGATCTGTAATAGAGCGAATCTCACCCGGTAATATATTCCAAAGTGCCGGAGCTGCGACCTGGAATGATCTGTCACCTAATGTGACCCTACTTCTGTAAGATGGCGTTGCAAGCAAGAAACCATCCGAGGATGGTTTGTTGTTTATGTCAATCAAAATGTAAACTGGGAGTGCCATATTGAAAATGTCTCTAATAAGAAGATAGCTTGTGCCTTTGGTACAATTAAGAGAATTTGGCATCTCACTCCATTTAATATTTTAATTAAAGTTTAAAATAGCCTGGTACGACCACATTTTGATTATTGCGATGTAGTGTAGGGGAACTGTAATAAGGGCCTTTCTGAAAAACTCCAAAAGCTTCAAAATCGCGCAGCTCGCACCCTAATGTCTGCGAGCTCTGATAGTAATTTGGATTATTTATTCCGGGCACTAGGGTGGCGAAGACTCTACTATCAAAGATTGGAACAGAAGTCTATCCTAATGTATAAGACATTACATGGTAAGACACCTGATTATCTGAAATCAAGATTCGCATATCGTGACAATGTAAGTGCTTATCGTTTGAGGAATACCGGAAACAAATTAGTTCTTCCACAACCTCGAACTGATTATCTTAAGAGAAATTTGTCATACAGCGGAGGTCATCTGTGGAACAACTTACCTTTAGACCTAAGACATCTCCACTGAACGATTTCAAATGTAAATTAAAGGTCGCCACAGTTTTACATAATATCTTAAGCCTCCATGACAAGCAGTTTTTATTTTTATTTGATTTTAATTTTAATTGTAGTTAGGTAGATAGGTAGACAGTCCAATGACAACTTAATCTGGGGTCATGGTCCCAGGCGTTCCTTGCGTAGTGCGAGGAAACTGGGGATTAGAACTCTTCGTGAGAATGAATCACAAAGAACCACAAATTTTGGAGCGGTCTTTACTCGGGTGACCAAAGTAATTCGCATGTGCTTTGGTTTTGTCTTTTAATTTACGTGTAGCGAGTGCCGCGCCATTTTGCCATCTCATCAGAAGTGAAACCAAAACCAATCTATCCGCGCTTCGCAATTCTTCGCTGCCTCAGGTTTGATTGGTTCTCAGGATTGTCAGTGTCCTTTGGAATTGCACAGAGTTATTATCTTGATTTTGGTTTTACGACACTCGATTGAATACGGTTCTAGTTCTTCTCCAAGCCTTTGTTTTAAGGCCTCGTCCACACTACACGGTTACCTCCATTTGAAACTCAAAATTTACATCGTTTCCAAACGTTTACACAAAAACGATTTATCCGTTTCCTCGGCTGTTACGTAAAAGCCGCGACATGTCTAGTTACCAGGGATCGGGAGACGATTTTGCCCCAGCGTCGCCATTTTGTTTTGAAAATGGCGAAACGTAAAGATGCTAGTAAGTTCGTCTGGACTGACGACGTGGTAGAGCTTCTTTTGAGAAGGCGCTAGAAGTGCAGAAATTGTTGACTGGGAGTCCTTACATCAAAAACCAAACGGAAGCCGTTTCCAGAAAGACACGGTTACTCCCGTTTTACACAGCATCGTTTTGAACTTTCGAAAGTGTTTTCAAAAAGCTGTAATTTCGTTTATCTTCGTCGCCGAGCAACTGGAAAGCGTAACTATATCGAAAAGGGTGCGGTTGCAAACGATAGCGCGTCCGTGTAAACGGGGCCTTTTCAAAAACGATGACGCTACGATAATCACGATATTTCCCTACCCAAGTTTTCCTTAAACACAAATCCAAAATGACCGCTGATTGTTTGGTCTCCTCCGCAGCCGTTATTAGGGTCGTCACGCAACCCTTCTTCCCCACTAACGGCCGTTAGTGGGGGAGAAGCGTTGCGTGACGACCCTAATAACAGCTGCGGAGGAGACTACTGATTGTTGCGTTTTCAAATTTTTCCGGTGTGGTGTGGTCGGAGAACATTTGATGCGTTTTCAGAGTGAAACTTCCGTTTTCAAATTCCTACGGCGTATTGTAGCAATAGACGAACTTCACTCTCAGTAAGTTTCTTCTCAACCACGGGTAGACCCTTCTAGCAGGAGCCAGTTCACAAGCTAGTGGCCTTGAGTACTTAGCAAAAAAATTAGGCTCTCACCAAATAGTTCCTTGCGTTTATTGCCTGTTGTGTAAGTTGTGGTTGGCTCATGGAAAACAGACTGATTAAACTCATATGATCATACCCTCTTGTTTAACTCCAATGCCTAAGCAGTCGTGATCTATAATGGAGGTATTGCTTGGTGGGAAACGATGTGTGAGCTTAGGTGGCTGTTATTTGGATTTTGGATGGTAAGCTCTCAGCAAGGATTGATTAAAATAAAAGCCAGCAACTTTCGTGGAAGCGTCATAGACCAAATAGTTAAACGATTACAGTTAAACGGTAACCTGGGTGTCGAGAGTTTTTTTTCGTGGCGAGGCCGATCTCGATGGAGGCTTCCCCACTTACAATCGCAGCCTGGCCACGAAAACAAAAAACACCTCTGCCACCCAGGTTATCGTTTAGCTGTAATCGTTTAAAACCCTGACCCTAAGTCAAAAAAGAAGTAAAATAATGAAAATTATGGAGGTCATTTTTCCACAGGAGTGCCTGGAATTGAGATGTCGGGGTGGAACGTACAGAACTGGAGATATAAGGAAGTAATAAGAAATTTAACTTGCACTTGGAAATTCTGGACTACTTTTCAAGGCGTCCCGTCTCAATTGGAAATTCCCCTTTCCGCTAAGCGAAAATAGTCGTGTTTCCACCGAAATTTCCATGGAATCTTTGAGTAAATAGTAAACAATGGTTGTTTACTATTTGCCCCAAAACATTCCGAAAAATTTCGGTCAGAATTGAAATGGTAATACAATTTTGGCTTGACCGACCGGAATATTCCGAAATAAACGGAATGTCTTGAGAGGTAGTCCAAAATTTCCAACCGAAATATCCGAACGGAAAATGCGAATAGCATTTGCTATTCTTCGCCGCCATCTTGGAATTATGGTCGAACTCGTCCTAGGCTCTCTCGGTAAATTGGGGGTTGCTGAGTAAATGGTAAAATGGCCAATTTAATCCGAACGGAACTTATCATCACGCTTTTCTGCTTATCATTTGCAAAATCCGTTGACTAACCGGTTTCTTCATGTAAATGATAAACAACCATTGCCTCTAATGTTTGAAAATCATATCTTTACAACCGAAACAAAAGTCGACGTACAAGTGAAATCGTAAATGTCCTTGCTTATAACATCAGCCCATAAAACCAGTCACAAAGCTTTTACTTTGTCAACAAATTCTCTAAATTCATCATCACTTAGAAGCTGGTCATGATGTTTATTTGATAAACTCTACAATATCTATTTCATTTTTTTTTCTTTTGTACAAGTATTTTTGGAGATTCTGTCTCCAGAAGTTTTACAGGCTTCATTTCAACCGGTGATACAAGCATAACTTAACTTAAATCCATCCCAGCTTTGTAAGCCGGATAACTGCGGTCTTGATTTCTGTGTCCATAACAAGTTGTTATCGTCCGTATCCTGGATTCTAGTCCTGATTTTATCATGATATTTTATCGCCACAACGGCACAATGGCTTTACTTGTAACTTGTAAAAGAAACTTGCAAACATCTTAATAAGTAAAAATAAGTTACATAAAATAAAAAATAAACTTAAAATAAACTTAAAAAAATATAACTTGAACAAAATCACGACTGGAACCCAGGTTCGCGCGTGTTTTAAAAGCGAACATTACTTCCAGTTTGTTTTCATAAGATTGTTTTTTTTACTTGAAAGAAACACTAACCAACTCGAAAACTAACCGATTGTCTAATTGAGATAATCCAGGATTTGCGTCAATTTTTTTGCAATATTATTGTTATCTCATTGTTCAGTACTACTCCACCATGTCACACTGTAGAATTACAATGAGCTGTGAAAAACGGTTTGAAGCTGGACACTGACTAAGTCGACTTTCATCTAACTTTCTAGACAGATATTCCTTTGGCACGTGACAACTCAAGCGAGGCTACTTAGCCCTGCCCTAGTTTCATCGAGACTTTCGACACGTAGGGTCCTGCCCTTTATTGTAAGATGAGAAATTCTGGATAATTTACACCAATAAAATCTCCTTTTTTGTCGAACTGTCTAGATAAAATTGCGATTAAAACAAGTTGTTCTATTCTTAGAGGGTGAGCATGCTGAAAAAACTGTATGCGGTCAGAGGAAAAAAGTTCTACACTATTCAAACTATACACGTCACGTTTTTTCAGAGCCATGACCTGCCTTTGTCAAAATAGTCACCGGCGCCCCTGTCTCGGGTTTTGATTTGAGCTGTCAGTAACACAAAAGTTACTTCTGTGCTCGTCGAGGGCACATTCGTTACTTCGGAGACTCGTTACTGCTTCGGAGAATCGTTCGGAACGAAGGAAATTCACGAAAGCAGATCACCAATCCATCTTTAAACAACATTAGAAATGGCCAGGTAACTGCACATGCCCAGCTATGCTGTGAATCTCGGCGTTGCTGTACTACTAATGAACTTGGAGCAAGCTCTACAAGTTATTCCGTTTGATTTTCGGCTACTTGTCAATAGTTCCTGGACAGTGCGTGTTTCCAAAGGAGAATTCCAGCTCTCGGCTACGTGTTAAACTGTCGTTTCTTTCCGCGCATGTAGCTGAGCCTCAATTACCTCAACTGCGTCATCTCTTCCCATCTTCTGAAGAATCTCCGCCATTTTTTGGAGAGGATATTGAAGTCTCAAAGTGTCTCTCGTTTCCCAGAGATTAAAGAGGATTTCTGTTGGAGAAAAAGCCTTTCTACTCTCAATCCATAGAATGTCTGTATAACTGAGCCCGATTTTTTCCGCCAGAACTTTCCAGTCGAATTCGTGTGGAGGATCAAGAATAACAGAAAGTTTACTGCGTAGCTCGCGACTCAGTGAGTGTGCAGTCGGTAGCGACTCGAAACCAACAGAGAAGTACCCAGACGACATTTGTTTCAGGGAGACTGGTGACGAACCAGCGTTCCCGCCACACGTTTCTGGCACGTCCGCCTGCGAACGTTGCAAAAGTTTAGCTAGTGAGCCAGCATTGACTAGCGCAGTGGAATGGTCGACTAAGCATGGTGAACTTACAGCCCTAGGCAAGCTTGTCGAGGGTTCACACGCACAAGCCAGGTCAGTGTTACAATGGTTCGTTATCTCTTTACTTGGGCCTGGGTTTTCCTGAAACAAATAGATAAATAATTTCAATAGAAGCCATCGATCAGTAGATCAATCAGTAAATGATGCTTTAATCTTGTCTGGTGCGTATTAATTCCTTGTGAGTGACGACAATACTCGGAAAACAAAGCAACTGTGATTCTTCATTGCTATTGTCGGTCGTTTGGTTACTAAAACAATGGACCTTGGCTCTCTTCTTTCCAATACATAAGGGTTATTGCTCAAGCGCTTGGTTCGTCTCTGCCATAAACAAGCAAAAAAACTTGCCCAATATCTAGTCATCTTGACGAACAAGCTTGGTCAATAACGGATTTATTATCTGGGATAAATAAATTTTTGGCAGGGCACAGCCCGTAATCCCGCGCGGACAAAATAGTGCTATCTTTCCCGTACGAGTAGCCAATCACAGCGCAGAATCTGGTCCATCTCAACCTAGTTCGCAGGGCCTTTTCCCTGGCTTGGGGGCGACGCGCCCCCAAAGTTGGGTCCATCTTCAGAGCTAGCCATATAAGAAAAGTGTTAATGAGAAACTTACGCTGGGTCTTTGCTTGACTGACGTTATCACATTGACATCTCGTTCCTCGCCATCTTCACAATCCTGGCGCACTTTAAATTTGGCACGAAAGTGCGACACACTCGGGTCAGACAAGGAAAACACGAATGTGCAGTTGGGCATGCGCTGAATACCTTCCCATATGTCTTGGAAATGAATTTTCTGAGAAACAACAGATCGAAAACACAGTGAGGATAAATAAATTTGACTTACAAAGGATGAAAAGAGCAAAGAAAAGATCAAAATAATATCTATTTTTTTTTTTTAAATAATCTGTTTTCTAGTTTTTTTTCTCCCCTTTTTGCATTCAGAGGGTGTTTCAATCGATTTTCAACTTTCGAGTAGGGTTCAATCAGTGAATTACGAGTTAAGATGAAAGGAGCTTGGATAATGACAGGCCGCAATATTTCCAGTCAACATTTTACTGCCGAATTTCATTTTATGTAATTTATCTATTGATTATATTTTATTTCTCCTTTTTTCTTGTCACTCAAAGGGTGGGTCAACCTTCAAGCATATCTATCTTCCTGGTAACTTTTAAACGACCAGCCCTAAAAACGTGCATAAGTGAAAGATGAGGTGGTCTGACACTCTGTACTCGCGTGGTGATCACATGGAGGCCTTATTAGTGGTTTTCGGTATACGGGATGCTTACTCATTAAAAAAATCTCGGGATACAGGACATTTGGGGGAAATTAACGCCCCCCCCCCCCCCCCCTCCCTCAAATAGTCCGAGTTTGAGAGTTGTTGTGATTAATCTCACACTGCCTCTCTCCACTCAGGTCAGGTGTTATGCTGCTGAGAACTGGGTGTGTGATATAATTTCTACTCTGACATAATTTGAGTCTACAGACAACAGTGACAGGACTGCTTTATCGAGACAGAAAACTGTCATTTTGTGAAATAAACTGCAAGCATAAGTTAGTTCCAGCCCAAGAGCACATTTATAATGTAAGAATGGATGTAAGTCTTGGGAAGGTATTCAGTTTGAGTTAACGCTTACATTAGCGTCGTCTTCGGTAGTCCAGCCTGAACGAAGTGATTTAAGTTCCACCAACAGATCTCCTCCTCCATCCTTAAAGCGAAGTTGTTTTGGTGCCTCGATCGTTTCTCCTCGATACTTCTTTATTTCTTGATTGTGAACATCCTGAAAAGCAGCAGAAATGCCAGAATTAACGGTATAATGATTATGAAAGGTTGTTTTTCACTAGCGACGGAGCCGTACTCGGAGCCGTAATCAGAAGCGTAGAGTGATACGATCTAGTGAAAATCAAACCGACCTCATGAGATCGTAAGCGACGGAGTCGTAAACGGAATCGGAAGAAATGGAAACGTTCTGATTCTTCCGACCCCGATTCCGTCGAGCTTATGACTCCGCCTACGACTCATATTTTGGCTAGGTCATAAGCGCTCTTACGACTCCGTCGCTAGTGAAAACCGGCCTTAATTAACAGGACTTGGAAAAAAAACTAAATTCATTGTTGTCCTTCGGACAAGCAGCTCTCAAATGTTCCGAGGTTGCCCTGGCAAGTCTTAGTTTACTTTTTTGTGATTTAGTTGGTAGACGACTTGCCTGGACCCTTACTCTTCGGGCAAGTGAGAATGAAACGTAACTTGCCCGGCCGGAAAACAATATCTACTTTTATTATATGGCTAGATAACTGAGCGGGCAAGATGAATCAAATCCTGCGCTGTGATTGGCTACTCGAGCGGGCAAGATAGAGCCATCTTGCCTGCTCGGGACTACCCGTCTTGTCCCGCAAGAGAAATTTCCCCGAAAGTCATATAATAAATCCTTTATTGACCAAGCTTGTTCGGTCAAGATGGCTTGATATTGGCCTCGTTCTTTTTTTGCGTGTTTATTGACCTCGACTCCGTCTCCGTCCATAAACTCGCAAAAAGAGAACTCGGCCAATATCCAGCCATCTTGACCTCACACTTGGTCAATTTTGGCAGCAGTATAAAAAAACAAGTTTACATACATTGTAGAGGGTAAGTTGTTGCTTTCTCCAAGGGTTTCAATGTCAAAGGTACGTGTACATATGGGTTAGTAACACTACTGTCTGGCATGCAAGGCAGTGAGATTAGAACACTTAGTCAAATGCCCAGTATGTTTTGTGTGTACGACAGTGGAGGTGGCGTGGCCGAGTGGTTTAGGGCGCTGGATTTAAAATCTGGAGGTCCCTGGTTCAAATCCTTCACCCTACCACTATCTGGATTTGTTCTCGGTAGTCCCGAGTTCAACTCCTCGACCGCGTTGTGTAAATAGCCAACTGGTTAGCCTCCCACCAGTTGGGATTCTTAACAGTTTATGTTCTATTTGAAATATTTGGTTATTTATTTACAGTGTCCCCAATTAGCACAACAGTGCTAAATACATATGACACTTAAATAAAGTTATTATTATTATTATTATAATTATTATTATTATTATTATTATTATTATTATTATTATTATTATTATTATTATTATTATTATTATTATTATTATTATAACATGGGTCTGTGTTCTATATTTCCAAGTTTGATTAAACTTACAAACAAATTTCTCCAGCTACATGTAGTTCGAAAACATATCAGAAAAAGAAGGAAAACATTTTTTCAAACCAGCGTTATTAACAAACACAGCAGCCATAGCGTGATTAAGTTTGAAAACATTCGTGTCTTGAATGGTAAGCAAGGGTCTCAAGGTATACTGGCTGCACGAGTGGTTAGGGCGCCGGACCTAAATTCGGAGGTCGCGGGTTCAAGTCCCGTTCTGTCCCTTAAGCTGGCGTTGTTTTCGGTAGTCCCGAATTCAACTCCTCGGCCAAGCTTGTGAAAAAAAACGAACTGGTCTGCCTCCTGCCAGTTAGGATTTTTTACGACTTTTTTTATGTTCGTTTACGTTATTTGTTTCATCAGTTGATTCCAGTGGCCCTGAAAAAGCCCCACTGAGGGAGAGGCCAATTAAGATATTAATCGTATCTATAACAAAATTCTCGATCGCGATTGGTTCTCCGCGCGCCTATTTGTCACGTAATCGGCGCTAATCACGTGGGTGTCCAATTACAGGTGTCCGATTTGAACTTTTTGTAATCGAACACCTGTAATTGGATACCCACGTGATTTTCACGTCAATTACACGCGCTTTAATGCTCGTAATTTCAAATCGGCCTCGCTCGTCCGATTTTGAAATTACTCGCTCGATTACTCCCTGAATTGTACTCCACTCGGTCCAATTACTATTACTTATCATAATCATCGATTGTGATTGGTTTAAAAAACTCCTATTTTCCACTAATTCACTTGCCAAGTTGTTATCGGACAGTTTGTTATCGGACAGTTTGTTATCGGACAGTTCAACAAGCCAATCACATTCAAAGATGAAGTTTAAATCAACCAATCACATTCAAAGTTGTAGTTTAAATCAACCAATCTCAATTTCAGAGTGCCATGAAACAATTTACTTATCCTTTGTCAGTATTTTAATACAAATATTCCCTTTCTTTCATAGCTTGGCTATTCTTCTTTTCTTGAAAATTGTAATTTTTATGATTAATTGGTAATAGGACTTCGTGTAGCTCAATTCCGTCTGTAATCAAACTTGTGATAAACAAATCGGACTCCCGCTGCGCGGTCGTCCGATTTTGTGATCACTTATATGATTACAGATCGAATTGGACTCCACTTAGTCCTATTACCATTACTTATTGCATTATTACTATTCTTATAATCAGGTTCACACACCTCTTTTGCTGCTGGTGTGCCTCCAACACAATACACCCTTACAACACAGTCTCCATTAACCTCGGGAGGTGTGACATACGCCAGAACCTGCACGTCTTTAGGGGCCTGTTTATTGGCCGCCGATTCTCCAGTCACAGCAAAGTAAGTGAAGTGATCCACCATCAAGTGAACCATGTTCGATTCCACTACAACATGGGAAGGCTCGGAGCCATCCTGCTTATTGACGTCAATCAACTGCTTCCAGTCTGCTGCCGTGCTGGGCTCGCTTTCGTTATACTGGACTATTGGAAATGGAAGAATTATATAATACTTACAAAACACTGGCTAGGGTCAAAACCAACTTAACTTGGAAAAAAAACTCTATCACAAAGCAAGCATGGGTACCAATAAAGCAACATTAAGAAACAGTGCACAGTGTTGGTACATTTAGAGGTACTGCCAGACTTTTAGACAAAATCCAATGACCGGGTAGCCCTGTTACGGACGTGAATCCCCTTCCCTCCCCGCCCAGCTGTTCCTAGGGGTTAATTTTCCACAACTGTCAGATATTCAGAAACGTGCGAGCAACCTACTGTCAAACTATGAGAGAACCAGCCAGAATTGTGCATTTCTAATAAAACAGGATGATTGACAATTGGCAATAAAATCTGTTAGAACCGAAATAAGAGTTTGACTGGATTGTTTAGAATTACCATGTAATTCACACATACTCTTCTTTCAGTTAAAACATCTATTGCTTAGTAATCAAGTAACAAACCAGCATTTGGGGGGAGGGTGGGGGAGGAATGTAATCTGAGGAATGATATCATGTTTTATTAATGCCAGTGTCTCATTTGTAACAAACTACACAGCATGTTCAGGCTCTCCAAGAAGGATGAGACATAAACCTTACAGTGAATTCAAAGAGAACCCCAACCCCAACTGCACGTTTCTTGGCATTTAAGTGAGATTCCTCGAATGTTCAAATTTGACAGAAAAAAACTGAGCATGTGAGCACCTCAGTTTGGTTGACACTTATTCCATTTTGTATCACTCTCTGCCATCCTTCCCCATAGAAAATATAGTACTAACACACCCTCCCTGCTTTGTTTTCTGTCTGTAAAGTGTCTAACGAAAATGCAAAGAAGGAAAAATGGTTGCTGCTCTTAGAATCTACCCACAAAAAACTTCCCTTGCTCAGTGCCATCCCAGACTGACTTTAATAAATCCCCCTCACTATGCACAGAACCAGATGATGGACCTCACAGCAGCCCTGAATCTTCACACACACACACACAATGGTAATAAGGTGGATGACAGACCAGTATCCCCTGTGTTGATAGGTCTGGTAATCTGGCTCTTAGACTACGAGTAGTCCCTCTTTTGCTTAGTCTGCTATCCATGATGCGAAAGAAAACCACAAGAAAAAACGGCCGAACGAAATCCTGGGGGCGAGAAGCACGCTTCTCATACTCCAGAATTTCACGCAGCCATTTTTTCTTCGCGTTTTTTTTTTTTTTTTCAGTCACACTCAACAGACTAAGCAAAAGAGGGACTACTCGTGGTCCATCTAGCCCTCTATAAATGTAGTCAAGAGAAGGAAGTAATGAAAAAAATGCTTCATTTTCAGGGGAGTCATTAGGGGCCATAACACCTTTTAAGGCTGAGTATGTTTCCAGGCCTTTGATGCTATGGCTGAACTTGCCTGTTGTTGATATAATTCATCCACAAAGCAACAAGTTTGTCACAGGTGTCAAGATCAAGGCAACAGGTGACTCAAAACTTAATGTTGGCCCTGTGTTTTGCTGCTCTTATAGCTGGTTGACTTTCTTTGCCATTTACGTGGTCTAAAGAAAAGTTGACTGGCTTTTGTTCAACAACAACTCATGCATTGTGCATAACAAAAAGTGGAATAGTCATTGGTAAGACCAAGAAAACAGAATATGAATTGGATCAATTATCTCAAAAGAAAACCTTGTTGGTCTTGTATTCACAAGCCCATAAATGACAAAAGTGAAAAATATTTATTTTTCATAACCAAGAAGGCAGATGTACTTCAATTTGCAACCCTTTAAGGCATAAAGACAACATGACAGCTCAGGAACATGTTCGTCAATGCCGCAGCAATGGGCTTCCATCATTGATACATGTCAAAGCCAGGCTTAGGGGAGAAGGGCAAATCTTATCTCCACAGGGCTGGAGACAGGAATTTAGTCCTTCAAAACATGACAATGCACTTGCCACTGAAGTAGAAAATTCACATCTACCACCTTGTGGGGATTTTCCAGATTCATACCCCTTCTCTCTCCCTCCTGTCACTTAACTGCTGTCTTAAGATCAGTTAGCCCAACAGCCACAGTCTATAACATCATCTTAGAAGTGTTCCGACATTCAGTCTATGATGCTTTATGTCTAAAGGGCTGAAGAAACTGGCTTCCTAGCATCAAAAAGTAGTATATTTATTATTTTGTTTTTGCTCTTCAGGGCTGGTGAAAAAAGAACCAGCAAAGGTGTTTTTTGAAAAGAAAATTGCTTATACAATTCAGACTCTGTTTTCTTGATATGTTTAAGAAAATTTCCATTTATTGCTATTGCAAGTATTGATGTATGCATTGGGCTCAGTCAAATTGACCTCAGACCGCATAAATAAAACAGAAAGTCAACAGGCAACAATAAGAGAACAATAAAGAAGCGACTTTATTTCCCGCTACTTACTTCTCTCGAGTACACTTACCAGGCTAGCCTAGCCATTCTCCTCACCTTTTAGATTCCAAGCTCCTTCTTCAAGAAGAGCACAGTGTGGCATACTCAGTATCACAGGGCGCTGAAATTTAAGTCCAGTCGGACCACATTTTACTACTGGGCTCAACAATGATTCCTTGGAAGTGACTTGAGGATGTTCTTTTTCCTGGTCCACTATAGCTATATGTATACCTTCAGTGCGACCTTCTGGAATAGCCAGTGGGGGTACAGTGAGACTCACGCCGGTGTTACCTATCGTAAATTTCCCTCCATTGTGATCCACGAGCCCCAAAGCAACCATCTTCGGATCAGCGTTTTCTGGGATGTTGGATATATTCCACATCATTCGAGAGATTTCTGACACTGTCGACTTGTTACTGATGGATGAGTTTGTCCTCTTATAGTCACGAGGCTTCTCTTTTTTATCTGTGATTTCAACTTCAATCTGCATTTTCTTAGTAGGTTCTTTCAAATATGCTACTGGAACTGGGAAATCAAACACTTCAGAATCAATGGGAGATTCATCTTTCAGCTTTCCAGAATTTTCTGCAGGCTCTACATAAGATGCATACTGAGTGACAACGTTCAATTCAAGGTCCGATGTAGTTTTAACACCTGCAAAGTGATTTACCAGAAACAAGGAAATGAATAATTAAAAGAAATAATGGCAATGTACTAACAAATAAAGTACAGTGACTGAAAGCAAACACTTTGTTTTCAAGAAGTTGATTGGCCATGGGAGGACCAATATCTTTTTGAATTACATTTGGTTTAGTGATACCAGAACATAACTTTACAAAGATGTGACTAGAACAAAAGTCAGCTCCAAGTTGGTCTATATATTGACTGGCATTTGCTTGCTTGCATACCTTCATAATGCTTTGTGGCTGCACCCTTCTGGCTAAATTTTCTACGATGGAACATAAATCTGGTCAGTAAGATTAAAACCACCATCGGTATCAAAAAGGCAAGTCCCACAGACAGATACAGCATAACGACACCTGCAAAATACAATGAATGTTATGTCGTTAAGATTTTCCATTACAGAATTAAAGCAACTGAAAACCAACATTAGAAATAATTATGTATCAGTTTTACTGGAGGGGGCTTGAGGTACTCCCCAATGTTTTTGGTTGTGGTGAGTAGCCCAACCCTTTGAAACCTGCACCCTATTTCAGACTGAATTCTGTGACTTTCCATATCATATTCCAGACCTGAGCAAAATATCATACCAGAACTCTAAAACTGGTTCACGGCTCTAATATAATAACCACAGTTAACCATGACAGAATTAACTTCCATTTGCATTACAAACATGTGGTAAACCAAATACCCAATGCCAAACCAGACCAAAATGGTGAATATCTATACCGCTTTTCGGACCAAAACTGCTCACAACCTCCCTTCCCCTTCAACCTATGAGCACTGGAGTTAGTGGGAGCTTCATACTCTCTCCTTTCAAATGTGTAACCCCCCTGGGGTTGATATGGATATTATTTTCTAAATTTGCACATTGTAAGAGGAAGGCATCGCCTTAAAGCACATAATGTGAGGATATACTACCATATACATGTATGCTTGAATTGTCAGTCTGGGTTAAAACCCAGCATGCTAATCATTGGTCCGCGCGCTGCATTTAACACCACTACCGCAGACACATGATCTACACAGTAAATTGAATGTACAATATGGCACATGGATAGCTAAGCGGCAGATTTGCGATCTTTTTCTAACAAATCAGATGTATAGCCAAGCATCATGAAGTCAATGAAGATTTTTGTTGGCAGCCAGCTTTTTTGACAACCCAGTATGGAACATTGTAAGAATCCTACCTGATTTAATTGCAGTCGGACTTGCACCCTGCGGTTTGTTCGTCACTGGCACATTGCAGTCCCCTGTGTCACACATTGCTCTGTCTGGTAGATGAGACAAATTGCTTACTGTAGACTCTGTATGACTGTTACTCAATACAGGGGTAAAAAGGTAGGGGGAAAAAAACTCACAACAATAGTCACTTTATAAGGAATTTTAAATGTAGAAATGACAACAACTCAGAAAAAAATCTGAGTTCCAGATGGGATTTGAACCCATGACCCTCTGTAATCTATCCGGATGCTCTAACCACTGAGCTACTGGAGACTCTATGTGAGCAAGGGTGAAATGGGTCTTTGACTGGATTTGACCCTTGCTTCCCATAGAGTCTCCAGTACCTCAGTGGTTAGATTGTCCAGCTAGATCACAGAGGGTTGTGGGTAAACGGTCATGTATAAGCCTCACATTTTTCACAAAATTAGGTCAAAAATGAAGGGTGTGGCTTATCCACAGGTACATCTGTGTTTAGAGTTCTCAAAAACGTAATTGATATTCATAAAACTTCTTAAGGTGTCAAGAAATAAACGTAAAAGAAACTGACTGCATGTTGTTCACTGACTTTTTCATGAGTGGTGGCTCCTAAAGGAGCCAAGCCCTCTTTTGAAACCCCTGGTTAACGTAAGCTGGTTTGTACAGTTTCCACAATCTTAAATGTGAGCCTGGTTTGTACGATTTCTGACCTAGCTAGTGCATGTAGGCACTCTTATCACATCCACGGCTCATTTGTATACCCTGAATATCACGTATATATTCAAAACCACAAGTTTTATCGCAAGGAACAAAAAATATTAAACTTACCAGAGGCATTATAGACTGTTATGTTAAAGGAACAACTTGCTGTTTGGCCAAACTCGTTCTTCACCACATACTTTACAACATACACAGAACTTTCTGCTGGCAGCACCACAGGTGGTTCTGCCCATTGTTGTGGAAAAACTTCAACAGAAAACTTTGTATCACTTTTCTTGTTGCGGACAATAGGTTTATCCCAAGTCACATCTATAGATGCCGCAACTGACCGGTTGATGTACACATCAATATCACTTGGGCATGTTATTTCCACATCTAGAAACAAAAGTACAAAAGCTTGCTTAAGCAACAGCCATCTACTAACCTATATTTATACCTATACCTCTCCGTGCCACGAGGCACATAAGGCTTTGACATTCTCCTGCTATCTGCTTCGATTTGCTACTACAGCTCTGGCAGTCACCCATGACTACAAGCCAGCTATGTGATTTTCCTCCTCACCCATTCTCCTCCATGTACAGTAACTTTTTATGACCATGCAACAGTTTACAAACTATTTTATAGTAGCTGTATGACTTACATATAAGTTAATTATATGAAACAACAGTAATTTTTTTTATTATTATTAGCCAAACCCAGTTTGATCTACTTAAGAAATAGAAAACATGCACCGCACTTCTATCAAGTTATGGAAACATGAAAAGAAGTTTGGGAGAGCATGAAATGCTGTGGAAACATGAGCTGTCATGCGATTCCACAGCTTTTTGAGTTCTCACAAACTTCCATAAGTGTTCCTTCCAATAGAAACAGAGAGAACATGTTTTCTATTTCTTTTAGAAAATTCTGAAACAACAAAAAACAAAAATAACTTGTTTACTTTGATCATCAAAATGTAAGTTCTCTTTGCTTGTGTCATCATTACGTCAACAGCTTGTGCTAGTTTTGTGTTTCTATTGAGTTATAGAAACTAGTCAGCATGCATATTTTCTTTGGGCTATTTTCTCAATGCTAATGCGAGATGCCATTCAGGCCATGAATTAAAGTAGGGTCTCTGGAACCCTCTCTAGATCTAGATACTATTGATATAGGGCTGAAGCCCCATCAGGGGGTCCAAAGCATCCCATATCCCACTAAATTTTGGCCTAAATATTGTGTATACTGTTAAGTTCCTTTAAAGAATTTCCTTCCCTATTTTCATATGTTCTAATATCCCAATATCAAATATATCCAATATCCCATTAACCTTTCCCCCAAATATTTCATATCCTGTTAATTTTTTACCCAATAATCCCATATCCCAAAAACCTCTATTATAGGCCCTTAAGGGTTACAAGGTCAGAACTTCGACCATTGCTTAACCCTATTTTGACCTGAGCGTAAGACAAAGAAGTTGTTATACCTCCCAATTCAAATACATTTTCTGTTTGAAGGAGAACATGTCACATGTCATTGGTCAAAACTCACTAACTCCCTAGGGAAACAACAACTTGAAGTTTCGACTCACACACGATTAGGTCATGCGCCTTAAAACTGCAACAGATTTGTCTGCTAGCATCAAGGAAACAATCTTCCGCAGGTTTTTTTTTTATTTATTTTTTTAGTTAGGGGGTATAACAAAACACTTAATGGCTGGCTCCACAGGAAACAGCGAGTTTCTTTTCCCCTCGACTTCAGTGTTCCCTTCAACCAATATGGAGGGTCTCGGGGAAACAAAACTCACTGTTTCCCTTGGGGCCAGTCACTAAGTGCTTGTTAACAACCAACCTTGAACCAAAAACAAAATGTCATGGAAAATTGACAGGCAAATAAGTTGATTATAAGATCCCGACAGAAGCTGTTGCATATTATTTATTACCTGGACAAACATCTTGGCATTGTTCTATTTTAATGCTGTCGCCAGTACAGATCTGTCCTCCATTCTCTGGTGCAGGATTCGAACAGAAGCGTTTCAACATCTTTGTTCCATTCCCACATTTAGCAGCATCACAGGGTTGAAATTCTATCCACTCTGACCAGTCACCATCAACTATTAATAATAACAGAATGAATTAAGAACTAAGTAGAAAACTATAATTATGTGCCTGTAAATCTCACTGCATGTGAACTCAAAATATGTCTGCATATAATCAGAGAAATGCAAAGTTCCAGATGACAATTTCACCTGGCTCTAAAATTAATACACTGGTAAATGAAAGGGATTCTGTCACAGTGACTGGGCCACAGTTTTGATCTATACAGTGCTAAAATTATCACGGAGTACATACTTGCTCTTGCATGTAACACTCCTAGAACAAAAGTCTACTTTTCACTGTTAGTAACCAGAAAGTGCTTTCAAAGAGGTGCAGAAAACACTCACAGTCAAACCTCTACTACGAAAGCCACTTTTTTGCACCTTACATACGCTCTTTTTTTGACCTCTCTACAACAGCTACCTCTCCAGCAATTGCCACCAAGGTGTACTCCAACTGCCAAAGTAACCTCTTGTATACACCGCAATAAATAAAAATAAAAATATTGCTCCCTCTCTTCCCCCTAAAAAGGTGTCGTATTACACCTTTACATGTACTTTCCCATACTAAGCGGCCACCGCTTTTTAATAGGCATTTTCCTCTGTTCCCAAGGTGGCTATTGTGGAGAGATTTCCACTGTAGTCATAAAATAATATAATTCTTTTTTTGCTACATGCAAGTACCCCCTCCCCCCCAGTAGTGAACTCACCATACACATTTAACTTGATAATGGCACTCTCGCGTCTTCCTACAAGGTTTGATGCCACGCAAGAGTAGTCTCCACCATCTGATAACTTTACCTTCCTTATAACGGCAAGAGAGGAATTGCTGTGACTTTTCACCAATAACCTTCTATTCTTATGTGTATCCACAGGGCGACCATCTTTCCACCAAGACACAGCAGGGCTTGGGTTTCCTTTTGGGGGCTTGCATCTTAAGGTAACTAAAGAATTTTTCTGAACTCTGGTGTCAACTGACGGAGAAATGACAAAGTCCTCATCCAGATCTGATATGAAATAATGAAAAAAAAGTATATCGTATTACATTCATAACAATTACTGTTAAATAGATGCATTTAGATTATTCAGTGCTTTTATATGTCACATGGTTTCCTGACTGTTTGAGCCTCTGAAAATGATCACACATGCATGTTCCTCCCAAGAAGGGATGGCTGGACATGTGACCAGCAAAGCATGTCTGTGATGTCAATTTTGAATTCTTAATACATGCGGAGCTTCTGGTCGCCTGAAATGTCATCTGATGACAATCACAGACAGGCCCACATGACACCTATGGCTCGCAACATGTGCCATTCTCTTCTTTAAAAATTTAAATCTTTCAACCTACATGTATCTTGTCTCACATTATTGCTGCAGAAGGGCATTATATCCCGTGTTCTAAGAAAGAGTTTCTGTTTTCAGAAGAGAAGAACCATTAGACTGTGGTGTAACATGTTCAAGGTCACATGTAGGTCTGCATGGTTTCCGCTGTTAAGTTGACACCCTGTAATTTTCCATACATGTATATGTTGTAGGTCAAAATGAAATTCAGGTTAAAATGAAATTCCTTTGTCTTTTAACCCTAATTATTCATGATCATGAATAATTAGGGTTAGAAGACAAAGGAAATTGAGAATCAAACTAGGTTAAAATCATTTTAACCTGAATTTCATTTTGACCTACAACATATATATGTTTTGTTAGTTCGGTTTGCTTTGACTCTTTCAAGAATTTAATTTCATCTGGCCTGCTAGAGAGTGGTGTCGCTTTCCTTCAAACATCAATTTGAAGGAGTGTTTTCTCTAGAGCTCAGTGTTTAGGTTTATCCCACTCTTTGACATTCTGGCACCACTTGATTCAAATTTTCGCGACTCTGTTCAGTGTTGGCTGAATAAGGACCATATCTTGGCCATCGACTAACTTTTCTAGCACTTCCCATTGTAAATTCTTCAATCTTTTGATCTTAAACATCCCCGAGGTTCTCTTGCATGCTACGTTTCATAAATAACAGATTGTCCACCACTGATCTGACAAGGTAACTTATTCCCAACAAAAATCAGCAGACAGTTATCTGATTGGCTAAGACTAACAAAAGAATCCTCACGCATCCAGCCATGCCTTCTAGGAGGGAGCACAGGCTCCTTTGCCAAACAGCAGCTGGTAATCAAGCCTACCTACTATGTACAGAACATTCTCTATCTACTTCAAATTTTTGGGAGAACCTTAACCCTTTAAGCCCTGAAGGAAATGGCAAGTTTTTCTAAATCGGTAACCATGAACCAGCAGACCACATGTGATATACCATCTGAAACATATTGTCTGAAGTATGCTACAAATCATACCAAAAGAAATAGAGGAGGCCACAGATTGGATTGACAAGTGCCCGAAATGAAAAAATAAAAACGTTTAAAATTTTTCCGTTCCTTGTACACATTGGTCATCCCCCTTAACTAGAGCTTAATTTGCAGCTCTTAGTGCATAGCTTATTGTCAGATATTAACTTGGTCTAAAAAGTACAAAGACAAAAGGTTCCAAAAGTTGCAAGGGTGGTAAATCAAGTCTTGTATAGCAGGGAGGCCTAATATTATGCCTTCAAAGTGCAGATCTTTCCAAGATCTTTTAGTTGTGCAAGTTTCATGCAAATTGACTGAATATTGAGCATGTAATTGCATCTTGTGCCATATGGCACTATCAGGGCTTAGGAAAATCAAACACTAAATGCACACTTACAAGCTCTCTGAACAGCTGCAGCACGGCTCCTTATAACTTGCCCATTGTAGCCAGTAGCAACACAATTGCAAAGAAAAACAGAAGTTCTGTTCTTGATCTGACTTTGGGAGATCTCGGCAACAAGAAATGTCACATTGTCAATGTATTCATCATTTAGTATTTCTCTGGGTACCAGTTCCCCAGAACAGTTGAACTTGAGTTTTGACACAAATGTGGCCTCGCAGGTCAAAGTCCCTGTATTTGGCCAGATAAATTTGTCATCTGGCTCTTCTATAAACTGAGGCTTTACTACCACATGGCCAGCAGCTGTAAAGAAAAAAAAGAAGCAGAAGCTTGATTAGTTTCCTGATTCCAAATAATCATGCCATGCTGGATATGTTGTGGTTCAATTTTACCATTGGTACAATTGGATAATGCAGGGGAGGTATGTTTTGCAGGTTGCAGGTTGCAGGTTGCCGGATAATGCATAAGCAATAGCCTCCATGATTTGGCATGGATATGTGCTCATGTATTTGTCAACGGACATAACCTGTTTCGAAAAGCAGACAGTTTTCTGAGACCGTAACTTGAGGAAATCTGTGAGCTTTGAGGAACAGATAATGTCCAAGAACAAATATCTGAGCATATTTTCACACCAAATGGAGGCTATTGTGTTTATTACCCTAATATTTTTCGCAACACGCCAGTATCACTCGGATATTTCCCAGTTTTAGCTAGGGAATATTGAGTCTTGTGACACATTTAGACCAATCATGCGCAAGCAAAAATATTTGATGGAACGTAAAATTGAATATATTATAATGAATTTGAAACAAAGGAAATACCAAATTGCACCAAGGGTTATATGGAATCACAGCAGATCCCTTGTTCCACACTAGCGTCATGCCAACACAGGTAGTAAATCAAGCAAAGTACCAGCAGGTGATATTGTAGTATACAATTACAAAGGTTTAACACAGCAGACTAATTGACATTTACTGAACTGATGAGAAAATAGAGGACACATGATAATTCCTTGGAGATCTGCAGCCAAGATTTGTGGGATTGGTGTTGCAACCACAATGTGTCTGAATACAATATTTCAATATACTGCAGGGAACAACAAGATTTATACACAGTTGTGTCAAAATCATGTTTTCCTTTAACAAATACATATGCAATAATCTTCCAGAATTTATCGGCCAAACCAATAACAAACTATTGATGAACCAGTTCTGCTTTTGACTTGTTAACCACATTATTATACATTGTAGTCACCATCTGTCTTCTCATTGGCTAAAAGCCTGTGGTTAATTCTGGGAAACAGCACAACCTACAGATAAGCAGATTAGTGAATAGTCTGTAGGTTGTGCAAACAATGCATGATTTCCAAGAGCAATGTCAAGTTCACGGGTGATGTGGCATGGATGATCAAATCGCTTCTTCAACATCAATGCATTTGTCCTTCTTTAAAACAATGTATAATAAAACAATTATTAGATTCGGTTTTTGTGATATCCAGAATAATCAAGGTCTCAGTAAGTGTTACCACTTAACACTTACTGACCATGATTATTCCAGAAATCACAAAAACCTCATCCAATAATTGTTTATAATTGTATCTATAACAAAAGTCTTGAACGTGATTGGTTCTCTGCATGCCTATTTGTCACATAACTGGTGCAAGATCATTTGGTATCCAATTACAGGTAGCCAATTTCTACTTCTTGTAATTTGATAGCTGTAATTGGATACCTTCGCCAATTGCACATCACTTATGGAAGCTTCTGTGGCTTGTTTCTTAATTTTCCCTCTAGTTTCGACAACTTATGGAAAACACTACTGACTTTTTTGATCAAAAGAAGTTCTCGTAAGCCTTTTCTCATGTGGAAAAATTTGTTCTTGACATGATTAACTCGCGTGATGTAATCGCCACAGCAACTCAACAAAATCATGTGATACGCAAGAGTTCGACCTCGTGCGAGGCTTAAGTTTGTATTGTACATGTTTACAGTTATCCGATTATTGTATGAACGCATGGATTTATAGTCGTTCAGATTCACTGTTTAAACCGGACAACACTGTCAGGATAATTATATGTCTCACTAGAAATACAAATTTTATGTTGCTCCGAGTACAATGCTATACCCTTTTGTAAAAAACGATTTCACAACTAAGAACAACGGGGCTTTTTAACAAATTAATCGAAGTGCAAAAGCTCTAAATATTGACAGAGCGTGCCTTGACACGTACATCCCTAACGTTCGACGCCACAATAAGAACGACACTAAATATAAGTCCAGCAAGAAAACGTGAGAAATGCACGAAATAGAACGGGTCGCAGGCAATTTTGGCAGAGCTCTTTTAAATTTTCTCAGCTGGAAATAACAGTTCCACACACATGTTGGCTTAAACTTAGACTTTAAATTTCTTTTAACAAAGTAGAGAACAAAATCTACAAGCTGCTGTTCTTCAACTAATTTGTACAAATAAGTAAGGTACAAAGGCTGTGGTATGTCTAATTAAACTACTGTAGTTGACTGATTATTGTCTACATGTACACAAAATTCGAAAACGTGCTTGTGCACGTTTTCGAATTTTGTCGAACCCTACAGTGGACTCTGCACGGCACCCTAGACATGCGTTTTAAAAGCTCAGTTGCTGCCGCTATGTAAAGGAAGAACATAAAAACACTTACTGAAGTTTTGGTTTCCAGTGAGAAATCCTGGGGACCTTCCTTTGCCAAAGCTTGATCCATACGCGAGATGAAACAGAACGATCACAAAGAACATGCGGCCTTCCATGCCGATGTGTATTAGGCGAAGGCTCTCTTCAGGTCGTTTCTGGCTTAAAACTCGCCTTCAACAACTTGTAAGACGTTTCCTTCTTTAAATGGATTGCCGGAAGACATACTCGTCAAGAAATATTGAAATGTCCTCAACAAAACTCTGATTGTCACCAAAAGTTTTCCCTTCTTTTGCCAAAAAACAATCCAAAATAAACCTCACGTCACCCGTATGCCCGCGCGGGACTGACCCCAAAGGGACCATGACGTCATTACGGAAATACCTCCCGGAAATATTTAGGAGATGAGCGGTTCCCTGTTCCGAAGTATATACCTATTAAGGACTTTAATAGTCGACTACGGTCGACTACGACGGTTGGATGCGTATTCAGTATAGAGTAAGGTAAAAGGGCGCGAAAATTTGCCGCGTGTTGCCATTTAAGATCGCCAAGTGACGGAAGACGGTAGGTTTGCCATTTCTTTTTAATAATTGTTTGAATTATGCAAAGATAAAGTTTAATGTTGTTATTTTAAAAAAGAGCAAGACCAGAGAAGCAGTTAGAGAAGATGTCTTTCGAAGATGTTAGAAACGCTCTTTTAGTGGCTTCTGGCGATGGTTTTTTAGATGATGAAGAATTTTTGTTTCTGTACGAGTCGGTTAATCCTTCGTATCCATACTGGGATTTTGATACATTTTGTTTGGATTCATTTAATTCGTGCGAGTGTGAAGCCCACTTTAGAGTGACCAAAGACGATCTTCCCATTCTACTGAATGCTTTGCAGCTTCCGGCAACTTTCAAGTGCCCACAAGGAACAGTGTGTAGCGGAATGGAAGGGCTTTGCCTAATGCTGAAACGATTAACCTACCCATGTCGATATTTCGATTTAATTTCGACATTTGCGCGTCCAATACCAGAGCTGTGTATGATCACAAACACGGTACTTGACTGGATCTACAACATGCATGGATTCCGTTTAACCTCTTGGAATCAGCGATTTCTCTCACCGGCTAATCTTCAAGAATACGCGAATGCAATAGTTAGGCAAGGGAGTCCCCTCAGTAATTGTTGTGGTTTCATTGATGGTACGGTTCGCCCTATATGCCGCCCTGGAGAAAACCAGCGCATAGTATACAATGGGCACAAGCGTGTTCACGCGCTAAAATTTCAATCAGTGGCGTTACCAAATGGCCTGATAGCAAATCTTTATGGTCCAGTAGAGGGTAGACGTCACGATGCAGGAATGCTTAAAGATTCTGGCCTACTTAATGACCTTCAAAGAGTAGCTTTCAGCCCAACAGGGGACGTTCTGTGTCTCTATGGAGACCCCGCCTACCCCCTTCGTCCTCACTTGATGGCCCCCTTCCGATTGGGAGAAGTCCCAGTATTTACGGCAAACATGGAAGCATTTAACGAAGCAATGAGTTCTGTTAGGGTGTCGGTTGAATGGCTATTTGGTGATGTCTTGAATTCCTTCAAGTTTTTAGATTTCAAGAAAAACTTAAAACTAGGATTAAGTGCAATTGGAAAGTATTATATAGTTGCTGCACTTTTCAGGAACATGCTTACCTGTCTTTATGGTAACACGGCATCAACATTTTTTCAACTTGATCCCCCGACCGTTCAAGACTATTTGGTGTAATAGTTTAGTAACAGACCTGGCCCTGGTTGTTCAAAGGCTGGATAACGCTATCCACCTGATAAATCACTATCCAGTGGATAAGTGTTGACAAAACAAAACATGCTATCCACTGGATAGTGATTTATCCAGCGGATAGCGCGGTTTGTTTTGTTAATACTTATCCGCTGGATAGTGATTTATCTGGTGGACAGCATTATCCAGCCTTTGAACAACCAGGGCCTGACATTGCCCATGGATTCTACTTTCATTATTGAGGAGGGAAGAGGGGGGGAGGGTGGGGTTAGCATGTTCCCTTCTTCTCCATTGTTTCTATTAATAAATTCCATTGTTCCCTAAAAAATTTTTGCCAAGATTCCCTTTAATAGTAGAGATATCCCTTGTTCCCTCAAATTAACCCACAAAATATTGCATGTTCCCTTGAAAGAAATGATGTTAGGCCTTGTTCCCCAAGACCCTTGGCAGGCCCTCAATATCATTATTTGTTGTACTGCATGTAGCCATTAAGCATGCAGGCTCAGAGGATAGATACTAAGATGCTTTAGTATCCATTTATACCATTTGTAACAACTTTATTGTGAACTGGTCACAGTCACACTCAATAATTCGAATTACAGGATCCAGTTCTGCCAAACAATATAACTTTAAGTTTATGACTACCATGGTAAACATCATCAACACTGATATTAGGACAACAAGAACAAAAAACAAATCATTTCTGTTTAGCTAAAAGCCATTAGCAAAAAATATCAGCCAAAGTTGAGCATTTGCATCGATTATAAGTTCCAACAAAACCACTAAGTGTTCCACTGATGTTACATACAACTGTTTTGCAAATAGCTGTATAAAAAGGGTTCTCTGGTAAATAAGAAGCAATGACTGAAAGTTTGTTACTGTGCAAAAGGAATGACACATTATATGATTTGAAGCTATATTAAAAACAGAAAGAACTGTTTTGATCATAACAAAAAATATGACAATTAAGCAATAAACCATAGAATAATGTGGGTTACATTTAGCATTTATCAAGGGACTGAAACTTCCCAAACAATTGGTGTACTTACAGAAAACCAATAGCTCAATCATCAATCTTCAGTCTTTATTTTTGTCTTGAGACATTTTTTTGCAATAAAGCAAGAATTAAACTTTGTGTTTGTTGAGACTGCTGTTGTTGGAGATTAAACTGCTGTTGTTGTTGCAGTGCTTGTTGCTGTAGGTAGCCTCCTACGCAGACGCTCTTTGGGCTCGTCACGCAATATTCCTCCCCCACGAACGTCTGCTGAAGCCAAGGGGACATTTCTTTCCCTTTGTTTGCTTGCGTCCCGGTTTGGACTCAAAGATCAGCTGGAGATCACGTGAAAATTACTTTAGAGCCAATCGGCGTCGGCTTATTATGTAATTAAAAGCTAATAATAAACTGAACAGGCTCCCTTGGGGCGAGAAGTACAACTCGAACTGTTGCATTCTCACGTACAGCAACGTCAACGTTTTCAAATTTTCTATGCAGCTTTTCTATAGCTAATCCAGTCCGCATTCGTAGATATACGAGCACTTCATCTTTTTCACATGAAATCAAGGTAAACTATAGTTTCTCGATGGGGATTTAAACAGATTATCGTAACTGTCCCACCCCGGTCTCACACACTCAATGAAAGGACACGCTCAGCTGCACGCTAGTATTTTTGCGCTTTGCGATCATTTCAAGTAGACTTTCCGCAGGCTTCCAGCATTTGATAGAAACCAGCCATGCAAATGAATGTCCGTGTACGAACATGTCCATCTTTTTCTTCACATATTAAATACTTTACAGCTTCTTGCCGATAACGTCCAGATAATCGTTGAAAGGTCACGTTGGTACCCGTAGATTAACACTGATTAACAAAGACAAGCACATTTTTCTTCACGAAATATTCCATAGCTTCTCGCTGAAAAGGATTCAAATCGACGATTTTGGAAGTCTCGCAAACCCGTTGGAAGGCCACGCAAATATCCGCCATTCTTACAACGTCGCGCGCGAAAATTGATCAAGGTTCAAAGTTCGCTGCCTTGATCGGGAAGTCCGCTGTGATTGGTCTAATTAAACAACCCATTCGTTTCAGCAGACGTTCGTGGGGGAGAAAGATTGCGTGACGAGCCCAAAGAGCGTCTGCGTAGGAGGCTATGCTGTAGGTGCTGCTGTTGGTGAAGCATTTGGGCTTCAAACTGCTCCTGTCGCTTCTGTTGTAAGGCCAATTCCTGCTGGCGAAGGGCTACTTCTTGCTTTTTCACTTCTGCATCAACCTGACATTTGGCCTCAAGGTACTGCAGAGGATCACTACCACGCCTCCTTTTCCTACTTCTTGGTTTCTCACTTGCACTCTCTTCTTCATCAGAATCAGCAACAAATTTAGACTTTGCCCATGTATTCATAGCTGCGTCTCTTATTGCCATGGCCTTTTTTCTCTCATTTTTCTGCTGTTCGCTGTCTTTTGCTGTAGCTGAAGCACAAAATTTGTTCGTCAATTTCTTCCAAAATAGTTTCTGCTTCAGAGAATGGCTCTGGATTTGTCCCTGACTCTCCCTCCTCTTTTCTCACTTTTGCTTTGAAATCAGTTAGCAGTTTATTGAACCTGTCTCTAACACTTCTCTGATCCCTGGGCATTACTTTAAATCCTTCGTGCTGGTTTACACCATTAGCCACCTCATTCCAGGCTTGACCAGATTCCTTTGTGCCGTGCTTGAATTTGTATGGCTCAATATAACGAACTTCTCTGAGGAGAAGTTTGTCTTTTTCTGGTGACCAACGAAAGGTCCCACTGAAATAATTAAATAAAAATATATTTTTAAACCGTGGTGTGTACCTATGAACTTCTCAAACATTAACTCATCTGAAAATTTACTTTACTACATCAGGGACAAATAAATCTTTTTCTATAATAACATCAGTCAATGTAGATCAATGTACGATACAATGACCCATAGAAGTCAGAAGATGATAAAATAATCCAAGCGCTGTTAATCAAACTACGTGTTAAGCTTATTTCAAACAGTGCCTTTCTTTGATTGGAATCTCTTTCAGCATATAACATCTTGTTTATGTTTAGATATTATTTAATAAATAAATACTCAATTCTTCGATAAAACTCAGGGCATTTCGGCCGAAAAGTTCTTATCTATGGCTTACTTGTTTCGGACATCTTTTGAAGGCGACCTGAAAGAATAACATGAAAGAAAATAAGCTTCGAAAATACCGACGAAAGAGATAAAATCATCCTTCGCTAGACAGTGCCTGCAAAGTTTTTGCTGTAAACTAATTTCAAGCATCAAGGCAAACCTTGAATATTAAGAAGGTTTTTTTTTTAATCTAGAGCAAGAATTAGGAAAACATTACTCACTTCTCATCTGCTTTAGACATGATCACCACCAAGCTGAATGAAATGATGAGACATGTTAATACTGTACATCAAATTCGGAAGCTTATCATATTTCACAACATAAATACAATTCACCATATAGAATTAACTTCCACGCCGAGAAAAACCGATGCTCAAGCATGTGCAAAAATAATTCCGTAAAAAAATCGGGAAACAATAAAGAAAAAAACTGGCATATCATTGACAATAATTCAACCGCGGGAAAACACACCGAGGTCCGACGGTGACCTCCCACGGGTGTCCTACGTTGCGTGACACTCATCCAACCGTCGTAGTCGACCGTAGTCGACGATCTAAAGTCCTTATTTTTGGGATGCCACGCAACGCTCCCCCCATAGAAACATCCTTTGGTGGGAGCGTTGCGTGACATCCCAAAAAACGGCTGTGGAGGAGACTGGTATATACCTAAAAGGTCACACAAAATACTGAGAGCCGATGTTTAGACCGGGGTTTACAAAGAAATGTGTGCTAGGGGGTACTGCCTCCTGGTATGTTCCGAGAGGTGAATAATTTTTCCGAGAGCGAAGCGCGGGATTATCTGTGAGCTTCGACGAGCAGATAATTTCTTAAGACAGGAGCATATTTACGCCCCAATAGGAAGCTATTGCGTTTGCTTTCCTTCAAGTATTAGCCATGAGGAAAGAGAAATAAACATGGCCGCTATTTCATCATTGTTTTGGAACACCAATATGGCTGCCGTGACGTCATGTGAAAATGCCAAAATGCTCAATAGAGTCGGAGAATCCCTCGCGCCAGGAGCCAATCACCTGCTCGCGCTTAGTGACACTTATAGCTGGTGAAGTACGAAGAAGCCAAATACATGGAGTGCTTGTATTTTTCAATGTTCAGTGAATTTGACCATTTTGGAATGTATGTTTAATTTGCCGACCCCATTGCCGCCATGCTTCGCTAACAGCGGGCAAAAATTGCAAAGAGAGCTCAGTCGATATTATGCACTACCATTGTAATTATTTCTGTTAATTCGATTAAAAGAACATAACTTGAATTTTGGGTTACTCGTATAAAAAGCTTCCTTCGTAGCCGTTACTCGGGTTGTCACGAAACGCTTCTCCGTAAGGAGAAGCGTTGCGTGACTGAGAGGGAGGGTGCGTTCCTTTGGCGTGATCCGGATCCGGGATCACTCGGATCATAGTACATCAAAGAAGCCGATGAATCCGTGACCAGAATCAGGAGCCCATGCCAGAGTGGATTCATCTGCTCCTCTGATGCACCATGATCCGTGTGATCTTGGATCAATGATCCAGATCCCGATCACTCCAAAGGAACGCACCCTAAATATTTTGTTTCACTTGGATAAAGTACACGTATGCACCCGAACGGTTGTAAGTTACTTCCTGTTCGTTTTAATATATACGGTATGTGCAATTCCGAAAGATGAAGCCCCGAAATCTTTACCAGCATATTACTCACGGAAATTTCAGCATTTAAGGAAAAATTTTACAATACCGTGCAATTTTTGAAATTTTTGGAGGTAGGGGGTAAATCCCCGATTTTTTCCTATTTACACATTGAGGCTAGGTAGCAAGCGTTTGTTTACAAACAAAAGAGAATTTTCCTCAAGCTGCCCTCACTCGCCCAACCTTTTGTGCTCTCATCCTAAGTTTGGCGTGACCGGAATTCGCATTAAAATTTGCAACCCGTTCGCCCTACAGGCGATAGATAAATTCAGCTTTTTTTGGCCTCTTTTTAACACCACTTAATTTTTTTTCTCTGAAGGTGGAAAAGCGAAGATTACCGAAATTACACAAATAGGCCGATCGTAAGACAACAGGCGCCGGAATCAGCCGTCTCTGGCTTCCAAAACCACTGCAGTGCACAATTGAAATTGACCTCACATCTTTCCAAGAGGAGAAACCTAGTTTACTAGTAAAGCTCGTGACAAATACTAAAAATTATCAAGTGTTTGTCATGTAACCAGTTGAAAAAAAAGAAAAAAGAGTAATCAAGGACGGCGGCCTTACTCGGAAAAAACAGCTCTTTATTCGCCCCTTGTCAACAAATCTTGCGAGTTTCGAGGCAAATACGGAAACAACGTCTAAGGGCTAACGTCAATGAGTAAAGGAACCGGAAGTCTCCAAGTTAATTTTCTGATTGACGGAAATTCTGGTAAGCATAATGTAGCGGTAATAATTCTATTTTGTTTATTTGGACAGTTACCTCTAATAATTGACGGATGAAGAAAGAGGAAAGAATTTAAGAGTGAGAAAATGAGGCCCTAGAGACTTACACTTACCCACAGAAACTTAAGTAAAATTCTCCAATCCGTCATGTATATTGAACCTTCAAGCGCGATTAGGTAATATTATAAAAGCCTATGTCTACGGTGTCTGGGAAAATCTTGTAAACTCCGAAGAAACCATCTTCCTGACAACCAGGAGGAATGCAGTTAGGGTTGCGATTGCAGTTATAATCCTATCTTAACAGTTTCCAGCCGAGCGCATTAACCCACACCTCAGGAAACAAGACGATAATTCCAACGTTGTTCCATGTATTTTCTTTCAAATCGAAAAACTACAGTACAGTGTCCAATTATTCAGCTTATTGACTTGCTTTCCACTCTCCAAAACAGGTATTGTAAACAATAAACCTTCATCCTACCGCGTTAATGACGATGACGTCAACAGATGGCGTCACAGATTACGCCAGGACATTCCTTACGACCCCGCAAAACTGGGAGGGCTCTGGTACTGGAACCAACATTACGGCTTGCAAAGTGTGCTGGGATACGATGGCACGACTCATGCTGACGTCATTGTTCACATTTTTGCTCATTTGCATACCGCTTTGCTTACAGAAGGAAACGTGTTAGATATGAATTGACTTCTGACAATTACATTGGAATACAGATTTCTCAATATCCTCCAAGGGATCAAGAGGCGAGAATTCGTTTGAATTTGAAATATAGTTTCGGGGTAACCCGAGCTAGGAAAATCGGAGGTTAGAGTAGAGCAAATTTGATTCAAGTGAGTCGAACTCAGTCCTTCACAAGATTCCCTCGATTGCAATTTATCAATAACTCACATGTCACTTTTCACCATCAGCGGTTCCACTATTCAACTTATGTTCCTGTTATGTTGGTGACCCTCATCTAACACGTAAGATAAAGTCTGCGTACGAGCCAAGAGACCCGTCAGGCCGGCGGTTACTTCCGGGTTCCGTAGCATGAAGCGACTGGGAGTATTTATATTCTCCCTGGATGGAATGCTAGACCATCGCAGGATTACCTCCGGTATTTAATTCGCCGGGTGGAGAGAGGCAATGTGAGGGTAAATTGTCTTGCCCAAGAACACAACACAATGTCCCCGGCTAGGGCTTGAACTCAGACTGTTCGATCCGGAAGCGAGCGTACTAACCATGAAGCCGCCGGTTATAACACTTACTTATTATATTCCATTTTCTTCCTTTTTAGAGTTCATCAAGCCTGCGACATCTCGTAACGCTAACGGAGACAGGCTGGAAGGTGTCAAAGGTTTGGCAAAGACTCGCCTTGAGTCAGCCCTTCAAGAAGCGCTGACAGAGCAACATCCCTCGATTGCCAAACATTTTGATCAAACGTTCGAGGATTACATCATTTACGCCTATAACATGCCGTTGCCGCACTCGCCGCACACCCACCCCCTCGGGGTAGTCTTTGTAACGAGGTGAAGATTTCAGGCAGTTTAGTTCCGCGAAAGCGAGCTTGGGCTTGCTGTACCAAACTAGGAATTTCAATTACCTTAGAGAATATCTTGTTAGCAATCCTGTGAGTCTGCAATCAATCTTCCACTGGTTGAAAGACTGCTGAAAATATTATCTCGACGAAAAAAATGAAAAAGTGACGCGAGTTTTTTAAGTCAATCCTGTAGAACCAATGCGTCTTATGTGTGATTACGTAACATGCTCAAAATTCACCACCGAGCCTCGTTTGCGTGACATTTTCTCAAACCTTGGTTCTCTTCGTTTTGTTTTCACGTGGGTATTCTTTTCATCTTAGCTGCTTTGGGAATTTGTTCATGATAAAATTTGCGCTTTGCACGCTCAAACCGAGGCTTGGTGGTGATTTTAGCTAGTCTGATGTCATCACGCATAAGGGCTATTGCTTTTCGACACTCAGGTGAAAACCGGTCTGTTAGCACAACAAGTCGGTGTGGACGTTCACCGAGTCCGCTTTACTGTAGCAAAACAATGGCTCTGTAATTTATTATTTAAAGGTGAAAGAAGCGATTAAAATACGTTTACGGAGACCAGCTACAGCTTTTGTTTGTTTTAAATTATGGCGATTGGAGGGAGGGTATAAAAACAATGGAAAATTGAGCAAGCGAATAATTCAGAATCTAAAACGCTTGGTGAAAATATATCATTTCTCTCCTGTGTTGAAAGTCGTTTTGGGAGCTTTTCTATCAGCAATATCAGTAGCAATATCTGACTCCCAAAGAAAGTAGTTTATATTTAATAAAGTCGTTACCATTCAACGCCAGCGGCTTCGTTTTTCGGGCCCTAACCATTCTCGGCATAGTCTGAAACGTCAGAATGTTCTCCACATGGCAAAAAGCTAAGAACTGAAATAATCCAAGCTTCGTTTTGTTCTTACTACTCATTAGGGTCTACCATATAATCAGTTGATTTAGTTTTGCCTACATCCTTGAAACCTGCCGAGCTTGATAGTATTAACTGATCTTAATTTTATCATTTTGATCAAGTTTTAGGTTCCTTTTATGAGTTTTTTCGCTAACTAATCGATTGTTCGGAGAGCAGGATTATATATCAAGCTCTATTTTGCACTTATGTATCAGTTATAAATTCGCTTGATTATATAGCTTTCTCTTAATTTTTGGTTCATTAAATGAATTGCTTGATACTAGCAAGTGAATATAGCTTGATACGTGACCTTCATCCACATCAATGTTTAGTTTTTTCTTTTATGACTTTTTTCATTAATTAAGTAATTGAGAGCGGGTTATTTCATTTTTTGAATGGACATTGTCAGTGACTGAGTTATTGCAGTTCAACATATTTTTCTAAGAATAATTATCCTTATTTGAAGAGTTTGGCAATATTACAATCCGCTGAGGGCACGGCCTCATAAGAAGCTCCTTGAACTCGAAACGAAATAAATTACCTCTCTACCGTGAGCCTTAAGGTGGATTCTACCTGAAATTGGCTCAAAGTAGTGTTATTTTTTCGTTTTCTTCAGAAATGTGAGGTTCAACTATTCGACTTTACACTGGCGATCATTTTTACCGAAAGATTTTAAAATATAAATGACAAATAACCTTAGAAAAGAAGGGGTATCTAAATAGAAATCTCGTTTCCATGGCAACGGAAACTGGCATTTTCTGTGTTTTACTTGTTTACAAGCCTAGTAAATGCTGAAGGTGTACCAAGCAGCTAGCAAATCGCTTAGAGCCTCTCCCGGGGGAGAATACTTCTTAGCTTGCCTAGCAAACGTTCCCGTCGTTGTCAAGAGGAGGGTTTCACGCAACCATAATGTGAAGAACACGGTTCGTACAGCCGCTTGCTACGTAGACTAACTACTTTTAAATGGGCACATAAAAGAAAAACATTTATCACCACTACGACAAGAAAGAATAAAGTTCATTAATGAGGCTAACGTTCTACTGTATTTGGTGTATCGCAATATCATTAAATATAGTGGCCTAATCAAGTTCTGATAGCAACTTCTACTGAATCTGGCCTTGGATATTTCCAACATAATAATATATTATATCTTAGATCTGACGAACGAATTCAATATCCTGGCAAAAAAATGACATTGAGCTAAATTTTCGCCGATAATAATAATTTGACTTTGGGGCCGTGTGTAAAGAACACTGACAATGAAATTTTATCATAAACTCAGTGTGTTCTTAATATCGCGCTTCCAGAAAGAGCTAGGCAAACCGGAAAACTGGCCTTTTAAATGTATAATCAATATTTCTTGCGGTTGATTTAGCAGCATATTTCACGATGTTAATTTGATTGATCATTGATGATTTAATATCTGTTAAAACAGTACAGCATGCCCAATTTAATTTTACAGCAATTGTCTTAGTGTTAAGTATTTCCGGACTCTCCATGTTCTTCTGATCTCATAAGTTAAGTACCTTACATCTAGTTCACATTGTCCCAAACACCGAGAGAGCTACCGTAAACGCTAAGCCTGCACGTTGAAGGTGAATTCGACTCTGAGCTACAACCATGGAAGGTATTTTTTGGATCACGCTGTTACTTCATGTGGCGTCTAAAGTTGAACCTGTTGGATCTCGAGGCTTAAAAAATCATAAAGGTAAGCTGTTTTTTCCTTTGTCCGCTGTGGAGATTTATTTTAAAATCCCGCTCTGCTCGAGATCAGTCATTTTAACGTAGCGGTGTTAAAACGTTCAACGGTCTTGTTGACGCAAAGATTTGAGAAACCACTTTCAACGACAAAAGGAGCTTCGTAGGGAAAAAGAGATGCAAAATGGCCAGGGTCAAACAGTCTTAATCCTGAAATATAAATGTTACATTGTGAACCTTCACTTCGCCTTTTTGAAAACTTTTCCCATTCGTTTTGAGGAGCTTAGGATGTTTGGTTCACGAAAGGCTTTTTAAATGTGAAGTGCTATAATATCAAAATATTCTTATCACGGCCAGGATAGCGATACAATTTTCCCTTCGCCGTCATTTAGAATGAAACGTTTCCAATATTTGAAGCAAAGCGAATGATGCGTGACAACAATTTTAATTTTACTATCTATAGGAATACAACCACAACATGGCATCTCATGTAATATTTAGGAATTTGCATAACATAAGAAAGATCATAGAAGATTCAAAGTTACAGAACTTTCTATTATACTTCCACTTTAGAAAACTCATTAGGCCTTAATGGGCCACTTAAAATCGATCGAGTTGTGTTAAGGTTAAGCAAGAAGTCTGTAAATGGAAACAGATATCAGTTAAGTGGAACTGCCCGCAAAAGGAAATATCTGTTCCACCTTGTTAAAGTATTTTTGCTTGGAATAATTTTCACATTATCAGTCAGTGATTTGGTACCCTGGTGCCAGAGGTTTTTTTTCTCGTTAGGGGCGAATTGAGCGGCGAAGCCGCGAAGACGAGTCGCAAAGCGGCGAGAAAAAAAACCTCTGGTACCAACGGATAACAACCTCACTTCCATGCCGACTCCAATTTCGTTTGATTGACATCCGCTGTCAGAGCTTATTTTAGAAACACAGCAAACCGGTTTTTCCCACGGTTTTTCTGAACTTGGCTTTCTTGGGTAAAACCGGTTTGGCCAAGATCATGGCGCACTTAACCAATAGCAACCCTTTTAAGAAACGTTTTTTCACCCAACCAATCAGATTCCCAGGGTCAAATCTTGACTCTGGAGAAATAAAAGGCAACGTGATTGGATCGGCGCTCTCAAAAGACTTAACTGCCTGAGCCAGAGGTCTCTCGCCGACCAGCACTACTCGCTCTGACGAACGTTTCTCGCCGCTGGCGAGCGAGAAGACCTCTGGCATCCAGGGTAGTGATTTGGAACAATTCACGCCAAAACTGCGTTATTTTCTCTATTTAAATAATGTAATGAAATACCTATGTAAACCTATTTCAATAAAAGCGATAAATAAAAACACATTCGTCAAGTTGAGCTACGTACACTCGGTCTGAGAAACAAATGTGGTTTCTATTCGAAGGGTTTGTGATACTTATTTTGTTATTCAATTCTCTAACTTAGCAGGAGCACACTTTGCCACCTAAGCAATGTTGCCGAAAAGGTACAATCTCGAGCCCAGACAGTTTCTCCGGCTCCCCGATCAACTGAATAGGGAGTTTACGAAACCACGACGGCAACGGCAACGGGAACGTCACTGAACAAAAGAATAAATGAGCAGTACAATGGATATGCACGTGCATTATAATTCTTGGTACATTTCTTTGCCGTCCTCTGCAAGACAACAACGTGAAATGACCAAATTCTGCGTTGTCTGGAGAACGTGAACCACGACGGCTAATTTTTAAATTTTTATTTCAAATTTATCGCCGTATCCTAGATTCAGTTTCGTGATAGTTTTGACAGTGATAAACAAAGTAAATGACTTCAAAGTACCGCGAGATTCGTAGGTAAAACATAAATTCATTTTTTAATCGACATTGTCCTCGGCGTCGCCGTCGTGGTTTCGTAAACTCCCTAATAGCGGAGCCGGAGAGCCTCTGGAACAACTACTGCGCTGGCGCAATTTAAAATGCTTTGCTATTTAAAGGAATTAACATGTTAGCTAACGTACTGGTAATGTATAGATCCGGATCTCAGTCTTGTTGTGTTGCGGAGAGAGATCGACATATTGCATAAAATACTAATTTCTTTAAATAGCTAAGTGTACCTGAAATTGCACCGACGTAGTATCTGTCCCGGCAATCGGTTTTGGTGAAATTACTGAGAAAAGAAGCCCTTTTTTTGTCTCGCTGCAGTATTCATTGCTTTTCACGTTGAATGAAAAAAAGATTGCTTTTCCAATTTTCAATTGTTAACAATGCATTGTATGTTGTGGAATTTGTAGTCTTGTCAAATCAAAGATAATTTCACTTGAAAAAGGCTAACTTTACTCCATTTCCAGTCTGTTCTCAGCCGCTAGGAATGGAGAGCCACCGAATCCCTGACTCAGCAATAACAGCTTCTTCTGAGCGAATCTATTATCTTCGAGCCTCGCATGGGAGACTGCACATGCGCTCCTTCTTTCCGTGGCTGCCAGCAGGCTGGTCAGCGGCTGTCTCTAACAGGAAGCAGTGGCTTGAGATCAACCTGGGCGTGAAAACAAGAGTGACAGGAATCGCCACACAAGGACTGAGCAGCAGGTGGTCACCTGACCAGTGGGTTACTAGTTACCAGGTCTCTTATAAAGATGGAGTTAGTAAGCAATGGACGTTTTATGGGCAACGAGGGCAGGTTAAGGTATTTGACTCATGTGACTGAGCAGATGTGTTTTCCTTGGGGTTAATAAATCGATTCCGATGAAGGAGCTGAATTTCTAAATGTATCCCCTAAGCAGATATTTGTTTCAACCAGTTACTAGCTCGTTGACGTTACGCATGCGCGCTAAATAAGTAGTGACGCTCAGTGACGCTCGTCTTGAGCCTGAGCTGTAAAAGTGCTAAGATTATATTATGCGGCGCTGATAAGGAACATGACATAACTCCAGGTGATTGGATTGGATTGGATTCTCACGTGATGTATGTGATTGTGACATGCCAAGAGAATGGGCATACCCTTTGAAAGCTCAAGCCCGTTCTCGTCATGATTTACTTAAGCCGTGTGTTACACTGTGATAAAACACGACGGGCATTTGAGAACACGACGGAAATGTAGAAAACACGAGCCGCAGGCGAGTGCTTTCTACAGTTCTCGAGTGTTCTCAAATGCCCGGAGTGTTTTATCACAGTGTAATACACGGATTAGGCTTCTTTCTACAGTTCTCGAGTGTTCTCAAATGCCCGGAGTGTTTTATCACAGTGTAATACACGGATTAGGCTTCTTCATTTGCTTTATGATATAGAGGTGATGAAGCGAAAAACAATAAAACACGCTTTTTCTATGTTTTATACTCAAAGAAAACATGGGTTTTTGACCAATCGGAGCGCGCGCAGGATCCTATCCATATCATAAAACGATATATAGGAGAGTCCTTATTCCAAGCTGGTAGTAATCTCTAGAATTACAAAATAACCAGAGTTATATTTGCCGGTAGAAGACTTCCAAGAAACGCGGCACTGGTGTCCCCGACTCATTAAAAGAACTAACCCTCCACAATATGTCAATTATTTCCAATACCTAATATAACTATTTCCAATAATTATTTCCCAATTTCAATGCTGGTTATATTTATGTATTTAGGTATTTCTTGGCAACAGGAAAGCGGACTTTGTCGTTATGAACCGGGTTGATCCCGCTTTTGTAGCTGTTCATGTCAGACTTCATCCTCAAACGTGGAATCGTGGGATATCTATGAGAGTGGAGCTGTTTGGCTGCCCAGGTAAACCGCTTCGGTCATAATTCACTGATTAATTTGACTGGTAACATTTTCCAGCACTTTTCTAACAGCTGTACTTTGACGGATCAATAGTACGACTCTTTGTTAAGTGATGATACATTATCGGTATCACATATACGCCCAGCTATTGGTGCATCAACAATGGTATATATCAGTTCTTTATGGCATAATAGGTTACCATTACAGTTGTAAAACCAGTCAGAAACACCCTTAATTTAGCTTTAATTTAGTGCTTATAAACAAGCTCAGAGACCCCAATTTTTACTATCGAATTGTGCAAAGCATGGTAAGATGAACCTTTTTTCAAAAAAACTCTGTGAAGGGGATTTAGAGCCACCTTACATTGTCGAAAATGAAAAGCGTCGCAAACTATGGAAGTATCTGAGCAACGTTCCGCGCTATATCTAATAGAAACACTTTATTTTTCTCAATCACGGGACATTTCTTTTCCTTGACAAAAAACTCTATGTCTTTCTTTTGAAGCTAACTCTTCCCCAGTCTCCTCGTGTTTTCTCGCTCTCGGTCTGGAAGACAAACGGATACCTGACGTGGCTTTCTCAGCGTCATCGACTCTAACTCGAGCCCATTCTCCATCACGTGCTCGACTCCACATTCAAGTTAGGAACCAGCAGGCGGCAGGCTGGGCTCCAAGATTAGACGACAACACACCATGGTTACAAGTAGACCTGGGAACTAGGATGATCGTAGCTGGAATTGGGACCCAGGGCGGACGCTTCTTCTGGTGGTCTATGGGTGGCTGGGTTCTAAAGTTCAAGATGTCCTTTAAGGTCAACGACAGAGGGTGGCAGATTTATGGAAATAATACCTCACAGGAGGTATGTAAAGTACAGCTAAGATGAATTTTGTCATAAAAACTCGATAACATAGAACTATTTTTATACGAGGGATTTACCTCGTTGGCTCATCCAAACTAACAAATTGATTCCATGTTGCCGTGCGTCTGTTCAGTAATAGCTCACAGATGACGTCAAAATGTGATAAGAACATCAGTGACACACGCGCCTATCGGTTCGCGTACCACTTTTTTGTTCTTACCACATTTTAACGTCATCTGTGATCTATTACTGAACAGACACACGACAACATGGAATCTACGTTTTTAAAATATACATAACAACGTTTTCGAGATGACTGAAAAGAAAAATATTCCAAAAATAGTTATTCTTTTTCAGTAACAGTTTTTTTGTTTTACTTTTTTGATAATACAGGAGTTGGTTGGTAACATTGATGTTCACTCGCTGGTGATCAACAGATTTTCTCAGCCGTTCGTAGCTCGCCTTGTGCGCATCCATTCCATCTTGCAGACAACATTTGGGTATTTAAGACTGGAATTTTACGGCTGCACAGGTAAGCCAGATTGAATAGTCAACCAAAAAAAAACTATGCTGTTCACCGCACTCTCCCGAACCTCTACTCAAATAGTTCGAGTCCAGTCCCCCAACAATTTATCTGTCACAAACTTATCTAAGATCTGACGTTTCGATCATCAGTCTATCATCGGAGTAAGTGGTCAAATGAAACGTCCGTAGTTGGTTAAATAAACATATTGCTTCGCATGCAACCCACATGACAGGAAGTGCAGCAAACTATTAGACGCAGAGGTTGTTGAAAAGAATCGCGACACCTTCGATGAGATGCCCTCCCTCCATAAGAAAGTGGCGTCGACACTTTCCATCTCGTCCACTGCATGACAAAGCAGAACTGAAAACAAACAAGGCTTGCGCGATGTTGTCCCAGCTGGAAAAGGAGACTGCGCATTGAAAACAGGCAAGGGTACAATTTAATATTGGCCTTAAGATCACGTGACTGCTTTTCATCTGTTGATGCTCTTTCTGTGCGCTTGAAGGGCAAATGAGACATTTCGAGAATATTGCCTCATCATCAGCACAATATTTTGACGACTTTATAACTCAGTAATGGAGAGACATCACAGTTTCCATAATATTTTTTCTACGTGACTTGACTCTAATTTGCTTTCTAATTTGCGTAGTGTTTGCACGTGATTTAATCGGAATTCTTTTTATAGTTTTTCTTTTTCGATTTATAACAATGGACGAGGATCCTCTCTGTATGTAGATATGCCACTGCAATTCCTTTTATTCTTTTTTTCAAACGTCAATATATAATTTTGATATGTTTTTTTTTTAACAAGCAGATAAAGATGACTGTTCTAGTTCCCCATGTAAAAACAATGCTACGTGCACAGATCACGTGATCAGTTATAGCTGTATGTGTGTCTCCGGATTTACAGGAAAGACTTGTGAAACAGGTTTGACAACTAGTTATTTTAACAGGTTAATTTGGTTTTATCAACTGGGTTGATAATGTGAATTGGCCACCGTAAAGAGATTCGGAAGCTGACGTTTCGAGCGTTAGCCCTTCGTCGGAGCGAATGGTTTTAACTGGATACAGTTATTTTAACACCTGAGTCTCAGGTCGGATTATATGTATATTTTGCAGTGGGGCCTTTATTTCTTAAGATTGCATTTACCCGACCTTCCACGAGAAGAAGCTTCTCCAAGCGGATAGTATTTATATGAAACTTCATTACTAATTTTTCAATAGAAATTGACGAATGTTCAAGTTCACCTTGTCAAAGCAACGGAACATGCCGCGACCGCCTAAATGGATACAGCTGTTTTTGCCGTACAGGTTTTACGGGGAGGAACTGTGAAACAGGTTTGTTAGAGCTTTGTTAGAGCACAAGTCAGCAATGACCTTTCACAGTAATTAAAAAAGACTTTTCTATTCGACCACAACGTCGAAATTTCAGCGAGTGGAGAATCAAATATTAAAACCAACAGTTTAGTGAAAATAAATGACTGATTCGGTGAGAGTACTTTTAGAAACAGTCGAATCTTTTCAAAATTTTTTAGATACCTGACAATTGGCCCTATTCTTTCACGATGTAACAAAATTAATTGTTGATTGTTTTTCATGTGGCAGATATCGATGAATGCTCTAGTTCTCCTTGTCAGAACAGTGGATCATGTGTTGATCACGTGAATGGCTTTAGTTGCGCGTGCTCCGCTGGATTCACTGGGATGACTTGCGAAACAGGTTGGCTAAACTAGTTTATCCCTCGCTAGGGTCCTCGCTACTGACTTGATAACACCACACCGTCGCGAGAAGGAACTTTAAATAAGTATAGGAAATAGCACGGTTTCTAGGGGTATTTGGGATAAATACCGCGAGTGATATTTCAAAATTCGCCAAAATATCACTCGCCGCGGCGGCTCGTGATATTTTGGCGAATTTTGAAATATCACTCGCGGTATTTATCCCAAATACCCCTAGAAACCGTGCTATTTCCTATACAAATTATAAAATTTCCCAAAATTGTCTCATACATTCTGGATTATATTGTAACGCAAATGAGAAAAGTTACCGTGATAAGAGCAAAAACGAACATCAATTCGGCTTATAGTAAGTATCAACTATATGAGAAAAACGAATGAGAAAAAAAAGCAAAAGGGAGAAAAAACCACCAGCGAATTAGTTTCCCGGTAACTGGGATAGTGAAGCTGCTGATCTTCTTCGGGGGAAAATGCCGAAAGTCGTTACAAAGTACAGTACATGTAAGTGGACAAAAATGAGACGTGTTTACAATTTGACATAAAATGTTAAAATGTTTATCATATGATTCAAATCAAATGCTGCGGAGTAGGTGAGTATGGGATATGCTTGCAGTTTTGATATCCTATAGGTTAGGAAAAAACGTTTTTAAACATACTTAGCTTATTACGTACTTATTTATCACCATTGCAGCATTAAAACCACCCTGTAGGTGTGGCCGACGCACCACAAGACGCATAGTGGGAGGTCAGCGGGCGTTACCAGGGGAATGGCCTTGGCAGGCTGGTCTTATGGTCAAGAACACAACTCAGATTTACTGTGGCGGGGCGTTGATAAACCATGAGTGGATAGTAACGGGAGCGCATTGTGTGACATATCGAAACGCTTCAACTTTGTTGGTGGTGCTTGGAGAATATGACGTGACAAGAAACGAAGGGATTGAAATTTTCCGGGAAGTTGATACTTTCCTCACGCACCCCGATTATCATTTACTAACGGCCGACTTCGACCTTGCCCTCGTACGTTTCAAACCTGCTTTAAACCGGTTCAGCAGGTTTATATCTCCTGTTTGTTTGCCAACTGCTAATGACAGCTTCCGCGCAGGAACCAACTGCACCGTGACTGGTTTTGGCCGGCTCGCTGAGGCTGGCAGAGTAGCAACAATGCTACAACAAGCGGTTGTGCCAATCGTACCACGTGACACTTGTCAAGCTGCATACTCAGATTACAACATAACTCCTAGAATGATGTGCGCTGGTTACGTCACCGGAGGCATTGACGCCTGTCAGGGGGATAGTGGAGGGCCTATGGTTTGTCGCAAAGATCAAAGACACTGGTACTTGGCCGGGGTTATTAGCTGGGGTTTGGGATGTGCTCGGCCAAAGTCGTATGGGATTTATGCCAATGTAACAGTGCTGGCATCATGGGTTCGATCAACGTTGGTCAATTCTACTATTTGCACTCCTGGATGGTGACATAAGCTCATACATATATTATATTGTCATGCTTGTAACTGTGTTGACCAAGTCTTGGGAAAAATCAAGATAATTTGGTTTTGTGAACTGAGTTGATAATGTGAATTGGCCACCGTAAAGAGATTCGAAAGCTGACGTTTCAAGCGTTAGCCCTTCGTCCACGCAGCCTTCGAATCTCTTTACGGTGGCCAATTCACATTATCAACTCAGTTGATCAAACTAAATTATCTTAATTGTAATACTCCCCACCGACGCAGCACCACAGTTTCTTTAGAAACTTACCCTCTTAGGAAAAATCACTCTATTGTTACCACTTGACAAAGAGTTGATGAATTTTTGACAATTTTCTGTTGGCTTTTGTTTTAATAGCCAATTTTAATTTAAGAACTACAAGAAGCATAGCTGTCAAATCAGCATTCATGTTCTGAAAAACGTGTTTTCACAGTTAACTTTTCTCATTTGTATTACAATGTAATCCTATGTGAATGCGAGGCAATTTCAGACAGAAACTATTTATTGCTAACCACTAATTATTTCTAACGTACATGCTGGATTGCTTTGTAATGTAAATGAAAAAATTACTGTAACAGTGAAAGGGGCGTTTGACATCGTTACCTTTCGCAGTTCATGAAATTGATGTGTTGGTTTGAATGGAGCCATCAGTAATTTTATGAACAGATGTCAAAAGTTGATCCTGAAAGCTAATAATTGGCTATCATAATTAGATTTTATGATCAACTTTTGGAAACTACTTCAAAGTCTATTCAGCTTTATGTATTACAAAAAATATTCATTGGCCAGGAGTTAGTTTAGTAAGGAGCAAATAACTAAGAGTGTCCATAAATAAAAATGTAGTCTGAGACATTATAGCCTGATGGAGCTATATTTAGAACAGATTGGCTAAGAGTATTTTGTACCTCAACTTTTGTAACAGTTACAACACTTTTAAACGCAAACTTGATCTTATCGCATCCTTCAATACGACGAACTCTGCTCAATCAACAGCTTCCTGTTTTGCTGCTGTCAGTCATCTTAGAAGCCCTCTCAAGAAACAGAATTTTACTTCAACTGGTCGAAAAGTCACATGTGTGGGTTGTGATTGGTAGATTTTGATCCCTTTTGTTTGTTTGCTTTTTCCCGGTTCATTGGTTGTTGTCATAGTTAAAACTGACAGAAGCCAAAAATGCAATACTTAGTTAGATTTTGAACTTCAAAGTTCCTGTGTTATTGAAAGATACAGTATCATCAATTTAAAAGTGAGTGATTCTTCTGATGAAAGCTTTGAATAAAAAAGTAAAGAGTGATCAAACTGATTTTGAACATAGTTAGATTGGCACGACAGTTGTCAACAGAGAGCTCTACCAATAACAAATCTAAAATATTGCTAATAAAAATTATTTTCTTGCTTGACAATGTAAAATGTTCTAAAATGAATAAATTATTATCGTAAGTCTTCTCATTCTCTAAACATACACAGAGTTTGTTACTGTTCAAGATATGTGATACACTTTAACATACTATTAAAATACTTTTCAGCACAATAAAATAATTAGCTCTTATTAACCGAGCAGGAGGTCTGTATGGGAGAATCTTGACCAAGGTTGTGAATACAGACCAAATGCAGTGAGGTCTGTACCCACGACCGAGGTCAAGTTTCTCCCATACATACCGACTAAGCTTGGTAAATATGATGTTTATCATATGGTGCAAACAAGAACACATTTAATTTGTTTAATTTAACTGGTTTGTACTAACTGACATTTTGCTTGCAAATGGCAGGGAGCTGAATTTAATTCTGCCAAAGTTTGCTCATCCTCTTTCCTTTTTTTTTTCTCATCAGGCTTTTTGGCACTGGCATAAATAAATATTTTTAGATGAAAATAGTCAATGATTTTGCATTTTAGTTCACAACTTTTTCACTGCAAAACATTACCGGGCTAGATGCTGGTCTAGATGGGAAAATCTAGACTGCTTTCAATATTGATTTAAGCCAATCAAATTCATGAAGTTGGTAGTTCCTAGTCCTTAGGAGACAGATTCATATAATAAACATGAATATAATTTTTCTTTTCTGGCAGTTGCTTGATGATTGCTTTGGAAGAAACACAAAACTCTGGGTAGCAAGTAAATGTCTTGGACCAACTAATCCAGCTCTTCATTTCTATTGCTATACTGCTCTAGTCTAACTATTAAGCACTATAATAACAGATGAGGATTTCAACCTGTATGAAACATTGTATATTTAAACAGAGAGAGAAAATCCAGTGACGTTAGAGATCATTGCAGTTGAGCATCTAAGCTATTGCAATGACCTAATGCAGTTGAGCTGAGTTGAACATTGAAACTGAGCTATCAAGCCAACTGTGAACTGGTCATGTTGTGAGTTTGAAATATATCCTTAAATGATGACAATTAATACAACTGAATAATATACATGTATGAAGCACTAGGCAAGTGACTCTATTTAATCCAATGAAGGATTAGTATGTTTTGAGCATTGTCTCATTGTCAGGATGCTCAGCAAGTTTGGGATGAGATCTACTGGTACAGCCAGATCTCAGAGAGCTGGTACATGTACATGTTCTGCTGACTAAACCCTGCCAATGTGGAATAACAGAACACTTCTAACTCTTTCCAAGCAGTAGATACTAGATAAACCCCTGATAGCATTTTGTCCGTGGAGTACCCCTAGGGATGCCAACCATCCTTTACAGAGACTCTTACATCACCCCACTTAGTCCTAAAGCTGTGTCACTAGTGCAGGCTGATGCACCCTATGCCGTTCCCTTTCATGCCTTCTTTAGATAAATGTCAATCACTGTCTCATGACATTCTCGCAGGTTAAAGTCACAAAATCCAATACAGAATTTGCTTGGAGGAGCCTTGAAGTAATCAAGTCCTCTACCAATTTTGATGATCCAACCATTGTTGAATCTAATTTCACGGTCATGAAGTGTCGCAGAGTACCCAATTTCAAGGTTTATGTTGTATTTCTTTAAGCTGTTTTTGAGTCCTTGAAGTCTCTTGGCCTGATTGTTTTGGCTTTCTGGATCTTCATCTTGAGCTATGAAAATAAAATGGATAAAATTAGCTACAACTAATTGTTTCTAAACAATGCACTGAGTACTCCTAGCCTTGGAATTTTTGTTGGGGATGTGTAGTGCTGCCTGATGTCTAAAATCCTGGCATCATTTCAAACCAAAAATATACTTTTCCATACCCAGACCGGCTGGTGGGATTCCTGAGCCACAAGCCTGTGTAAAATGTAGAAAGTGTTCCTTACAAACAAAATTGGCCTTCAAACTTTTGCTTTACAGAGCTAGTCTTACGATATAATAGGAGGCATTTTGCAAATTGTTTTCAGCAGTGGCCGAGTTTGGATGAGACTCCTTAATTGCATACATTTTCGAAAGTGCACAATTGCACTAATAAATTGTTCTTTGGCGCGACATTTCATAGCACTAATTTCTCCTTTTGGAAAGTTTTGTCTGGCGTTACATTTGCCTTTGCCTTATATTGAATATCGTTCGGCTTTATGCCTTGACTCTTAGCTGGGATACTGGAAGGCTCTGCTTGTCCAAATCTACATGTAGGTTCAGTTCTATTTTATACATTTTGAGGTTGTTGTCCAGTGGATGACCTTCTGGCATTCTTGGTGTCAATAGGGTTTCGTTGTTTGACATCATTTTCGTTTTAACTTACATATATGACCTAGCCGGAGCAGCAAATTCTAAGTTTGTCGCTTTCCCATTCAAACTGAACAGCCTAGCAATGCACTTTCTGCAGCTGGGTCTTCAAGGTGGCTTTCAAGAAGAGAGATAACCAGGATTGAAGTCTTTGTTGGTTGCATGTTTTGGCTCGCCAAAGCAAATATTGGGTAAATTATGCTTTTGCCAACACCTGTGGGCAGCAGTGCCAGGATTTTCCTACAGTGCCAAGATTATCCTCGGTTAGTTAGTTAGTGAATCCAAAGCTTTCTTCAAGCTTTACTCTGCATTCTTCATTTTGCAAATCTGCACATAAACACAGATGTTTTACCTTGGGATAGATGAGGGGTATCGATTAACATTTGATTGACGTTTCACTACTCTCAGCCAATCCGAAATTCGCATGCACTGGCGAATGCAGGCGGGAATTCAACTTGACTCCTCGCCAATCCCTTTGCGGCTTCGCCGCTTGCTTTCACAGCAAACTCACAAGCAATACGCAGGTTATCTTTGCTTATACAAGAATGCTTTCTAGAAGGCTAGTAAGCCACCCTTTATTTGGAGCAACCCTCTTTTAGACAAAATTGAATGGTCTTTTATGGCCTGTAAGTGAACTGATCACCTGTTCAATCCATCCTGAAATTTCTGATATGCCATTCCCACACCAGAGGGTGACCCAAAAACACTGACACCGGTCCACGGACCCCCACTACGGACCAGCCCATGGACTACCACTACGGACCCCTCTATGGACGACCCAATAAAGAAATAAAGATTTCACTTACTGCTTGTCCCGGCTGCTTATCACTCGTGTCGAAATTTCGAGCATTACGCTGGGAAAATGTAACAGACCTGAGTTTAGTCTCGTTCGCAAGTTATATCATTGACATTCGATATCGCAATGTTTTCTTTCCCGTGGCTTTAAGTATATATGAAAGACCGGGGAATCTCCGGGAAGCCTCGAAATTTGTGCTGCTTTGAGTGCATTCCCTTCGCCATTTTGTTTGGCCTATTCTCCTGCCGGTTGTGAACTCGTCCCAGGCTTCACAATTTGAAATATAAACAAAATGGCGAAGGAAAAGAAATCACAAATTTCTTCGGTTTGCCGGTCTTTCATACAAAGCCACATCAATGAAAATGGCAAAGATGTAATGATCTGCAATGACATAACTTGAGACTGAATCCTGGCCTGTCACATTTACTCAGCGTAGACCAGCGTAACGCGCGAAATTTCACTGACTCGAGTGATCTATTGGACAAGCAGTAAGTGAAATCTTTATTTATTTATTTATTTTTTTTATTTGGCCGGTGGTCCGTAGAGGGGTCCATAGGGGTAGTCCGTGGACCGGTCCGTAGGTAGTCCACGGACCCGGTCCGTAGTGGGGGTCCGTGGACCGGGGGTCAGTGTTTTCGGGTTACCCCCACACCGGAGGTCACATCGACTACTGCAAGACTCCGATGAAATCAAAATAATATTAATAGAATAAAATCTCCTTCATGTTTCATTCTTCACTTACTGGTTAGAAGTTTGATGTTTCGAACTGTTCCCTTGCTGACAAGCAGCTCGCAAAATCGAAGAAAGTTATAAATTTGATGAACGTTGCGAATGTATGGGTCTTCCACGACAACTTCTTTTACATTTCCTTCTAAGTACTTCTCGAACACTCGCCGATAGCTGTATCCAATCGATCCTTCCTTTATATTGACTTTCTCGTGAAATGTTCCCGCCTCTTTCTGTTCACTGACCAATGTTTTCAGCTTTTCTGCGCGCTCAATGTAAGACTCCATCTTTGCTCGGTAGTGCACCCTTGTCGCGTCATCTTTTGTGTCCTTCAATACGTTCATTAACAATGCGAGGCCTTCCTGATAACAAACTAAGGCTTCAGAATAACTCTGTGACTGATCAAGCTCGACAGCGCGCGTTAAAACGCTAACTGCAGCGTCTAGACTCATTCTTGCACCTTTGCAGACTTTAGCGACAGCGGTTGTCCCCAGCGCTTCCGGGGTGCATAAACTTGTTTCTTCTTTGAGCCCCTTACGCAATAAAAACGCACCATTTGAAAACGTGCCTTCAACGGGGCAGGTGCAGTTTGGGTTGATGCCAAGATGGCG
>OZ026602.1:20694884-20697384 GCA_964020085.1 Micromussa lordhowensis | reverse complement strand
ATTCAATAAAAATATATAGCTTGAATATTTCTTTATAAACTAGTTAAGGGTCGCAAATTCTCGGAAGTTATCTGCGAAAAAATGCGCAACTTGAAAGTTTATGCGAATTCTGTTCAGTGTAATTTGACGCCTTGTCGTTAGGCTGTTGTTTTATCTTTATCATGATTTGTTTTGGTTGGCAAAGATGTGCAGCTGCACAATTCCAGCAATTCACTCGGATCGCTGCGACCAGTAAATGAACTTCGTACAATTTTTACTAGCATGTACAATGTAATCGCCATAAGTTGTAAAAAGACCTGGAAAATCCTTTGCAATCAAGTTCTCCATAAATGTGTAGACAGCTATGCTTGATTCTTGAACCAAACTGATTGAAACTCACAACTTGCGACTGGATTAGGAGGGTACCAGACAAAGCCACTACTGGATATACAGTCGTGCTAAAATATCGTGATTCATTTATTTGTTTTTATATTTATGTAGCATCCAATACGCATATTCATAGCGAGGCCCGAGTAAACGCTCTAAGAGCGTCTAGTTCAACTTTTGTTGAGCAACAACTACACATTTTGGCGTGAAGTAGAAATGGCGGACAAGGAAATGTTGCTGCCACTTTGTGCTTTAAGCATTGTAGCCGTTATTATGAAGCGTCGACAAAGAAAACAAAAAAAATGCAAAATCTGGACGCATGCACGGTTTTGAAGTAGAACAAGAATATTGGGAGCACACTACACCCTGTTGGCAGAACTGAGAAATGTGGGCATTTCAAGCTACAGAAATTTCCTGCGTATGGATATCACTTCCTTCGATCTTATATCATACAGACATGACAAAGTCTTATATAAATTGATCAGTTGACTGGTGTTATCTAAACTCCGTTCAAACTCAGCTGATTCCAACTCTTCAGCCACCATGTTGATATTTCCAAGAAGACACGTGACACCAAACTCGAAAGCGACTGGTTGAAGCCATTCAAGAAGCGGCAACTTGTTGAATGGAATAGAGCCAAGCTCTATTTTCGTTCAACAACTTTCAACGTATTAAACGGCATATTTCAACATTCAACATCACATGATACACTGTTCAACATTTGTTGAACAACAGCTGCAACATTTGTTGCTCAACAAATGCTGAACCGTCTATCATTTGCTTAAGCTTCCTTGTAACGATTGTAAAACTGCGCCTCCCCCCCCCCCCCTTCCCTTGGGCATTGTATCAAACCAGTAACAAAGATACACATAATGTATGTGCACAGTGTTGATTACTTGAAGCACAGAAGTGGGGGGGAAACTTGTGAGTGAGAAGGAGAGGTGTGGGAGGAAATGTTGGGAAGCAGGAGTTCTGATAGGGCAGGGAGAAGAGAGAAACGCAAAAACTCTAGCTTTCTTTATTTATCAATGCATTAGAAAAGTGTCAAAAACATGAACCTAAAAATGTTAATTGACTTGTGCTTGGAATCCTTGGAGGTTTTGGACAAAATTTCATCTGTCAGCAAAGGAAAAATTGCACTTAGACTAAAACTCTGACATTGTAAATCCTTTCACAATGGCTATGTCATACTGTGGGTCATGAAGCATTGATCATTGGTTTGAAGCGTTCTTTTTTGTTCCTGGGGATGGAGCAGTGCAAAACAATAGTGGGAATCAGGAGACAAAGGTATGGGAAGTGCAGGAGCAAGGTGTAGGAACAGGAAAAGGGAAGTTCTGACCCCCTGTCCCGCCCCTCACAAAAGCCATAATTTGTCTGGTAGTGGGGGGAGCAGCTTGGGTCATTTATTTGTTGTGAATTTGTATCTGATGCCTAGTACCTTGATGCTAAGATTTTGATTGTCTTTTCTTTGTCCTAGGTACAAGAAAAATATGTTGAGTATACAAATTGTGAGACTTCAAGCGGTGAACGATGCGACAAATTTCTTGAAAATGTTACCAACACCGGGAAGACTTGTGTCTGTGTAGTAAAGTTTAGTCTGTCTCAGACATTTAAAGGAGATGTGTTTATGTACTATGGCCTGTCAAACTTTTATCAGGTTTGTATATTTGTATTAACATTAGTATAAGTTGCATTAGTATAAATAGCACTTGTGATAGATTAATTATAAAATTGTTATTTTTATATTTAGGTTAGACACGGCTCAATGGAAGAGCATATTTTGTATGAATTGATATCGTGTATAAATAAAGCTTATGTATGTATGTATGACTTGTATGTATGTAGTTTTCACAATTTATGGTATAACTAAAGAGGCTTTGTACCGTAATCAGAGATGAGTGTTTTAACACTCCATCGAGCAGAATATTTTATTCAAATTTCAAGATACTGGAAATATGATTTACCACTATCACTAAAAAGGGAGAAAATGAGAAATAAAAGCATAAAAATATACATGTTATGTATTACATTTCCAAACCACCAAACCTATGAGGATTTCCCTGTTTTAACTTGGTTAGTAATTATTAAGTTTTGAGGTTGTAATTTGAAATTCTTCCCTGTCATTCTTGAAGGC
>OZ026602.1:20607384-20692384 GCA_964020085.1 Micromussa lordhowensis | reverse complement strand
GTTAACATTAATTCTCCAGCCCCTCAACGTATCTTAAAACAAGCCATTTAAAGATGGAGTCAGAAAGAGATGGATGGCTGATGGAATCCATGAATTCACGGCGACAAAAGAAGCCTTCAGAGGAACTGATCTGTTCATGGATTTCATAAGTGTGGATTCCAGCAGAAATGATCACTGCCTCTTTCCTGAAGTGTGGCATCATGAACAATTTGGATGGAACAGAAGACAAATTTGTCTATACATGTAATTCGACTGAGGACACTAATGAACTTGATGATTGCTTCATCCAAGAACTCTGAGTCAGATTTTGAAGGTTTTCTTGTTTAAAAGACATTGAACATTCAAACACATCAAAATGCTACTGAACACTAGCTTCCCACAGTACTGTGAGTACAAAGTATGTTTTATAAGCTTAAGAATTGTTGTTAGCTAATTTCAATTTGGTGATATCAGTTGTGAATTTAAGTCAACCGACTTCAAGATTATTGCATTTGTAAAGGCATTTTATTGAATACATGTATATAGAAAACACAAATAATTGTAAGTCACATATAAGTTTTTCAATAAGTCTGTGTGAGATAACTACAGTGATGAAGCAAATAGTATAATGTTGTAGATGCCTGAGTAAATTTCAAGTTTTAGTTAAGATTAAATCAATAAAAAAATTGTGAAGATTCAACCATTGGTTTTGGTAGTGATTTGTTTCTTAAAAGTAGCCAAAAACTAGGGTGCGTATTATGCACTGGCGCGCATTGTACATTGGCTAAATATGGTAAATTGCTTTGTACACATGTTACAGATACACATTATGGAATTTGCCAGCCAGTTGATAGTGTATCACAGAAACATGTTAAAGTGCCACTGAAACGAAATTTCCGTATGTGAGATTTTTGCATTAAAATAAAGTTTGAACCTTACTTGGAAACACTGCCAATTTTTTTTCGCATACGGTAAGCGAAAACTGCTTTTTCAGCTGTTCGAAGTTGGCCGGTTGAGCCTAAAATTGGCGGCCATCTTGGCGCGGCCAAAACAGCGTAGTGACGTCACTGGTTGTATTACTCTCGTGCCTCGCTGAAAATTTAGGGTGATTATGGGAGAAGAGACTAGTGCTCGAAGCCCCCGAAAAACATCTTTAGGACATCTCAGAGCTGTGAAGCAGTTAATTTACAGTAGCCTTAGACCTGAAGAGGCGGAGAGTTGATCCTGAGGCCTTTCATTCTATTCAGTTGGATATTTCCAGGATATTTTTATGTAAGCAAGCAAACGAGAGCGAGTTGTTAAATTGCAAAACGATCGGGACATTTGGTCAAATGGCCATTGCTTATTTAAACAATAGCTACACTCATAAAGTAAAGCGGCTTTTGAAAACATTATCCGGAGTGCTGCCGCACGAATCGCAGCAACAGAGCTTCTAGTCTTCGAGTCGCTTCGCTTCGATGAAACCGGACGCTTTGTGAGTTTCACCGCGGACATGCAAGATTGTGCTACAATGACCTTTAATCTGGTTGTATCTGCTACATCCTACAAGTTATCACAACAGCAACAGTTTAAGAAACGCTCGTCTTATATATGGAGGTAGCGAATTTAAAACTATAAAGGCAAACTAAGCTGCCATGACCCCGTGTTTTCGGGAAACGAGAGAAAGCGTGACAGTGTTGGCGGCGAAAGATCATAAATGCAAATTAGTTCAAATTCTGTTTTAGTAAACCCTCGAAAGGAGTGTAAATTAGTGACGTTTTAACGAATTGGTTTGAACTTGGATACTATTTAATGAAGATCTTAGACATAGTATACGTTAAAGAGCTCAAAGTAACCTATCGGCCGTGAAATGTTGCATTTGGGAGATTCGTGAGAGAAGCGAAATATTCCCGCTTTGTTTACGCTAATACGTATGCGGCGATAAAGCAAACCCTGCTGTAGACCACAATTCTAGTAGTAAAGATACTCTACCACAGCAACTTGCACTTATTTGTATCATACAAAGATGCCCTGTGTGCAATCTAGTACCTGACGCAAAGCTTGTGGGCCGTTAATAATTTCGTGATTGCATGTGCGGGTGTCTGATGTGCTTACCGCTTTTGATCAACATTTGCCGAGGATATATTTTCAAACCAGTTTAAATAGACCTTAGATAAACGTGAGAATCCAAATTTCAGATCCAGGCTGAAAACAAACGACGATATATCGTGTTTAGGCTTCAGGTCTTGATATACAAGTCGCCACACTCGTCTTCGAAGTCTCCAGTCGTGTACTCAAGATGTTCGAAAGGAGTGTACTGAGCTGCTCTAATCTGTAGCATTCATTTCGGTGAATCTACACTCTGGCGCCCTCTAACGTCTATGATGTGTATTTTCTGTCAAGGCTGGACAGAAATCACAAGGCAGAAAACTAGTAGGTATCGACAATATGAAGAATAAACTTGAATAAATCAAGTGAAAACAAGAGAGAATCTATAGCGCTTCATGCGTGAATACAACCAGTGACGTCACAAGGTCCTTAAACTCGGTTCCAGAGCCCGGACACAGTTTTCCTCGAAAAAGTCGATTTCGGCAGCTAAAAACAGCACTTCCCGTTAGGATTTGACAAAAATAAAGTTCACCATGATTTTAAGCACGTTTGAAACTATAGATTGGGCGAATAAAAGAGGATACGAAAATTTCGTTTCAGTGGCACTTTAACTTTATAATATGTTTGTTCCTTTGTATGACAATGTGTCATGTTTTGTAATATGTTATCCGACAGACACTTTTAAATTGACGTGGCTCAAGAGCTCTACAGAGAAGGTCAATGTCAACTTGACGTTTAAAGATATTGCTTGGAAGTCTGACCGAGAAGTCAAGTTTAAGAATCCTTCTGGAAACCTCAAAGATGCTTTCAAAGATTATAATAAGCCGTCCAACTGGCCAAGACCTGTGTATGAGTTAGACACAGAAAACGCAGACAACAATGGCTTCAAGAATCAGGACTTCATTGTCTGGATGAGAACTGCGGCATTTTCAACTTTCCGCAAGCTCTACCGAAAGATTGTGCACACAGGAGAGTTTGAGAACGGCCTGCCAGAAGGAAACTATCAACTTGATATCAACTACAGTATCCTCTGTAAAAATATTCAATAAGTTAAGTTACATCACTGTGCATTAGCATCATAAAAGTAGGTCAATTTTTAATAACAGTGATCTTCGTCTGGCGGGTGCAAAAAGTCTTTCACAGAGGCCGTAAAGGTTTGAAGTAGAAAGTTGATCAGAAGTAGTGGGTGACTGTGCAAGCCGGTGTAGAGGACATGAGCTAACTGATCACTGAGGCCTGAGTCCTTGGTGGGAGGGAGGGTGCATCCTTTCCTCCCTAAGAGAATCTTGGAAATGCCATTTACATTATTTATCAAGGGGCATCTCTTTTCAGATGCCTACTTCTTTAGAGCTGATATCTTCTTGTTTTGTCAGATAATGTGTACAAACTGAAGTTTCTCAATGTAAATCCTACTGTAAGGAAATATGAAAGGTTATGGCTAAGAAGATATGTGACTGTGTAATCAGAAAATTGGCCACATACTGTATAACTGAGATTTTATAGTACAGTATGTGTTGAAAGTTATTTTCTTTTACTAAACCTTAATGTGCACAGATTTTCCAGTGACTTCATTTGATGGTGAGAAAAGAGTGATTTTGAGTACCACCTCATGGATAGGTGGTAAGAACCCATTCCTTGGAATTGCATACATCACAGTTGGTGTTCTCTGCCTCGTTCTGGGATCATCTTTCTTGATCATTCACCTCAAGTTTGGAAAAAGGTAAGGCACATGTATTATTTTATTTACAATTCCAGAAATTAGCTTTACTGGTCCCAGCCCCAAAGAAAGTTAATTATAGGGGGGGGGGGGGGGGGTATGAAGTTAAGCAGGATTTCCTGAAGGGTAGGGTAGGGCTCAAACAAACTAAATATGAACATGTATCTTCTTGAACAACACATGTTACTATTAATATTAAGTGTAATATTTTTTTAATTGGATGAGCATAAAATGGTAACACCTTCTCGACACGGAGTATGTGCTACCTCGTGACAAGTGTTTGGAGTATCTCTCATTGTTTTGCCAACCCTTATGCAAGTAATTTTTAATACCTGTATTTTGCTATGTATACAAACATACATATTTTATTGGCTGGTCCCCACGGGGCTTTTCAGAGTCAATGTTACATTACAAAATTAAAAAAAAAAAAAGAAAGCCAATGATGACGTTGGGGGTACTCAGGTTTACATGTAATTGTGACCACAAAGGACTAAGGAGAATTTTGTGAACCAGAAATGCTTAATTGGTGACCTTTTTTGGTCTAAAGATTTTGGTACGAATGTATGGAAAAATTTCATTTCATTCTGTGAACAAAAATGTACTTTCAATGTATTATGACAACAATCTTTCTAAAGTATGTGACAGATGTGTAATAAACACGAGAAACATTGTAACACTTTGATTTTAATGAAACTGTTGTGATTAATCTAAAAGTGATATTACATTAAGCAAAAAAATCAACAAAGTTCTTAGTTTCTAGAAACATTGTTAGGATGCATCTGCAGGCAAGTGAAACACTTGCAATGGTTGTTTATTAATTTAAAGTTGTCAAAGCAAAGTGAAAGAAAAATCAGTCTGCCATATTGTATTGATTTTCTTATTCCTACTGATAACCAGGGAAAGTAATGTATGCAATGACCTTTTAAGCTGTTTAATGTTGGAACAATCTGAAAAAGAAAAAGAGACCTTTTGTTCAATGATTTAAGACTAAATCCCAAGTATGCAACAAACAAAATAAGGGAATAATAATTTAAACAAGAACTATTCATGATCGTATGTACATCTTGGATGATAATTTCAACCTTAATGGTGTGAAGTGTTAAATGTATAAAGTAAATAGACAGAAGCTCTACCATGGTGTACATTGATTTTTTTTCTTTTGAAATGGATAAACTTATGTTTAAATTGAGAGAAAACATTACAAGAAGAAATGACTCAGATAGAAAAACGCTGAAGAGTTAGTTATAAACCGAGAAAGGAACAAGGATGCGTAAGACTGGAGACCATTGAGGCTGTTTACATGCATGTATATCCATCAGTTTTCAAAGATGTTTCAAACTGCGCCCTCTGTGAAATTGCCGCTTTTAAAATTTTAACTACTTTTGATCTATGTGTAGGTCTACATGTAGGTAGGGGAAAAAAGAAATCATAGCTGAAAAATGAATGAAATATTTTTTTATGTTTTATTCTGCAAGCCTTGCAGCCAAGTTAGGATTAAAATATGTTGAAATTGGCCTATACTGTAGCCTTCTGTAAACTGCCTATAGTAAACAAATTCTCATAAATTAAAATCTCATTTGTTTTGAAGTGATGATGTCTAGTGCAGCTGCATTCTGTTGATTGCCCGTAGCTATTTGTTAATTATATTAACATGCATATGACAGATATTTTTAGTTGCTTGGTGGAATTTACATGAGATTATGTTATGGAAATAAAATAAAACATTGGTAGGTCTTTACTCTACATATCTTTCATAACTGTTTGCAATAACTTTAATTGGAATTACACTGGATTGCCTAATTCATGGTATATTTCACTTCTTATCCATTTTTTTTTTTTTTCAATTTCATATCATAATCTTGTGTAGATTCCATAAAGCAAATAAAAACATATCTGTCATATACACTTGAATAATTACCAGAAGAGCATCAGTAGTCTGATTCAAAGTTATGGTCAGGTGAACATGAAGGGCACACATACTCAAATTGGTTGAAGCTCCTTACTTTTGACCAAATCATTATAGTACAGCAGGGAACTGAAATGCTTTTCACTAGGTTGCTATTGCTGATGAGATATCCACATAGGGCCTACTGAGTGTGAAGCCCCTTAGAGAGATTTGCAAAACTTGGATCACAAAAATTCAGAGCATCCCTGAGACAAATAAAAATGTAGTAGAAATGTACAGTGTATCTGTTGAAGTGCAAAGTTTCATGATCTGTTACAGTTCTTCCTGAATGTTAACATTGAGAGTTTTAGTTTCTTGGCATTGAACTAAAAAGTTATTTATGACAGTTCCCCCAAATATGCTAATTAAAATATTTGTTTAAACCAGACCTTATTTTTCATTTACAGGGATTATACCAATTCTGATCGTGGAATGCAGCTGCGAGAGATGAGAAATTAAACTTTCAATGAGTAACTTAACTTTCATGAAAATTATTGCATGGTTTGCTAGAAAATCCTTGAATGCAACTATAACTTTTAAAAATCCTGAGCCTGTGGTTAAAATCGTAGTGTTTACAGAAGATGCTTCTGGTTTTTTGGCCAGTAGTTTTTCAAATGAAATTTGTGCTATTTCTTGTGTTTTGACATTAAGCACTCTCACATGTAGTAGTGAAATGTTATTTTTTTTGTCTTTATACCACCCTGGTATATGTATGTGTGATAACAACTGATTTGAATCTGTTTTCTACATTGTAACGTTACGTTTTATGGTGGTACTTGCACTGCAGTGTTTAGCTTTAATTTTCCAGTCAACATAATTTTTAAATTATGACACTTCTGTAAACATACATGTTTCTTTAAAATAGTGATTCACTACCTATAAGTGCCCATTTATTTGTTGATTAGTGGCCTGTCTTGACAATCTAATAATTTATTTCAGTTTTGAGTTGTCCAAAGAAACTTTTTAGTGTTACAGATAGATTACCATGCAATACATTTTCATAAATTTGTTTATACATTGTATTCCCCGGATGGAATAAACAAAAGTTAAATGCTAAGTTTCCCTTAAAATTTAATTCAGTTAACATTATGACCTCTTACACTTACAGTATCAGCACTGACTTACGTTGTCACAAATGTTTTTTCTAACAGAACATTTTCCTTCTGAATAACCACTCTCTCAATTTTGGGGCAAGTGTTCTTTTATAAAAAAACTGAATTTTTTTTTGTAAACAGGGCTTAAAATAATCATTATGTGTATATTTTATTTAAGAGATATTCATACCACTAGAGAATGTGAAAATAGCAATTGTTGTTTTTAAACAGGTTGTATAATAAAGTATTATTGTCATTTACCATAAGCTGTGCGTGGAAAATAGAACTCTAAATAAGGCAGCAAATATGAGGTCGGGCAAAATGTTTTTCACAGAACTTATTTATTTTGGACATAATTAATATGCTTTTTGTTTTCTCCAAATACAACTCAAAACATTATCAATAACAGTTTTTCTGGCACTGATAATTAGCTGTAGGATGCTAGTGATGGTGTTGCATATAATGAAAACATTTTGAACATTATGCAAAACACTAGCAACTCAGGCATGGTTTCCACACAATTGTATATGACTTCAGTTAAAATCAAGTTTAAATTTCAGTCACATTGCTGCAATTTCCTGGATGCAGGTGACAAAGGATTGTTAAGTCTAAATCAAATTCATCGTGTGGAAACAGATCTCAATTGCATGATTTAGAATTCATGTAATTTTAATAATAAAGTTAGCCTTTCAGTCTTTTGTTTAGATTACATTTCTTTGTACATTTTATCTTGGTGGCAAGCTTTTAAGTATTTAAATAAACTATTTCATGTTCTAATGCTTCTTAAATTATGTGTTTCGCTATCGACTTAACTAATATACAATATATAACCCAATCAATCCAGCCATTAACCTGACAGTAGTAGTAAAATCAAGACTGCATTGAAGCCTTGCGTCCCATCAGGCTGCCACTTTTTAGTTTGCATAATATGAAGCAACTACAAATAGTTCTACTTTATCTGGATAGCATTTAGCTTTCTGGAACCCTTTAATAGACCTGCATGAAGGTGGAAAGAGTTACTGCGTGAGGAAGATAAGACAACTGGGGTTTGAACCCAGATCACTTTCTCTAAGTCCAGCCCCCAGGGTGACCTATAAAATTAGTACATGTGTGGTTCTAACATGACCGCAGCTAACCTGAAATGGCTTCTGTTTGTGCAAACATTTCAGAAGGGCTAAATATTTGCTAATGTTGATGCTGAGAAAAATGTTAACAATATTGTTAATACTAATGTGAACAAAATATCTAATACCAAGCCAGAATGAAAAGCACACCCTATTTTCAGACTAAAATGGTCTATTTTTTCAGACCAAAACTGCTCAAAAGCCAAACCCTCTGGGGTCACACATACCGTATCTATATAACCCATATGAGGGCCAGGAATCTAGCACACTAGGTGACTAGCCTGTAGTCACCACACCTGGGGGGGGAGGGTATAAAAGAGACAGGGGTGCTAGTCGGAAATTTTGAAAAGAACCTCTAAGAGGTATTTAGAACCTGTTTTGTACATTGTAGGCATGGCTTGAATTCCCCCCCCCCCCCCCTCCCTCTTAGAGGTACCAATAGACCAATTGTGATATATTAAAATTCAGTTTTAAACAATAGACCTCGGCACGAGACTCTGGGGAATAACTACAGAGTTTGTGGGGTTTATTACCTGGAGCCTTGCACTGAGGTCTATTGTTTTAGGCTGAATATATCGAAATTGGTCCATTCTTACATAACACATAATCTCCTATCATATTTTTTCGGGACAATACCCTAAAAAGTACTGCGAAAGCTCCCGTTGTGGACCTTTTGAAGCTAAACACCCTAAGAGATACACGTACCAAAGCCGGGTTTTTAACGCCTAAAAGGTACGATGAGCACCCGTGTAAGTTTTATGTGGGAGTCCTCCTCCTCTGGGGACCACATCTCTCCCTGGTAATATTACATGAATGTTAAATATATAATGACTGACCAAGCTCTACTTGGGAAAAAATAGAGTGCCTGTAATTACAAGGTAGTCATACATGGTGGTCTTGTCTGGATGTGCCTGGCAGAATTTTTCAACGTCTTGAAAAGATGGCTAAAAAGTATTAACAATTCAATCTCCCTTCAGCAATTCACTTGGTATCTTCATCTTTGTGATATACTTCTGAGGGAACTCCCATCTGAAAAAGTCAGGGATGCTCGTCACCTCGTTTAGGGGTGTGGATTTTAGCTTGAGTCTTCAGAATGGAATGCCACTATTTTTAGCCGTCAAGGTGCCGTTTAAGGGGTCAACTAAAGCTTGAGCCATGACCAGATTAGTCTCTGTTAAGGGTTTAATTCACATTTTCCAGCAAGCATTTCTGACCTTTTCAGATGCGAGTTTCCCCAGGGATAGTGTCCCCTTAAAAATGGTTGCCTCTACTTCTGTGGATCTACACCAGTTTTGCACTGGTATTGCTTTAAGGCCAATATGCTTTAGTTCCTCGGGGTGTGGTGGACAGTAGCACGTGCAGCCCTTGTTTCATCAGTGAAGAATTTATGCTCTGTTGAACAGTCAACCTGTGATTATGTTATCTTGTTGCCAGAGCCCTTATCCTCTGGAAATGAGAAATATGGAATATGACAAATACCGGTAGTAAAAATATCCGGGATCTGGTCGTTACCAGGATTGATCATGATAAAATTAAATATAGCGTTCTCTGGTAAAAATTAAAAAAAAAAAAAGAAAATCAGCTTTTTTGCCTGTGATCAAATGAATTTTATCACAAAATTTTATCAGTCAAAGACAGTAGACTGGTTGTCGAAAGATTAATATGTTTTGTAATAATTTTTATCAGAGAATGCTATATTCAGTTTTATCATGAAAAATAGTATTATTTTAGTAAAAATTTGATTTTGCTTCAAGACAAATCAGGACAATCCCAGATAATTATACTAGTCAGCAAAACAAGTAGTTATAACACATCTCATTGATTTTGTTTTCAGACCCACCACTGTTCAGAGCTTCAGAAGATAAAGAGTAAAATGCCGATTTTGTCTTCAAAGCGTGTTAGTCCTTTATGCAGACGTTCTTTGGCTTGTCACATGTGACTTTGTGATAAGCCCTAACACATCTGGGTCCAAACAGTACCTGCGTAGGAGTTTAGCCAAGTCTTCACTAGTTATACAGAGTTTATAACATAGATAGGACCCTGTACACGCTCTGATTGGTCGAAAACCTATGTTTTATCAGAGTATAAAACATAGAAAAAGCGTGTTTTATTGTTTTGCGCGCGTAAAATCTATATGATAAAGCAAATTAAGAAGTCTAATCTGTGTATTGCACTGTGATAAAACACTCCGGACATTTGAGAACTCTCGAAAAATGTAGAAAACACTCGCCTGCGGCTCGTGTTTTCTACATTTCCTCATGTTCTCAAATGTCTGTCGTGTTTTATCACAGTGTAATACACGGCTTAGGCTTCTTTATTTGTTAAATAAAGCATATGCAGTTACTGGCATATTCACCTTGATTCTTGAATGTTTTAATGTGCATTGGATTTATTTCATAAAGCACTACATCAAAAATACAGGTGATCAGAATTGTATGAGTTAATTACCAAACAGAAATTGATATTTTAATACAGTGGAACCAGCCTAGGTGGTCACTTATGGGAGGTGGTCAATTTTTAGAGCTAAGATCATATTGGGTCACAGTTTCATCTCATTATCATGACTGCAGAGGCTTACCCCATGTTTTAATTGTTTTATTCCTGTGAAAAGTCAATTTCGAGAAATCTGGAACTTGCCATTGAGAAATTTCCGTCTCTTGTACTATCCAGGAAATTATGCAATGGTACAACACCTTATTATCCAATTTCTGCTCTATTATCTGTCAACCAGTGGCTTACCACAGGTTAACAAAAGAAAATTTCAAACTTTTAGCTGTAAACTGAAAACCGCATCACTTAGAATTCTGAATGACGCCCCAAAGAAACCCTGCTGATGCAACACAGAGCAAGTTGTCAAAAATCAGTCAACAAACGTGCGACACCGGATGTGGATGTAAACATTGTCCACAACAGCTGCCAAACCTTGGTGGAGTGAATTGTCTTTCATTTGTTTCAGGACATTCAGCACTCATTCATTGCTCGAGCACAGCTGTATCAAAAATTAGCTGAAATTACATTGACCTTGACTCCTATGTTAAACCAGCAACTGAAAACCCCATGTTTCTGGCTTCTGAAATCTGCTCAGGGTCTTAAAATAACTGAGGAGAATGTGCTGCTTTTGTAATTAAATCCGCAAATGGTTAGAGTCTTCTCGGATACAGACTATAAAAGGTAGCCCCGTCTCTGGTATCTTTAGTGTTACATGGTTACCAGGGGACATTAAAGAACCCACACACTTGTCGAAAAGAGTAGGGCACGTAGTTCCTGGTGTTGTGGTCTGGCCTTGTTTCACAGGTTGGTGCTTTACATAGGGTTAACCTCATTGCACCTTTCCCCCTTGGACAGAATTGTCCAAGAATAATTACTATTTATGACTATGACTATCACAGCTATCAGTTTGAATAATAAACATGTTATTTTTCAGCTGACAGTTACAATGTTGACCAATTCTCAGCTATCAGTGAAAACCCATCCTGACCCTCAAATAAACAGTGATAAGCTTTTTTAGGAAAAAACACACCGGATAATTTTCAGAGCAAATAGTGCAAATGATGCACCAAAATAGTCATGATATAAACTCTGTTTAAACTTCACTGGTTCATAAAATTAAGTTGCTCTTTGGAAAGTTTCCCCAGGGGAATTAACACCCTATACTGGCATTGCTGGTATATGCCTGCCCTTTAACAATTAAGCAATTGAGCACTTTTTCCTTGTTTATATAGCCTCATCTAAACACAAGGAGGGTTGGGAGAATACGAGACAGTTATGCAAACCCTCGACTACGTCTCGGGTTTGCATAACTTTCGAGAATTCTCCCAAACCTCCGAGTCTGAGCTCTACAAAATATTATTCTGTTATGTAAATACAACCCTATATAAAATAAGTTTCAATTAAGTAGATATGATAACTTGTTTACATGCCACTGATTTTGTAGACTTCGTTACCATACATGTAGATGTCAATGTTTTTAGCTTAGAATATTGCATGTCAACACATTATTAGACCTACACTAATTAATTTTTTATTAAAAATAGATATAATTTTCTTTTAGAATGAGTGAAAATAAAACTATTCATCTTCAAGAATGCACCTGTTTTCCTAAATTAGATGTATCTTGATTTTGCTCACTTCCCTAGTGTAGGGTAGTCGTAGTACTAAGGTGACATGGTACCCTTTTGCTTGGTGTTGGGTTGTTAGCACTAGGGCAACATAGCACCCTGTTTTTCAGTGTAGGGTAGTCCAAGCACTTGGGTTACATGGTACCCGGTGTAGGGTGGTTGCATTACTAAGGTGATGTTTTACCCTGTTGTTCGTTGTAGGGGTAGGGTAGCACTAGGGTAACATGGTACCTTCCTGGTTGGTGTAGGTTAGTCTTGGCACTAAGGTAACATGGTACCCTTTTGCTTTTGTATGTGTGTCTGGTCTCATCCCTCCCCTCCTCCATCACCAACAATCTACTCGTTAACTAGTCTTAGTTCTCTTCGTTTCTATTGATGTAACCATTTTGAAATCTCTTCACCGAGCCAGGAGTGTGTTCATTTATTAACCGCGCGGCCTGGGGCGAGCACAGTTGTTAAAATTAGAAACTTTTTTGTCGTCTATTTCGGCGAAGTGGGAAATGTCATTGCACAAGACTTGCAATGTCATAAACCATGATTAAATACAACATAACGGAATCACGATTTTTTTAAAACCTCCTGGAGAAAAGGAAATAGATTCGAATTGTCGAGAGGTTCAAAAAATGGGGGTAAAATTAGTGTTTGTGTGGGAAATAGAATGGAAATCAGTTTTGGTCAGAATTTTGACAGTTTCAAGAAATCGGGATTCTTCTGTACTAATTTATTTTTTGCCAACTTAAAACGATAGCAAGGTTGTGTAAAGGTACAATGTATTCACAACGAAATACAGTATCTCATTTCCATCATTTTATATTTCTTTATGTTTAACGTGTAGCTACATGTAAAACAGACATTTTGCTCAGTAAAATTACAGTAGCGCAATAAACAATACCATTAATTAGACTTTAAAAAGTCTGACACGTACAACTGATGAATCATACTTGTTTGTGTTCTGTGATTTTGTAAAACAACGCATTGCATTATTTTTGTGGAATATGTTGATGATCCAAAGAGTGAATTTTTGAGGTATAAATAGTAGTCTGATCAATATTGATATTATTATATGGCTAACTTCGTGAGCGGGCAAGTTGAGCCGAATCCTACACCGTGATTGGCTACCCGAGCGGCCAAGGTGGCGCTATCTCGCCCGCTCTGGACTACCTCCTGTGCCCCTGTTGTGTTTTTTTCCATATATACTAAATTGACCAAGCTTGCTAAATTGACCAAACGTGTTTATGGCTTGGCCAACATGCAGCCATCTTGACTTCATGTCTCGCAAAAAGAAGCATTTCTTTCACATTAAGAAGCAGTTTCTTTAGAGAAAACCATAGTCATAACAGTCGTGTGTCCAAAGTTAACATCTGTGGTCTGATGTTACCACGCAACATCCCCACGGGTTCGTGGCCTGAGATGCTAGACTGCAACTAAGAATAATCTTTCACGTGCACTCGTTAACCAAAACCAGTGCTGGCACAGGTGTAACGCCTGGTGTTCCTGTAGCACATACTTGCAGACCAAACCTGCGACACTCCACTGCTATCTATCTTGTTTAATTGCCTGTTGTTTCGTTGAAAACTTGAATTTAGCTTCCTTCAACTGTTTTTCCCACTGTTTTCTATGCAGTGTGTAAAGCTTCATGGCCACTTGTGCGTCTTGGACCTGTGAACATAACAAATTTATCAAACAGGAATATCTTCCAATCCCGGCTCTCAGTCTCAAGTTAAAATCAAAAATTCTCTCTTACTGACCATCATTCTTTTCTTTTGATATTAGTTCTGAGAATTCGCTGATCCATCAATACAACATGTTTTGAACATTAAGTACGAAATTAAGGAACATCGATCACATTTCTCCGCAGGAGAAAAGCTAAACTCTTTTCTGTTTAAAATTAAACTTTCCAAATCAAATCTGTGTTGCTTTTGTCAAACAGCACAAGAAACGTTGCTTCATCTTTTCTGGGGATTCCAGATCTCAGAAGCTTTTTGGAATAGCGTTCAAAAATGTTTCGTCTCTGTTGATTTAATGGCAGCCTCACAAGTTTTAACTTTATGCCAATGTTCAGAACTCAAAGGAGAGAAAAGCACCTTGTTTTACAATCATTGTTTACTACTTGGTAGATTTTACATTTTATTCTTATAAGTACAAAAATACAGAGTTGTTATAATGACCGATCAAACTCTAATAAGTCTTGGAAAGTACTGGAAACTGTTTCCAGCCACCTTATGGCTGACTCTCTTTAAGCGGGAGTTTTCAAGGTTACAGATTTAATTAACATGAAATCTTCTTAATTTTGTCTTTGCGACTCAAGCAACAGTTTGTTCGCAAATGTTACTTTTACACAGGAGAGGCGAGACACAAACTGTTAAACACTGGCCAGAGGTTGAATCATCTCATAGATGGAGGTAATCAAATAGTACATATTAAAATTTTGTTTTTATCACCAGGTGGGTACATTTAAAAATATTTGCAAATACAAATTAAGTTACACTGGTGGTTAAAAGCGTTTCTGAAATAATCAATAAAAATGTTCCTGACGTTTCGGTCGCAATTACAGACCTTCTTCAGGGGAAGTAAAAGAAAAATTTATGCAAAAGCACAGCTATAAACAAGACACTGATTAAAACTCAAGATATGTGTCATTTTTTCTTGTTAGTGAGAGTCAAGTGTAAATACTCCTTGGGGAGTAATGCCCCATCGTCTCGGTTGAGTGGATCTTTGGCGCAATTAATCTCCCAGGCCTCGAGAATCTTCCTTTGGTGCCAGTTATTATTAGTCCTGAGAATTGTGGCCTCATCCCATGCAATATCGTGATTTGTTTTTATCATGTGGTCTGCATAAAATAGTAGATAGATAAATTTAAGTAAATGAATTTAAAAATAGTAGATTGATAGAATCATACTTACAGAAGAATGTTCTCCTTCTTGGATGGTTATGTTGAGAATTTGCTTGGCAAGTTTTCGTAACGCAGGCCTCTTACTCTACACATGAACACAGGTACAATTGACCAGTAAATTATCAATATTTAGATGTGAATTCTGACCATTTGTAATTAATTTACCGTTACCTATTTGTACTCTTGTAAATGCAACTTTATTTCTACAGTTAGGCCTACCATGCTACTAATCTGTCACCAAAGTGGAGCTTTTCGAAAATGCTCTTCAAAGCAGGGGAATTTGAAAACGCCGGCTTTTCGCTTTTGAAATCGGAGCTTTTCGAAAACGATGTAGCCACAGTAATCATGATTTCCCTGACCGAGTTCTCCTTAAGATAGTATCCCGTCACTTCGTTCCAAGTCACTTTGTTCCATCTGTTGGTCACTTCGTTCCAAAGAATAGTCAAGTGACCATGTAACGAAGTGGCCGTAAACCATCCAAACTGGCCGGTGATTGTTGCGTTTTTAAATTCCTCCGGCATGGTGTGAACAGAAAACATTTGATGCGTTTTCAAAGTGAAACCTTGTCTGGCATAGTGTGGACAGAGCCTAACATGCTGTAGGAGTTCCTATTCCCACTAACAGTACATCAGTACAAAACATCCTAAGTAATGACATTTAACACCATAAATTGTTTTGGTTTATAAACCCTGGACGTATTACCTTGTGTTTTGGGAGAGCTTATAACCAGAGAAGCTTAAATCTGGATAGAGGGAAGCACTTGCCAAGTGACAGAAAAAAAAACACTTGAGGTCACAGAAATGACTTCAAGACTCTGTTTAGTACATGTAACTGGCATGGAAAATTTACTAATCAAGAGTGTCATGTATGATGTAAGTATATATGAAATAATTCATATATTTGAACTGCGGTTATACCTGTAGATGAAAGTGAAGAATGATCCTCGCAGTGAATTTTCCAATTTAAGCAACTGGAAAAAAGAAGCCTGAAAAAAAATTAGGGCTTCAACGGGAAGCCCTGATTTTTTCAGGCTTCTTCTTTCCAGTTGCTTAAATTGGAAAATCCACCGCGAGGATCATTCTTCACTTTCAGTGTCTTGTATGATTTGCAGCTTACCCACAATCCATCTATTGTTGCCTACCGCAGATAATGATCTTCACTGAACTCAAACTTTATGTACATGTAAAAAACTTCCTCACCTTCACTAATTCTTGGAATGGTTTGTACTTAGCTGTATCCCGAATATCTTTACGAGGGTGATCAAGGAGCAACACCTAAGAAGTACAAAGCATTACTCTCAGACTAACTGCATGTTATTAAATATTTTATTTATCAAACATTGTAACCACTAGCTCTGTCATAGAATTTCGAGCAGGCATCCATAACTCACACTATCTTTATGTGTGTTTCTATGTTGTTTAATATGCATTCTGTAGCAAATATCTATTTAGTCTGTAGAATTTCATTTTTCTTTCAATCTTTTTCATTTTTTTTTTTTTTTTGCAATGAAACAACTCACCGTAAGGTCATTCTTTAAAGCATGCCCGACAAGGATTTTCCCTTGGAGAAGTTTTGAAACTTCAAGTTGAACAGTCTTGAAGTCTGGGGCTGACAGAAAAGAGACTAAAATTTATTTCATTTAATAATACTTAGTCTATCCTATCAAAATCTTTTATTAGACTTCTTATTTTTGTTCATTAATCCCTTCTCTAATGAATAAGATACCCGGTATATTTACTAGACGTTTTGGTGTGTAGTATCACTGGGTATTTTACGAGTTGTGCTGTATTTTGATGAGCCTGTAGGGCAAGTGAAAATACAAACAGCAAGTAACAATTCTCAGTGATACTACACATCAAAACATCTAATAAGAGGTTTAGTATCCAGCAATTTTGTTTCCCAAAATTCTAACTTGCCAGGTTTTTTAACCTTTACGTGGCCAGTAGGAAGGGGACGAGAACAAATATTGTGTGATATTTGTACTCGTTTCGCGCGTTATTTGTACTCTACGAAGCAGGGTTGGATAACAATTCTGTTTATTTTGTGGTGACATGAACTGATACTGTCTGGGAATTTTCCCATTTATAACTACAATCCAATATGTTACATTGTGTTTCAGCTACTATACATTTGTTGTTCAAATTGGATCACTTAGAATAGAATATCATGGAAAATAGATGTGAGAAAAGTAAAAAGCTACTTCATAATATTATTTATACCTTTCACACTGGTATAACATAACATTAGCTGTGGTCTTTGGGTCTATAGATACCACTTGAGAAAAATATAGAATATCTACCAGGGCTTAAAGGTTAAAACTTACCATACCACTCAAAATTAAGTTATCACCCTCTCGCAAGACAAGACTTCCTTTTCGCAAGACAAATGGAGTTTAAAAAACTGTAAGAACAACTGCCTGAACTTCTCTTGAGACAGGGATCTTGTCTTGCAAGATGAGTCTCCCACGTTGTGAGATGTCTCAAGATAAACAAGATGATAGGTGGTAACTTACTTTTGAGCAGTACTGCAATACTGCTCAAAAGTAAGCTACATGTATCATCTCACAAGACAGGACTCTCATATCACAAGACAAGTGGAGTTTAAAGCTGTAGGTATGACTGCTTGAACTTGAACTCAAGAGAAACAAGACAAGGGGTGGTCACTTATTTACATGTATGAGCAAAACTGTGACCTCTAGTTCAAGGTACTATTCATTCTGGGACCTACCATTTTTCAAATTTGCAGGTTTTATTCCGCTGACAGGAGTGCGGTAATCAACCACCTTCTCCTGTGGTGCCACAAAAGAGTCATAGACAACATGACCATGGGAGTTCACAATGGATACTCTTGCCAGCATGTGTTGCTTGCCATCAAACCCAACCCCAACCATCTCACAGTCCAGGGCAATCTTCTTTGTTAGCCTAGAAAAAAAAATTAACTTTTTTTTACCCATTTGAAGTAACTTTGTAGTTCTGCAAACAGGAAAAAAAGACATTGTTGAACAGAAAATTTATAAACTGGCTCAAGGTTCCTGATCCTCTTACATGTAGTACAGTTCTAACACACTATAAAATTAGGAATATGAAAAAACTTTCGTAAAGTGGCAACCTTTAAAGTTTTTCAACCTTTCAGAGGGTAATGCAAGGAGTAACAGATATAACAGACAGTGTCTGGGTTGTTCTGACCTTATGTTAAGAAGGAATCCACCAAAAGTTCAAATAACAAGAAGTTATATGCCTTACAGCATGGATTCAAATTCAGAAGATTTCATACTAACCCTTCAAGATTGCCAGTAACCAGCACATCGCTAGGCTCTACTCCATTGGATGTTTTGATTCTTTTTCCTGTAGCTTCTTCAAGATCTTCAGGATCAACATCATCAAACCACATTTCACTTGAGCTAAAAGGACACAAATACACCATAATTATGGGGGCAGTGATAACAAGTCCCTTAAATATCATAATTAATTAACCATTGAAGTATGATTTCCACCTATAACCAGTGTTGACAAAGATATTTGTAATAAAAGACAGCGATCCACATGTAGACCGAAGTCCATTGATTAACCAACATCTTTGAATTACTTCTGGCCAAAGTACTTGCCATGAGTACAGTGCTAATAGGCTAATTTCAATACATTAAAATTCTAGCTTGGCCCTTAGGCTTAGGGGAATAAAAAAAAAGAAATAACTTATTCATCCCCTCAACCTCAATGTGTTTTTTTTTTGTTTTATTCCCCTAACCCTTGGAGTCAAGTGTAATATTTCGAAATTGGCCTATCAATAGTATACATTATAGCATGGAAGAGATTTAACTGATGTATGAAAAATCTAAAACACAGCGTCGTGTGGTTTCCAAAATCTTATACCAGTGAACACTGGCCATAAATATACCGACCGGTCAGAAAAATTCTGTAGTGTTCCTTTATAATATCTGTACCACCCTGTACAGATATTACACTACTATCGTTTAGGAAACAGGTCATATTGTTTCATCAAACTGCTATCCTGAGAGACATTGCCCTAAACCAAGCAATGCTGACCATAGAAGTGACATCACTCAAAATTATACAGATTTTATGTCACCATGATTATGAAGAGGAATCTAACCACATTATTTTATTGCTTACTTTGTTTTAAGATATGAACCCTCAAAGGTTTTTGTAAGACATTCTCTCAGAAACTATAAAATTATCTTGTTTCAACTTGCCTTGTTGTTTGTTTTGTTTGATTAGGTTTCAATCTTTTCTTAAATGACTTCTTACTCCTGGGTTTCACTTCTCCTTTTTCTTCCTTGGCCCGGTTTTCTTTTTTGAGCAGCTAACAATAAAATTTAAATAAAAGAAACCTTTTTTTGTCAAAAGTAAGTTTCATGACATGTACATTTTTGTAAGCATTACAAACTTATCAATTATATCTACCAGTGATAAGCTAAATCTACATGGCAATAAGCTTATGGGAATTGATCAAATCGTGATATCAATCCCCCACCGGCATAAGGTAAGGTCAAAGTCTGCATACAAGCCAAGTGGCCTATCAGGCCAGCACTTATCTCCAGTGTCAGTAGCATGAAGTGACTTATGAGTATTTCTACTTTCCCCAGCTGGAAGGGGATGCTATCGCAGGGCTACCCCCAGCACTAACCATGAGGCCACTGCGCCTCCATCCTCTGGCACAAACCTCATATATTTTGCTCATTGATGTTCCCAGATGGAAGGGTGGGAGAGAAATTTCGCATTATTCTTGTAAGTGGACTGTTGAATTTGACACCATAAGGCAGGGGTGAGAATTTGAACAAGTTGCCTTGAACTCATGCTTAAGAGGCTTAGCGACATCAAGAAACAACCCAATTCCTTAATGACATTGTCTGGAAGGAAGGGCCTTGACATTCTTCGTGCTGTCTTTGAAAGTAAGCTTGCATGTTTAGTTAAACAAAGAACTGCATGCATAATAAATGTATGGGGTTATACGGAAATCTTGCCAATACCATTTTTGGCCTCGACTCCTTGTTTGGAAAGTTGGGCAACCAAAATTTCAAAAGTTCAAATGTCTTATCCAGGTTTGTATTGACAGTGTAAGATCGTCCACAACAATCCAAGTACAACCAATTTACAGAATGGAAGAAGCTTAGCTTAAAGTTTTAGAATACTATGCTTGCTATTTTACTTTCACGTTTTAAACCTTCGGGGGCTTGAAAGCTTACCGCTTTTAACAGCTTCCAGTTAGATGACATTTCGGTTGCGGTTTTTGGTAATTGAGGCTGAATAGTCTTCGGGTTCTCCTTTTTCTGGTTTCTTTTACTGGCTTTTATTGTCGTCTTTCCTTTACCATCCTTTAAATGCAAGTTACGGGTGTGATTTCGTTTACGTTTCAAGCCTTGGCTTTCAACTTCGTCCGCCATCTTGAAAATCTCCTGTCTGAATCTGCAATATTTTGCACAGGGAAATTATCATTTCACGTAGTACGTGGAATAAGAATACCCAATGTGCCCCAGATTTCCGCATCACGTTACGCGACGAGATTAGCTGTGCGCTGTACTCAGTCTGGTTTAGATAAGTGCTCGTGTAATTACTCAAAAGTAACTAAAAGTTTAAAAAACTTTATTTTTTACTATCGTACCGTGCTGATCTCATTGATCGTGAACGGCCCAGAGTTCCCCGTGAACGTGCGCCACGGCAGAGAGTTTGTTCACGTGACATCACAACCAAAAATAGCATCGTTTCTTTTCGAAATGGAGTAAGATACATTTCAAGTCATGGCTGTGTCGCCTGGTTGTAAAGTAAGTTATCCTTGTCTCGGACAGTTTTAAGTTTGCAAGAAGACGTTTTTCTGTCTGATTTATTCTATGTATTAATATTGTCGCCTAGGTTCGGGTGCTGTATGATTTTGAAGGTGATCGGCGTTCTGGGGAACTTGTTGTCTACACCGATGAAATCTTGACCGTCACTAGAACGGTAGGTGCTAAAATATGTAAAGCTTGCTCATACTGTTTGCTTTGTATCTGTTTTCTAATTTTTGCTTGGTTGTTTGTTTGTTTTTATTTTTTATTTTTTCCTGCCAGGACGTTGGTGAAGGCTGGTGGGAAGGTATTAGCCCGGACGGCTCAAGAGGGCTGTTTCCTGAAGCTTATGTTGAGGTGAAATTCCGGTGAACTTTGTGTGCTTCATTGTTTTTTTACTAGTCTGATTATAAAGGAAGCAAGCGGCATAGTGATTCAGTGATTTCATGAAACGTCTCACAATTTTACGAATGAATGGAAATGTTTAGGTCGTTAATGTCTTTATACTTTGCAATACTTGCATGAATTAGCTAGGACAATTTAAGGCTAATTTGGTTATTTAAAGGTGCCTACTGTACTGTTAGTTTTACAAAATTAAGTTTGTCACTGTTATGTCTACACATACCTTCAGCTGATCCGCAGGTTCGTTACAGATTTACAATTGTTAATCAATAACAGTTTGCGTTATTCTCACGTGGGGTAAAATGCCGACATTTATTTTAATACTACTTCCTTGCCGCATGAAGAAACTTTGTATAAAACTATACAATCAGTAATAAAAATCTATATGCAAATAGAACAAGGTTTAAAAACTAAGTACAGTTTGAAGATATGAGCAATGTCTTCAAAAACAATAGGTAGCTGTCCACAAATAGTGTTCACAATAGTATAATGTCTACAAATATTTATTACTTGTACAGTGCAGACCTACATGTCATGTACATCTCATTAAATTTCCACTATATTTTTCACAGCTTGAAGCCTATTCACCTTCACAGTCAAGCAATTTCCGAGCACTGCCCTCAGAACCTGTGCCTAACCAGGGCTCGTGTGACACAGCGGATGGTTGGGATGATGACTGGGATGACGACGAGACTGTAAGTAGCTACAGTGGAGGGGATCAGGAATCAACCATTTCCTCCTTACCCAGGCGAGAGACCAACTCTGGAATGGTGAGAACAGGCACCGTACGTAAGAGCATGAACAGGTGAATAATAAATGTCATCCCATTATAGCCGCGGCCCCACCTTTGAAATGAACTAAATAAATGTGAAATTAACCACTGGATCAACAAACAAGTCTGTTGTTCTTCCGTAACAAAATTAAAGGAGAGCAAGTACACCGTGTACATGCAAACAAAACAGGTTGTTTGTAATTAAGTAAATTGTACATGTATGAAAAGATAACTTGAGGTCATTTCTTAAACCACATCAGCTTTGTTGAACTTTTCGTGTTTTTAAATAAATGCTGTTGTTATTATTATTGTTATGATGATGATGATGATGATGATGATGATGATGATGATGATTATTATTATTATTATTATTATTATTATTATTATTATTATTACAGGGTTCACATTTTACCATTGCTTACACCAATTCAAGTGCAAATACAAGAATAAATTTGTGAACTGCATGCAGCATAAAATTTCCCATTTTCTGGTGCTTATAGTTACCTTGTTATAGGAAATTAACGATGCACATTGACAACACGACGAAAATTTACTTTACACAAAATTAACGCAAATTTTCCAAAAGTTCGGTTTACACACATAAATTAACACGACATTTTCAAAAACAATGCACGTCTAACTTTATTTCACGCAAATCCCTCTATCCACTCAGGGAAACGGATCGATGCAAAAAGTCAAAGGACATTTTGAACTCAATTCTTAAAGAACTGTCATACAGATAGTGACTCTAGGGTATTGATAAGAGAGCTATGAGCACAGGTGGTTTTGTTATTGAAATAAAGGTGCTGTAAAATAACAATGAAAAATATGATATAACATAGTGTGATTTAAATTAACATTGGTGTAAATTAAGATGCATTAAATTAACGCTATTTTCTTAAAATCATGTTAATAAAGTGCATCGTTAATTTCCTATAATAAGGTACTTCTTTTACTTGTGAAGATTGCAAATGAACATAATGAATGCATGCACTAGCCTCTAAGCAAGCAAAGCCAGGGCAGGGAAAAAAACCATGTCCGATTGTCCTGGGCAAGTAAATTTTGCTCTTGGGGAAGCAAAAATGGAAGTTCAAGTGAAATTAGCCCCAGAACTGAAAACTGAAATGTATTGCCCACTGGGTAACTGGATTCTGGGGCAGATTCAGGATCAGAGAGAAGGGGGTTTGACATGTGGACCGTCAAGGATAGTTCCTTGAAGCGGGGTCGGGGGTATAGTCTCCCAGAAAATTTTTAAAATTGATTTCCGGCATTCCAAGGCCAAGTCAGCATGTTATAGTGAGTATAGTTTTTTAATTAAGAGAGTTCAACCAACCCCCCTCTAGATCTATCCCAGGGATTTCAATTTTCTCCTGCCCTGGCAAAGCATAACCTGTGTTGTCATTAAATGGGACCATGTTCCTTGCTCTTGCTAAGCATATATTATGTGGACATTGTTTACATTTGCAGCTGCATTAATTTTGTATGACAAAACGTAATATCTACAGCCATTCATATGTGAATTAGGCATTACTAATACATGTACTTACTATAGTTAAACCATTACTTCCCGAAGGTTTTCTCATTTTGTGAAGTCTGGTGGAGAAGCTTACATTATTGGCACATCACATGGAGACGTAAAAATTCCTCACACTGAAAGAGTTGCAATCAGGGTAAATTGTGTTTCTTTTAAGGTATTGAAGTAGCTTGCCAGAATTCAGCACAATTTCCAAGGCAAGGGCTCGAATCTGGACCACTCAATCCAGAGCTGAATATACTAGCTGCACCTCCACAATGATAGGTAGAGAGAGAAGCATTGTACAATCAGGGTAGAGATCAGATTATCAGATCTCAAGTGTGATACATTTAGTAACTGCATGACCATCTCACCTTGACAACTAGGCTACAGGATCCTGTCCCATCCGAAAAATGTTAAGATCTCTTGTCAACGACTTGTTGCCAATTGTTGTCTCTTGCACTTCTTTTTGTTGACTGATCAAATAATAATAATACTCTATGAAAGCCTCGGAAGAAATGTAAAACATAAAAATTTGAGTTGGCAAAAACAAGTAAAATATTTATCATCATAAGTTTTGTCATAGTGGGATGCATACAGTGTAACATATAATGCGTGAGCTGCTGTGAATAAACTTTTGTTTCCTTTTTTTTTCTTTTTGCAGGAAGATGGAGATAGAATTACTTGGGATAGGAGCCCTGACCCGTTTACCACTGTGATAAATGCTCCGGAGAAGAAGAGTAAATTTAAAGGAATGAAGAGTTTTATTGCTTACAATTTAATACCCAGTGTAAGTCATGAAAATTTAAACAGAGTTGGAATTAAGTCTTCTGTGAATGTGAGCCAGTTTTGTTAATTTTCACTGTCATTGTTTTTTAGAATACTGGAATTGTTGTCAGCAGAAGATATAAACATTTTGATTGGCTGTTTGATCGCTTTGTTGAGAAATTTACATGTATATCAGTTCCCCCATTACCAGACAAACAAATTACAGGTGAGCAGAGCAAGTAGAGTAGACTTACTCTTTTCATCCTGAAAAGATGAAGCATCAACAGCCAGATCTCATTAATATTTGCATTGTTGATCTCTTTGCCATTTGCAGTCAAGTTCGTGTAACTAACACATTGCAACCTTTGATCTGAAGTGTTGTGTTTTTTGTCACATCTCCTCAATCAATCCCAGCCCATTCACTTATTGTCCTAGCAATGAAAAACACTGTTGTGTAATTTGTTTTCCTTCAAGGGAGATTTGGTGAAGAGTTTGTGGAGAAAAGGAAAGAAAAACTGCAACTATGGATAAACAGAATATGTCTACATCCTGTATTATCTCAGAGTTTGGTGTTTAAACATTTTCTCACGTGTGGGGACAATGAGAAGGTGGTTAACATTTCATTCTGTGGAAAGCCACTAAATTCCAGTTTCCCCCATTATCCCCATTATAACAATAAATTGTTTTTTTTTTCTTGCCTTGTTGTAATGTTAGCTTTTAACTTTGTTGAAAATTTTTAGATCTCTATTAAGTTACTTTTGCTTTATGTTTAGTACACATGACCATAATTTGTATTAATCGTGTCGTATACATTAGATAGCTGCTTAATTTGTATAGTCCTATATTTGTTATAATGCAGTCCATATTTATAAGCTTCAAATTATTGTATTCTTTCCTTTTTTTGGTATACCTAAATAAATGTTGTTGTTGTTGTTATCAAGTCACCAGTAGGACATACAAAATTCTTCATTTTTCAATTGACTATGTTTATTTCTTAGGAATGGAAGCAAGGGAAAAGAAAAGCAGAGTGTGATAAGCTTGTTGGTGCATCTTTCTTCATGACAGTGGACTGTCCTCCACAAAAATTAGAACTGCTGGAAGTGTAAGTTACATGATACTATTATCATGACATTCATTGTTATCATTTGTAGGTTAGTTCATCTTATCTAGCCTTTATCATTATTACATATTGCCATCACCATAATTTATTTAGAAAATAACCCAGAGAAAATATGTGTGGTGATTGGTGTAAAATCGTGTTTCTGTAACTTGATAGAAACACAGAACTAGCGCAAACTGTTGACATAATGATGGTGCAAGCTAAGAGAATTTACACTTTGATGATCAAGTAAACAAGTTGTTTTTCTTTTTTTGGTCACAGTATTTTCTAAAAAGAATATAGAAAACATGTTCTCTGTGTTTCTATTGCGTTATACATGTAGAAACATGTGAGTGAATGTTTGGGAGAACTCAAAAAAGCTGTGGAAACACTTGCCTGTCGGGTTGTGTTACCAAACTTTCACTTGTGTTTCTATTTAAGCAATAGAGCACTTTTTCCTTGTTTACATAGCCTCATCTAAACACAAGGAGGGTTGGGAGAATTTTAGAAAGAATTCAAGACAGTTATGCAAACCTGAGACGTAGTTGAGGGTTTGCATAACTTACCAGAATTCTCCCAACCCTCCAAGTATTTAGATTAGGCAATAATAACACAATTTGTGGTGGTTCACTTGCTCAATAACATGTGCATTTCTTTTGTCTTGTAGTGAAAATAGAATGGAACAGTTTGGACGGTTTATAAAAAATATGGATGAGAGTGTCAAGGCAGTTCAAGAGCGTGGTCAAGTACACTGTGAAAAGTGCCAAGGATGTAAGTTCACAATGTTCGCAACAATATAGAGTCAGAGGTAGCACGGCTACTGGTTAGGGGAACTGGATTTGTAATCAGGAGGTTCCATGTTCAAATTCTCCCCCTGTTATTGCATGGATCCTCCATGTCTTGTTAATAGCCACTGGTCAGCCTCCAACCAGCTGGGATATGTAACAAATTTTCAGTTCTATATACAATATTTGTTTTTTTTTTTTGTTTTTTTTTAATTATTTTAGATGCCAATTAGCGCAGGAGTGTAAATAATAATACCATGACACACAAATAAAGTGATCTTCTTTTTACTTGATTCAACCATCAAGCTTCCAGATGTTTGGGAATGTTTGAGATGGTATGGAAATGTTAAATTTCCCTCCACCCTGTGTTGTCCGGTGATATCAGTAAAGATTGCACCAGCTAACAGGCAATATTGGACTTGTGCATGAATCCAATATGTTTATGATTCATAGATGTTAATAACATATATATACGAGCCTGACACTTCAAAGCATTTGTTAATTATTGATGTCATTTTCTCCCTGACAGCTTACAAGAATGAATATAAGAAAATTGGTAGTACTTTTGGATCTCTCAGTGCAGCTTTTGCTGTTGATGTAGATTCCGAAAGTAAGTGTTTGCTCTTTGTTGTAGCAAAATAGGAAACTTAATGAGCAATTATGGTGATGGTAACGCTAGGATGGTACATAGTAAAACATTAGATTTTAAATAATTAGATTTTACATAAATTTGCCTTCGTTAAGAACATCTATATCTGCATAATGGTCTAAGATCATGCTCAAGCTAAATATTTAAAGGAGCCTAGTCAGCCTCTGCCATTTTCGATACCATCAAAATTATTGATATCGCATAGTGAAGCTAAATCTTATTGCTTTACTGTAAGTGGTGTTCCTGAAAGTATGCCTAATTATCTTTTAGTTTAGTAGTTTCACAATGATTTCCTTCATTTCGACATGCTCCTAATAAAGTATAATATCCAAAAACAAAAAATAAAGAAGGTGTGGCTGACTAGGGTCCTTTAATGCCAGCATTCAATTACAAATTCAATCAGTGAACTTAGGGTGTGAACTATTCTACAAAATTATAACATGTTTGCTCTTCTTTACGTCTACCCAGGTTCAAGTCAATTAACACAAGCGGTGGAACACACAGGAAAAACATATGAAGATATTGGAGAAATGATTGCTGAACAGGTGTGTAAGAAAAATGATGAAATAAAACCCCTATTATGGCTAGCAGTGCTGTACAATCAAATCCAGTATTTGTATGAGTGTACCATAACCCAGGCCAGTAGTGCATGCTGATAGTAAGAGGTAAATAACCAAGATATTTTTCTCATGTGCACATGTTTTGATGCACATACCCCTAGGAATGTTATAAAACAGTAATTATTGGTTCATGCTTTTAGCTGTACGCTATCAAGTTATGATGGATTTGGGAAGTTTAGAAAGCACTCAAAAAGCTAGTAAGAGTTGCTCTCTGCTATCACCTCAAGTAACTGTTACTCTTATCTTGTGCTCTCCAAACTTCCTGCATGCTCCTTCTTCTGCCCTTTGCCAAATGGTGGTCACTCAATATTCAATTATCACAAATAATATGAATCTTGAGTAAACACCAGTTTAAGAAAGACAAATGTTAACTTCACTTTCCCAATCCAATTGTTCTCCTAAAGTCAAAGTCAGAGTTAACTTTATTTATGCAGCATAATGTCCCTTCAGCACTAGGCTGGCATTAGCAGTTGCCATGGATAACCTATGACTACTGCTATAATATAAAAAATATAGTTCAATTTAAAAATAAGAAAAAAGGAAAAAGCCATCTTAGTCATGTTGTTCAAAGGGCAGATAACAGTATCTGCTGGATAAATCATTATCCAGTGTATCGGTGTTGACAAAACAATTTTCACTTTTTACTGGATAGTGACTTATCTAGTAAATATCTAGCATTTTCCAACCTTTGAACAACTGGGGCTAGAACTGTAATGTTAAAAAATTAAATTGAGGTCAAAGGCTTTTTCTTAAGGGACTATTTCTAGTTGCCATTCATGAAATTAAAATGTACTGGTATATGTATTTTTTTTTTCAGCCAAAGAATGACTTTATACCATTGATCGAAGGACTCAAAGAGTATTCAGGGATGCTGAGCACATATCCAGATGTATTACAAGTCCACAAGGTAATTTTAACTTTTAAACTTTTAACTTAACTTTTATTTTAACTTACAATGTTTATTTATGCAGGGCCCACAGAAGAGCACTTTGTAGTGGAGTGGGCTCTCTGTTTGAATAATAATATTACTATTATTGTTAGAATTACATGTAGATGATTAAATGAAAATATACAAGATTCCCTGCGACTCTGAGTTTCATGCGTATGCACTCATCAGGCAGATTTAATGAAGGACAAACTTGCAGGTGTATCAGCTAGCTATGTATACATGTTTACGATAGGGGGAACAATAGGGTTCTGATTGCAATGGGTTAGAAGGGCGGAACTATTACAAAATAAGGGGGTGTGATATAAAGCTGTCTGAACTGAAACACTAAAAATGGAGGAGCGCAATTCAATAGGTATTGTGTAGGATAAGCGTCAATTGTTCCTGAGTTAAAACTTGTTTTCATGTCCTCATTTGGATACAAGCTCGGATCGTTTGTTCAACAGATTGTTGTTGCTGCGTTTAATTATATGGAGTTTTTCTGCTACGCATAAATCACATCTTTTGCTCAAACTGTGATAAGAGCAGGCTCTTGCGATGATAGACCATTTAGTTGTAAAGTTGGTGTTGCTGTCTTTTAGTTACCAGATGTATTTTGATAGTTCAGTGCTATTAGAAAGTTTCCTGTGGGTCAATGTTGACTTGTGTTGAGTGTATCTTTGTTTAAACGTTGCCTCTGTCAGTCCGATGTAGTTCTTGGTGGTGGTTTGATTAGCTGTCGTAGATGTTATTTGTGCATTGTAGATCAGGTTGGTGGTTAAGCATTTGTTATCGAGAGGGCAATTTTGTTGAGATTTGCAGTTACATAGTTTGTCGTTGGTGGTGTTATTTGATAAGATCTTCTTGTTGTGCTTGCTTATTATGGTTCCCTTATTTTCCATACAGCTGTAGCTTACTTTGATGTTGTTCTTGTTGAAGAGGGTGTGATACTTGTGTTGTTGAGGGAAGTGCTTAGATACGAGCTTAAGGAAAGTTCTGCTGATGTTAGTTTTCACACTGCTGTTAAACGGAGGATTATACCAGATGATGTTACGCTTGCGGTTTCTACTTGGTCGATCATTTTGTCTGTGTTTGTTGTTGTGTTTGTTGTAGGAAAGGCTTGTTGTTGTTGTTGTTTTTGTTATTGATATTATTATTATTATTTTATTATTAATTAAGGGCTAGCTTTATGTGCAGGTGTTTTGAGCATTAGCCTCTCTTTCTTTTTTAAACAGGGCACAATAAGCAAAGTAAAAGAGTGTCAGAGACTTAAGGATGAGGAAAAAATGGAGGTATATTTATTATTATTAAAAACTGGATCATTGGATAATGCAATTCGAGAGTTTTCATTGGCTTAGCCATCATGGTATATGAGCCATTATACCATGATCTACAAAGATGGCGAGCGTATGCATGATTTTTTGGGCCTTTCTATTTTAATTGTAGTCTAGTTTTCTATATTTTAAGGGCGTTTTTAATAAAGCAATTATTCCACTCGCGCTTGTTGGATATGAGATGATTATAGCCAACTCGGCGCTACGCGCCTCGTTGGCTATCTATCATCTCATATCCAACGCGCGCTCATGGAATAATTGTTAAATATGTAATGCCTAAGCTTCTTTGTATGATCTGCTTGTTTTCACTGAATTCATGACAAATGCGAGCATCGGATAATGTACTCACCTGTAGGCCACTGAAATCAGATTGAGGCTACCGATAACTTACTAGATAGTTGCAAAAACCCTTTTTTCGGGCTTTATTCTTGCAGCTGTGTTAGAGTAGATGTTTTCAATTGGCCTATACAGATAGCTCTTTACTACCACATGTATTCATGGAGTGCATTTTTTATTTTATTATTTCTTTATAATGTACATGTATTCTTCACACATTTTTTTGTTAACATACTTGCTTAACAGGATTCTACACTTGAAGAGATCAAAGCACGGGCTGATACCATAACAAATGTATCATTTGGTAAGTAGATTCCTGGCCTTGAGTTTGATCTTGCAGTCAGGTTTTGTTTCACAGAGATGGCATTTTCATTTTGACAAGAATTTCTTTGTAAAACTAAGATAGGAAACCACTTCAGAGGTTTTGTATGTTGGTACAGCAAGAGGAAAAAAGGAAAACAGGAAAATTGCAAAGGATCAAAGTGGATTACAAATACACTTGACATTCAAATGCTCAATGCTATAAAAGAAAATAAAGCGGATCCTGTATAATAAGTGATTCTAATAACGTTTAAACTAAGTTTTTTCCTTGCTCATAATTTCTTTTGTGTACTTGTTTGCAGCTGAAATGAGTCATTTTCACGATCAAAAAGTCAAAGACTTCAAAAATATGATGCAGCATTTTCTTCAAGAGCAAATCAGCTATCACCAGCGGGTAAGGTTTACATTTTGTCACTTCTCTTTTGGTTTGACTCTAAAAAAATTTGTCACCGATTATCATAACTGTATTAAGATTAGAATATGCGTCATGAACTGTTAAGCTTTTTAGTGATAACATAATAATAGTAATGTCCTTTTCAAACAAGATGAAAGAGCCGAACATTATCTAATGTGCCTTCTTTGCTATGATGATTGTGTTTCTCTTTAGGTTTACATATTTTCCAAAGCTAGCGAGTTCGCGAGATACTGGACTTTCAACCTTCACAATGTTATTTGTTTTTCTGCAGTTATAATTTCTGTTGTTTTTTTTTTCTGTCATTTCCAGGTAATACAAAAGTTAGAAGACTCCTTGCGGATGTATGATAACATCCAATAACTCAATGTACCAAAAAATCATGATTTCATTTAAGTTGAAGATGCATGCATTTTTATATCCACAGTAGGCTTAACAAAATAATATGGAATTACAGTAATTCATCTTTTTTTTAACATTACAAAGATTGTGATGAGAAAGGAGTTGTCTGTTGATGTTGAGAAGATTAATTTTTTGCCAGACAGGCAAGAGCATTTTAGTCATGTAATAAATTAATTCTATTTTCAGTCAGCAATATGTTAACTAACAGAGATAACAACATGGTCTAGTTTGTCAGTTCTTTTTTAAGGATATCTTTTTTAAAAACTGTATCAAAGCAGTAATAGTTTCATCTTCTCACAGTTTTTAAAAATTATGGGCACTTGAAAAGAGGTGCATATTTAGGGAAAAGGAGGTGACTTAAAATTCAATGCAAATTTTATGAAATATGAACACAGAACGCGAAAGAGTTCAAGGAAGGATTCTTCTTTTCAAAACAATTATAGAACGATAAAACTTGTTAATTTTGAATGAATGTATGATAATTTTGAATGAATGTATGATAAATATAATACAGGGTTAGCAGTGTCTACTCCTTTTAAAAATGTTTTTTGCTTGAAATTAGCAGCCTTCAAAGTTGTCCCAACCTAACCTCCCTCCCTCAAAAGATTCCAACCACCCCCCGGTACAGTTTTAATGAATGATGGCTGGTATATCAGTTCTTTGCAAACTTCATAGTACATGTACTTGTAGTACATTATTTTATTGAAATAATCTATTATATTTCTAAAAGGATTTCTGGATAGTTATCTATGGAAAATTTGTTGCTAAAAAATGTGTGAAAAGAAATTCACATACTGTAGGATTTCCAATTTAATACAATGTAAGCCCAGCCAATTAAGATGCCCACAATTCCAAGACACAGAGATTCTTCTAATTACTAACCATTCCAAATGTAAGCCCCTGCGGTTTTGTTTCACTTTACCTCCCAAAGCGGCAGGTATTCTTTGCAGGTCACATTCCACAGGTCACAATTACAGGTCACTCAATATTTGCCCGAAAACAGCATAAATACAATCTAAACAGTGCTAATAGAACGAGGCTAGCCCTAAAGTATATCTTCAGTAAAAACATATTTTGTTTGGGTGCACAATTCTAGAGACCTGTGACTGTGACCTGTGGAATGTGACCTGTAAAAGAAACCTGTCTCTCCCAAAGAACATTAAATTTTTGCATTCTCCCTGTTAGAGTTCTTATGTATTATCTAATGCTTTTACGATATTTTAAAAACTTTAATGTTGATCTGATGATTGTAGAACTTGCTTTTTGTTGAACATCAATATATTTAGCAATTATTGAATGAGGCTGAGTAGGATATGAAGAATTCTGCAGAACAAGGAGGGTGTTTAATCCACAGAGGCCGAAGGCCGAGGTGGATAATACCCTCCGAGATCTGCAGAATTCTTCATATCCTACGAAAGCCAAATTCAATAATATTGCTTTATTATTCATTCAAAATATTTCCCCGTTCTTAAAGGAGTTTCGCCATTTAGCTCTGTTTTTTTTTTTTCGCTCACTAAAAATAACATAATATCTTCCCCAGGTTTTCTCGGTCAACGGTTCAATAATCTGCAGCGGGCTGCACTTGTGACGCCATTTTGACGTCATCGGTTCAATAATCTGCAGCGGGCTGCACTTGTGACGCCATTTTGACGTCATCGGTTCAATAATCTGAAGCGGGCTGCACTTTTGACGTCATTGATTCAATATGGCGAAGATTCTTTCCAAATTTGGTGAACAGCAGCCGGTTATGGTAAATTATGCGTGTGCCGGTTTTAATCAATCAGAAACGGGGAAATATTTTGAATGAATTATAATTAGTAATATGAATTGTTCAAACATTTATTTCCTTCTCAAGTTGTAACGATACACCAATGCCACAAAACAATACGTATAACGACAGTAGGAAGATGATACAATACTTTCTGTACATGAACATGCCTAGAAGCTGCTAATAAAAATAGTCAGTGACAAGTTTCATTCTTACATCCCTGCAAGTCAGCCAACTTAAACAACTTAGACTATGTTATTAGGAACTATCAATCGTTGGCAAACTATGAATTTTAATCTAGACTGTAACTCACTTTAAGGTTCATTGTATATGTATAAACTTTAGCAGTCTATTTAATTTGAATGAATGGTAGTGAACCATCACGCCTCAACCCCCTTCCCAATATAAGTCCACCTATTTTTGAAATGCTAACTTAATAATAATAATAATAATAATTACAGTTTTTGGAGCGCCTCGCTACGCCTCGGCGCTCTTACAATACTAAGTAAAAATAATGAAAGAAAAAAATTGATGACTATTTACAGGATTTCTATACAGTTGATCAAAATTACAATACAATTACAATGATGAAAGAAAAAAAGAATATGGTTGTTACTTATCGAAAAGATAAGTTTTTAGATGAGCTTTGAATTGAGGGTAAACAGCCCAGTGCTTGTAAATAGAAATAAGGGAAATCATAACGTAAATTATAAGAACACTTTGGGACTGAAGGGGTTAGAAATCAGCTTATGTTTATTTTGTGCTCCTAGCAAGTTCCTTGGGATACTTTATACTGATTTCAAAATGTACATAGTCTTCTAGTTAGGTGAAATTTTTCAATAGCAAGTAAGTTTGATATAATTTTATCAGAAAATTCAGTACCGTAAAGGGAGGGTTCCGCGGCTCGGCGCATGTGCAAGCTACAACGTTAATTATTCGATGTCACTGTTTATAAAAAAAAATCGGAATCGTGCTGATTGCGGGAAAGAAGCCTTTTAAACTTTCTCGTTTAGTCGCAAAAACGACGATATCGGTAATATTTCTCACTAGCATTCCGACTCTATGCATTAAGCACATGTTTGTTTTTCGTATGAACCACATGTATTTTAGTACCCACAGACTACAGTTTTATCAAAGCAGAATGATAGCTTTTTCGTAGTCATATAGGTACACGAAAGTTGGCAGAATTACTGATGCCCAAAATGGCAATTTGGCCCGGACTTTTTATTTCTGCACCGGACACACGAGTTATCTACTCGTATCTGATTGGTTTATAAGCAATAGAATTGGGTGGACTACATCATAGCTTGCACATGCGCCAAACCGTGAAACTATCTCTTTAATGATAGCAACACAAGTTTTTTTGTGAATATTATCTATTTTCCAAGTGGGTTGTAATCATAACTTCATGCCTTTATAAAAACTATCACTTATTAATAGAATTCTATTTTGCACACTATATTCTGCAGTCTGATTGGCTGGGTTATCATACACTATCAGCCATCAGCAAGCAGTGATTGGAGGTCATCCACAAAATGGTTATGCTTTCTAATTTTTCCCAAGTTTCTGAAAAAGATTTAGAAACATTATTCTTGAGAAGACTAAAAGAAGGGCATTTACCATGAGTCAACTTAAGAAACTCGAAATTGTTGGAAAACTGATGACCGTACACAATTGCAAATATAATGCTAATTAATGACAATTTAGTCAGCGCAATTTTGCTAAAAGTAGAGTCTAATGCCACATAGACAAATAATTAAACTTTATCATTATTTGACGGAAATTTATTTTGAAATAGATTATGATCAACTATTCTCTCGTAGAAATCTTGAGCTTATAATCTAACTTCCAGTTCGTAAATTTTAGTTTTGTTTAAGTTTTACTCCCTTGTAAATTAAAACGGCAGCTCCAAATGGGAATCATTAAATAGGAAATAGTACTTTATAGAATGTTTGTCTGTCTTTAGAACTGGTTCAGATCAATTATTATCTTGGTGTTCTAGAGGTATTTTTTGTTTAAGCAACGGTTGTAGTCACGGTGTTAACACTGTTTTGATCAAGAATGCAGCAACAAATCAGAGTTCATGGCTAAGCTGCATCACCTGCCAGGAGGTTCATCAAGGTCCGAGCCATTCTCGCTGCGCTCCTTTTGGTCAGCACCAAGAATCGTGACCTCTGGGAAGGTCCAATTTTCTGAGCATGCGCAGATTCGTTTCGACTCTGGGGACTAGACTGGATGGTCGGTTATTTCAAAATGGTTGCTCCCAGAGCTCTCGTTTTGCGACCGGTCGCTGGTCAAGGGGAACGAAGACTCTGGGAACGAGATTGGGTCCGAGTACCTGGCAAACTGACTATGAGGACGATTTTTGCCTTACTGGTTTGACCATCTTGAGGAACGTTTTTCTTATAAAGAAGTTTAATTCAATCAGTTTTGTCTTCCTGGTGAAAACATCAACGAAACCCTGTCACCTGCTCAAGCTTTTTCTAGCTTATACCTTGTTCAGTTGTCATTTCAAGGTCAATTCACGCATTCGTGGTCTCCTTGCTTGTTTCTCTCACCCTCTCTTTGTGTTCATAGATATATATTGTACGCTATTACAAAGATTCACTCCAAACACGGTCCATCATAAACGTTTCAGTGTCTTTTTTTTTTCAAAGACTTTTTGTTGTTGCTGTTGGGAGGCATAGTCTCTCTCAGATGGTTCGATGGTGATATACTGCTTGCTTTTTGAAATGCTTGCCATTTAACAAATTGACGTCAGTTTTTCATGCGTCTGTCCTGTTATTGATAATAAATTTTGTCATCACATTGTGTAAGTAGCTGTGGATCCACGAGGCGATAGCCGAGTGGATCCGAAGACTACTTTGACAATGTGATGACAAAATTCATTGTCAATAACAGGACAGACTCATTAAAAACTGACATCAATTTGTTTTTTACGATAACAAATGGTCGAATTGCCCGCTCTAGCTCGCTGACGCGTCGCACGAATTCAAATTCATGTGTCTGTCCGCATATTGATGATAAAAATTAGCCAATGAGCGCGCGAGAATTTCTGCAGTTATCGTAAAAATTATATTTGCAGACCAATCTATGATTTGCCATGAGAGGAAGAGTGATTTTTGCTGTACGGTGCTCAACAAATTGAAGCACGGCCATAAATGCTGAATAGAAGAAGACATTTCGGAGATATGTCCAGAAACACATACAGTAACATGTAATATGTGATAATTAAGCAATAAAACACGCGGGATGTTGGGAGAACACGAGAACAAATCCGACTCAATAAAATCCAACACGTTTAACATACAAAACAATATACAGATGATAACTCATTAAAAAGAATGTCAAGAATTTTAATATAAAGGTAACAATTTACTCCATCGAATATTTTGTTTTCATATTAAGTTTGTTTTAAAATCATTGTTTATGGTTCCTTAGATCGGCGGAAATCCGGCATAAAAGAATAACAATAATGCTAATAATAATAATAATAAAATCTTGCTAGTTCCATATCGATTTCAAAGTTCCTACTAATCCTAGTCTAAATGTGAGGAATATAAAACTGAATTCGAATCCAAAAATCTTGCTACTTCCCTACCGATTCCAAAGCCCCTACTAATCCTAAATGTGAAGAATATTAAACGTTCTAAACGTTCTAATCTTAAAGTCCCGCTAGTTCCTGATCGATTTCAAAGTTGTTACGTGTACAAACATACATCATCATCATACATCATTTTATTAACCCTCGGATTTTAGAGTAGCTTATGCAGCTAATATCTCCAAGCATTTAGCCATCAGACGAGAGATAGACCACCACACCGGGAACTACGTCCCCTACTCTTTTCGAACATGTAATGTAATGTTCAGTGGTTCGCGTTCAAAGTCAGCCTCTCAAGCATACCAGCGCAGACCTCAAGAGGGCAAATGTAGTGTAATCCTCTCCCTTCTTGGTTGATAAACGTTCAGCCAGCCATTTGTAATACCTCTTGCATTACTCTGCATTCGGACAACAAACCCTAACATCAATAATAATAATAATAGTAATAATAATAATAATAATAAACTTTGTCGACGAATTTGGCAAAACAGTGGCAAATATAGAGCTGTTTTCATTGGAGTGTCGCCGAAAGTAATCAGGCAATCACTTTGGTTTTGGCTTTACTTGGTTTTGAGATTGGCTGAAAAGTCCAATTGGTAAGTAATTGGTTTGGTTTTCACTTTACGCTCTATGCACGGGTCTTGGGCAGCATTAACGATCGAGGGAAACATATGCAGTTGGTGATGAAAATCGTCAAATCGTTTGGGCCGTCTCTGATGAGGTAATTTGCATAATCTTTGCTAAATACGTTAGACCACGTTAGGACCAGTTGACTAAAAGTCGCCAAAATAGTATGTCGATTTCGCCGAGCTGGTTTGATTAGAATTTGCCAAAATCATCATTTAGCACCATACATGATGAATGACTGGCGAAAAGTCATCAAAATCGTCAATTCTGCCAAGTTGATTTGGCTTTGAAAATTCCCCCAAATTGTCAAATCAATCAATTCACTCAGTTTGACGAAATTTGGTCAAATCTGCCAATTTCGTTACTGCCTGCATTTCTGGACATAAGTGGAGATAAAGGCACAATCCCTCTCATTCATGAAAGTATTTTATGGAGTTATCCACAAAGATACAATCTAATATACAGATTTAGCCTTACCGGGCCGAGTATGTAGCATCTGCAAGGCAGGCTATGCACACATCAGTTATGCCATTTTCTTCATTGAGTTTTCCTGAGCCCTCACAATAGCCTTCCACTTCCACCCTTCTCTGACAATTACCTTGGAATCAGTTTACACTACCAGCAGCAAACTGAAAACTACCAGCTGAACTATAATAGAGTCCAATTCATTTTCAAACAATCAAAGTTTTGAGCCAGTTTTATTTTATACAGGTTCCATTCATAAATCTAAAACTGATGTTCAAGATGTATCATAAGAATAGAATGTTCTTAGTACACTGTTGGACCCTTTGGGAGTGGACTGGTTGCCTCCACTGTGTGGCACAACATCAGACTGCTTTTTAAAGGTGTGGACTTCTGGAAGTCTTTTTTTTCTCTTAAAAGGGGGCGGGGATTATCAGGCGAGACATTGACATTGTTGTCAATGATCTGTCTAGGAATAGTTCCATTGGCATTGTCCCAGGTGAAAATATGGAGTGTAAACAAGCGCAGAAAACCTTTATATAACAATGTAAGAGAGTTAAAAATTCAGACATTCCTTTTTAATAACCGGCATATAATATACACTATCTATTAATACATATATTTTCTTAATAAATAATGCAACTCTCTAAGAGCACTTAGCCTATTGAACAATTCCCACCAATGCAACAAAATATATGTACTTTATTAGCCAAGTTAATGGCCACCTCTTGGCATGCTAAACTATTTGTGCACCCAGTCTCTGAGATTTCATTAAAATGCCATAACTCAACAAACATCTCTGTAGCATTTCTGATAGGGCTTTGCATGACCCAGTTGTATGGCACAAAATCAGGCATGCCGGATTGCAAAATACACCCTTGTCAGAGAAACATTTTGAACTAAGCAAGACGAGTCAAACTTCACTTGCCTTTCTTTTGAATGTTCTACTTTGTAGATTTTTCCCCTCTCCCAAGCCCTACCCCTTGCATAGCAAATGGCCCAGCCTGGTTTATTTTGTACCATATGACCTGATCCTGCAATCTTGGACAAAATAAATGGAACATCTGGACCACCCCTCCCCCCATTTCAATGATGCCAAAATGGCGCGCTTTGCTCTTCGCGCGTCTTCATCATTGCTTAGGGGGGGGGGAGGGGGGTTAATTGTTCCATTTTATACTGTCCAAGATTGTGGATAGGGGCTATTTTTGGATTCTGGAACACAAGTTCCCACCAAACCGAAACCATACACAGTATGGAGTTTCACAGTTGAATGTCAGAGATCACTTTGAGTATGATAAGAAGAATGCACATAAACATTAACTAACATTAATTAAAATACATTTTGTGAAACAGTTTAGTGACTAATCTAGCATCAGCCCAAATCCACAAACTCTGACTTTAGTTCACAATCCTTGCCGCCTGTACTTTGTGCATAACAGCCTATTAGGTATTTTAGTTTTAGTGCTATAGCACCTTATCACATGTGTATTGCTCAAAACATAATGGTATGATATAAGATGTGTTGTGATTGGTTCATAGTTCAATGTCCGACTCTCTAAAATTTGAAAGCCTGACTATCTAAAATGTCCACTGAATAATGAGGAAAAACATATTAGCATAGGCTTTTATCTAAAAATCCCTATTTCCAATAATTGATACTTGTTCTGGTCAGAAGGGTTTAAAGGAGAACTTTTCAACTGTATTTTGAAATATACATGCACCAAACCAGCCACAGGACTAGACAATATTATTGTTTAGTAAACTCTCAGCTCTGACTATTGCATTTCTAGCTTTTTGATTGGCTAATAAACTCCGACTATGAGCCAATAGCCGGAGTTTTACGTCATATGGAAAATAGTGCGCCAAGTTTAAAAATTTTCCGCACAAAGTTTTCAACTTCAGCCCCCTCTAATGGCCAAAATAAAAATCGGTGGCAAACCCAGTTTGAGAATTTACTAAAACAATTATTCCATTCGCCCTTGTTGGAAACGAAGTGATTATAACCAACTCGCGCTACACGCTCATTGGTTACTTTATCACTTCATATCCAACTCGGGCTCATGGAATAATTGTTATATAGCATTTCTAGCAAATTTAGGCTATACTCAAACTCAGTTATGTAAGCGTATATCATAGTAATACTATTATTCTATGAAGCCACTAATGAAATGAGTAAAGTTGGCTCCAGTTCATCATTTCCATTCAAAATGTTATATAAAACAATTGATTTGTGCTTTTAGCTTTACATCATCAAGAAATTATGAGTTAGAAGATTTGTAGAGCAGTCATGATCGAGAAGGAACTCCTGTGCTTCTTTCCTGCACTCCAAACTTCCCAAACGCTTCATAACCAGATGATGCACACTATTTAAAGCAAGAATCAGTTGTTAAAAGAAGTATTGTATTGAAATCTGTGTACTACTGAGCTGAGTTAAATAAATAAATTTGATTTGATTTATTTACTATCAACACCAGATGTTTATATTTTACATTGTAAATATCATTTGAAAATTTGTTCTATCCATAATTAATCTAACATACCATACTATTATTCTTTTTCTACACTGAAAATATCATGAAAATCTTCATTTAAATCATGGGCATCAGTGAGTTCTGGAGGCTTGTTATGACCCACAGGATAGATTGTGGTTGCAGTTAAATACTCATCAATTGTTCTGTCAGTGCATCTGGCCACAAATCTTATAAATGGTCTCATGTCCCCATGATTGGCCAAATTCAAGTAGTCATAATATTCATGACGGTCCTGGTACCTGATTATGACAGGTGGAAATCCCGCTCGCATTAAAATAGAATTCATGACAAGCCTACCAGTTCGTCCATTGCCATCAGTGAATGGATGAATGTAGACAAGTTTGTAATGCGCAAGAGCTGCAAATTCGATTGGATGCAAAATCTCAGGTTCCCTGGACAACAGCCAGTCATTAAATTCATTCATGTGTTTCTCAACTTCCATTGGACTAGGGGGAACATGGTCTCCAACAAATACCTGAGTATTTCGAAACCTGCCAGCTTCCAAAGGGTGTGCATGGCCTAAAACCCGTCTGTGAATTTCGAGAATATCGTCCACAGTAATCTTCTCTTGTTTTTGTAGTAAAGTACCATTGATAAATTTCAATGCTTCATCAAGTCCCAAGACTTCATTATGTTCTAAAATACTTTTTCCAGGCACAGCCATTCTTGTTTCAACTACCGCTCTGGTCATAGACAAAGTCATGGTGTTGCCCTCGATAGCATTCGAATGATAGATGTGTTTATAGTAAGCCTCTGTTATGGCTCTTTTCATAGCAAGACTACCTTTGGGAATGCGAAATAGTTCATCCCTCTTGTTATCTATCTTATCAAGCATTTCCTGATCAAGTTGGCGTACTTTTGGTAAAGTTCTTCCTCTGTTGGCCATCGCCCTAGGGTTCCCCGGACTAACAGCAAGAGCTCTAGTGTAAAGATGCTCGGCATGAATAATGTCATCTTCTTCAAGAAATTCTCCATAATGCAAAAGAATTTCAGGATGATGAGGTGACAAAGCTTCAGCTTGTTTAAACAATTTTAATGCCTTGTCTCTCTTTCCTTCACTGTTCATTTCCAGAGCAAGTTTGAGTGCATGGAGAGCCTCACCCTGCAGAGGAGCTACAAAAGAACACAAAATATCAAATGATCAATCCAGCATAACCCAGATAAATCAACTCATGCAAGAATTATTCTTAATGTTTTTTCATTATTAATATCTGATGTTTAGTATTTTGCATACTGCTATAGGACACATGTTATCAAATATTATAATATAGAAAGGATCATGCGTGCGCTCTGATTGGTCAAAAAACGATGTTTTAGCAGAGTATAAAGCATAGAAAAAGCGTGTTTTATAGTTTTGCGTACATAAAATCTATATCATAAAACAAATGAAGAAGCCTAAGCCGTGTATTTCACTGTGATAAAACACTCCGGACATTTGAGAACACTCAAGAAATGTAGAAAACACTCACCTGCAACTTGTGTTTTCTACATTTCCCTCGCGTTCTCAAATGCCTGTCATGTTTTATCGCAGTGTAATACACTGCTCAGGCTTCTTTATTTGTTAAATATAATTATTCCATCAACATTATCTGGTTTTTTTTTTCAGGACATGCAACTGTCTATGTAGGATATTTGTAGAACTTTACCATTTATAAACTGTAAACATATTTGTACACATATTTGATAATTCAACTATGCAAACCTAATGTGACATCACAGTGAAAACATAGTTTTGGTAAGTTTTGATCAAATTATGTCCTTCTACGGTCAGTGAGCTGAAAGAAATTTTGACTTTTTCTTGAGGGGGTAAAGAAAAGTTATGTAATTTCTGAGTGCAGCATCGTGTTGGCTCTTTGATATTTTATATTTAGGGTTTGATTTTGCTCCGCTTCTCTATTGAGGGGGAGAGGATATAAAATGGAATGGTCCAGAAATTGAAAATATTATATTATCAACAGCATGGGGAAGATACAAGATCTATAAGGGATGGCATCAACACCTTGGTTTATTCCTCAAACTCGATGTAAAGCAGCACTCTCCAGTTTATAATGCTCTTGAAGTGACATACTTTTAGTCGTACGAAGATGAAAGATCACCCGTTAGAAACCGGAAGGTGTGAACCACAGATGTCGATCAATGCCAGATGTTAATACATATACTTTTCTCAGGAGCTTGCTAAAACATTCCCACATCCTCGAAACAATACATTCACAATCTTAGTGTTGCATTCTACTTACTTAAATTCTCCACCAAAGCAGTTTGCGGTGCTAAGACAAGGTTGAAACCAGGTGCGTATGATTCGAGCGAAGGCCTCCCAAACAACGGTCTCCATATTGAAGGAATGTACGTTGCGATCAATGCTACAGCGACTCCAGTAAGGCTTGCAAGAATTAAATGGGCAATCGGAGGCATATTTCGCGATTTCCGATTCCAAAATAAAGACATTCGCAGCCGGTTACAGAGTTCACAAAGTTGCGTCACTCCGTCCGCCATATTTGTTTTCGCTTTTCCCAGAGAGATACCTGTACCTTCTTGTACGTGCTCGCATCTGATTGGTCAAAAGACAATGCAAATGAACAGAGATGGCGAGACTTACCTACCTGCCTACCTCCCGTCAGAGAAGCTACAGTCCCTCTGGATGCCTCAAAAGCTCAGACCTTGAAAACTTCGATCTTCTGGGTGTCTCAAATAATTCAGACCTTGAAAACTTAGACTCTCTGGGGGTCTCAAAAGCTCAAACCATAAAAACTCGAACCCTCTGGGTGTCTTGAAAACTCAGATCCTTTGGGTGTCTCCAAAACTCAGACCCTTAAAACTCAGACCTTCTGGGATGTCTGGAAAACTCAGACCTGGAACTCAAACCCTAAAAAATAAAACAAACTTACGCTGCCAAATTGACGCGGATTGCTTGTGAGCCATCGTGTTTGTACTGTTTGTCGACTTAATATCATAGCCAGAATCTGCAGGGAAAACAAGGAATCAGATTGTATCGGTAGATACAGGCCGGGATGCCTGATCTGAGTATTCGAGAAGCCCATTTACTGCGAATAAGGGAATGAGCTGCCTTACCTCAGTTCCGAAGACAAGAACGTCCAGTTGGGATAAAACGAAGAAGGCCCGCTATATCCGCATTGCCTATATATTCTAATTATTTTATTTGAAGTGGAATGCTCTGATTTGTGACCGAAGACATTAGAAAATTATAAGTTGAAATGGGAAAATTACATTGGATTTGGGGTGATTCATATCTGGGGCAACCGTATTACCGAGAGGTTTTTTGCTGTTGTCGCGACAGATGGACCTCTAACCAGGGTTAGGGTTGGTTGTACAATTCACGTTCAATGATAATGCCGTGAATTTGGTATTAGTAGGGACCTTAATTCCCGTTTAATACGAGGAGGCTCCGCCACGAGGTCCAACCCCTTAAGCTTACCCTTTTATATACCATTTGGGCAGAAAAGGTACCCCTTTTATATACCTTTTATTGAGAAAAGGTACCACTTTCACGTACCTACTTTAGAACACTGCACCCCATTTCTAAGCCCTTCTTGTTGTCATTTTCATGTAGTGCTTAATAAATAAACTGATACAGCCATAAGTGCGTCTATTCGAAATACTTTAATTAAAGGCCCTTGTAAATACCTAAATGACCGATTTCCCTACCCTTTTATATACCTCAACTTGTGTAATCCCTACCCTTTTATATACCTGAAGCCTGAAAAAGGTACCCCTTTCGGGCGGAGCCTTCCCGTGTAGGCCATTATAGGGAGTACCCCCCCTCCGGGCCTTAATTAAGCAAGGACGACGCCTACGGAAACAGGGATTTATGATTTACCATTAAATTTCGCAATTATCCATATCTGTTCAGTGCGCCTTTCAGTCTCAGAAGTAGCTCAAGCTAAATATCTAAAGCCGGCGTTCAATTGCAAATGAAAATACGAAAAGTTAGCCGCTGTCGTTCGCGTTCTCAGGACTAAATAAGTAAAACTTGGACATTTCACGATGTTGTTTTGCAGAGGACGGCAAAGAAATGTACAAAGATTTAAAACGCACGTGCGCAGCCATTGTTATGCTCGTTAAACCTATTGACTACTGCCAGGTACACCCTCGGTACACATCATACATGATACGATGATACAGTGGAATCCCGATTTCTCGAACCTCCAGGGGAAACCCAAATTGGTTCGAGAAATCGGAGAGATCGAGAAATCGGGGTAAAATTACATTGTTGGACTGAGGAGAGGGAACGACTTTTGGTTCGAGGTATCGGGAGGTTCGAAAAAATGAGGGTTCGAGAAATCGGGATTCCACTTGCTTCAAAGACTGGAGCAGGACTGGAGCCTAATGTAATTATTTACTCGACCGCTACTTTTTGACAACGCAGGCTCTTTTGGCAAGAAAGACAGCAGTCAGCAGTTTGTCACAAGGAGCAGGCTCTTGGCAGGCTCCAGAAAACTTTGTTATGAAGTTGGAATGGAGTATAGAATGGCCTTTTTTCTCCTATTAAAGCTTAATCGTATCGCCTGATAAGGATGTGGATAACACCAGAGGAAGTTCTCCTAGCCAATGCGCTTTGGTAAATAGTTTACACGAATCACTGATCGATCAGAATTTATTAATCACAAAGCTCGACGTGTCTCGTGTGCATACAAAGATATTCAAAGAGTTCATTCAGTGTTTTCATTTGTGTAGGGTGACCGAACGGGCAAATCCTTACTTTGTGCTTCAACGAAGGAAAGGTCATGGAGGGGGCGGATTGACTTCTCTTCTGATCGGGACGTTAGATAATGTCTTAGATACGAAGGTAGGTGAAATTACGTCGATAACAGTTAAAGGACGATGTCAGTGCGGTTTTATAATAAGCTTAAGCTTATGTGCTTTTTACATACATTGAAGTTTTGAAGTTTATTTTGAGTTTATTTCCTGTTTAGCCCGCACCATTTCGCATACTTCTACAACTGCCCAGTTCTGATATAAGTTATGGTGAGTATTTTTAGACATTATAAGCCCTGTTCAAACTCAATCATTTATTGACGCGATGAGTAGTTTTATTTGTCAATTAAAACAAGCTTGCACATAACAGATTCTACAGCATGGCATTGTACCATACCACGCAGCCAGGTTAAACAGCCAATTATACTCTAAGGAAATACAAGTGATCGGTGATTTGAAAAGTACGATGCTTTATCATATCCCTTCGTCAATTTACGAGCCTTATGTTACTTTACCGTACCCAATCAGAAGCCAATCAGTCGTGACATCATATGATTTCAAGTCAGTGATGGATATGGCTACAATATCATGGTCACTTTGCTGAATTTTGGTACCGAAAATAATGAATCGTGGTATGCTTTGGCAGAACATTAGGCTGGTCTGGTCTCACCATGGGTATTTTGACTAACCATGGGGTACTCCCAGGAAAAATTGGATGGGGGTATACAACCCGCTTCCCAAAACCCTGACCATATTTATGACCAAAGTCTTTGATTTTCTCTACCTTATTTATGACCTGACCAAAAATTTGATACCCTATTTATAACCTGACCCTTAAACTGATACCCTTTTTCAGACCTGATTTATTAGTAGTTCCTTACTTCAGGCCAATGTTAAATTGCTGGAAACATAATTTGTGGAGGGTTTTTGTTAATGGTCTTATCAATAATGATGAAAAAGTAGCTGCTTATTAAAAACATACCCAATTCAAGACTAGAGTGCAAAAGCCATACCCTGCATGTATTTATGGCCAAAATAGCCAAAATTGATACCCTATTTATGACCAAAACGGCTGAAATACCATACCCTTTGGGGCCACACATACCTATATAGCCCAGATAAAGGAGTACCTCCCCCGCCTAGGATTTTGACTTGACTATATCTTTGCCAAAATATGATTCGTGGCTTGACCAAATTCACCATGTTAATTTCATGTATGGCTATGGATTGAGTTATTCATCAATTTATTTGTGTATTTATATTTACAGCAAAGGCTAAATAATGTCCAACCAAATTTGCCAAAGTCTAGTTAAAATAGAGAATTGAAAGTTTACGTATCCTGCAAGAAAAAAGAGACTATTCAAGCTCTGATGTGATGTACATACGAAATAATTCATATATGAACTGCGGTTGTAGATGAAAGTGAAGAATGATCATCACAGTATATTTTCCAACGGGATTCGAACCCGTGACTTCTCCGCGATACCAGTGCAGTGCTCTACCAACTGAGCTTGCCTTTTATTCAAGCTCTGTTCATTATATTTTCTGGCTTCTCCATCTTTTTCAAGCTGCTATTTCCTTGATCTCCTTAGGAACTACTTTGGGTGTGCTCCTTTGGGGTCATCTAAATCAGGATCACCTGAATCAGGAGCAGTTATCAAAGATTACTCAGATCATGGTACATGAAAGGGGCCGATGAATCTGTGACCAGAGTAGATTCATCTACATTTTTTTGTATTCCTTTGATGTATCATGATCTGAGTGATCTTGGATCACTGACCCTGATTCGATCACCTTAAAAGAACAGATACTTTGTTTAAAATTTCCTCTTTATTTACACATGTGCTTTGCTGTGATATATTCCAGTGATTGCGAATGCCGCATCATTCCGTGACATAGAAACTGACTGGAAGTGGTTAGAAAAATATTTGTTGGAGACATTAGGTAAGTAGCAAAATAATGCATGTAAGCTAAGCACTTGTTAGAGCTAGAAATTCCAATAATTAATTGTCTAATTAACCAATAGTAATTAATAGGTTAATTAATTATACAGTCTACCTATATTGTTCTAGCAGTTCTATTAGACTGCATGTGTATAAATCTATAGAAGTGATCTGTTTCCTAACAATGTTTTTAAATTTTGACGTATTACTTATGCGTTACATATTACATCCATTTTTCTTCATTATTCATTGTTTTTTTTTTACTGGAGGTAGTTAGCTGCTATAGAGCTGCTAATGAACATTTGTTGCTTTTGTCAAGTCCACCAAATAGACATTTTAAACATTAAAATAATCACGTAAGTTTAGGGGGTTCACAGGGCTATCATTGATGGCCAACTGCCATAGCACCTGTTACAGCTGAGTACTGTATGCTTGATAGGCCCTTGATGTTGCCGGGGAAAGTGCCTTTTGTTGATACAATAATAATATTGTATTTATCCACAAAGTAACAAGTTTGTTACAGGTGAAGATCAACAAGACAGGTGAAAACTGAATGACAGCCCTGGGTTTTTAAGAAGTTTACAGAAGTGTATCAATGAAAGAAAATCACATGATACATATGAAATCATATGCTAGATTCATGTCTTATGTACCAGCATTTCTTTACACACCATGTACATTTTGTTCATTTGCACCGCAGAGACCATTGAAAGTGAGGATGATATCAGAGAGTTTGTAAAAGCAAAGATTGAGAGTCTTGTAGCCAATGTCATAGCAGATCAAGATGTGGTTGCTGAAACAGAAACTAATAGATTCAAGTCAGCAACAACAAGATTTCACAGGATTTTTAACATTCCAGTGGAGGAAAAACTTGTAAATTGTAAGTCGCATGTAATTTTAAAGCTTTCAAGCTTGCCCTCAGGCAAGCTTAGCTATAGACTGTGAAGTACTAGCCTGAAACCCATTTTCACTAGCACCAGCATCCCAAGATAGTGGTATCCAATAGCCTAAGGTCTAGTGAATTTTACAGTCAGGCTGGTGGTTTCTGTCCCTCAGTTTCTTCTTAGGCAAGGGAAGTTTTTTGGAACAGTTTAGCAGACATTCAAACTTGTAAGAGAGGTACAAACAAGAGATGAAATTTCTGGGGGCTAGTGAGGATGGCATTGGTCTATTCAGACGTTCTTTCTTTCATACAACTTTCAGGACTACCATACAAGTCATGATATTTGATGTAAAATAAAACTTCACAAGAGAACTGCACAAGAGACTGGCTTAAATTTCAGGGTTTGATAAGTTTATCAGTGTGTCAAGGGCACAGTGGCCTGATAAATTCTGCCAGAATCTGGGTCAAGCATTTGAAGCCCTGGCAGAGTAATTGTGTCATGTTCTGGAACAATACACTTAATTCTCATAGCCATGGTCTCTCTCTCCTTTCAGGGGTATAAAAAGGCTTATGGGTGGGGAGGGCCGGAGGTAACCTGCTATGGACTTCATGTACATGTAGCATCCCCCTGGGGACTATTGAAACTGAAAATAACTTGAGCTGCGGCAGCTTGATGGGTCACTGGGCTCATATGGAGACTGACCCTGTAATTACCGTCAGTTTATGTTGAAGGGATGAATGAGAATGCAGTGACATCTTCCTTTGCCACGTTTTTTAAGTAAGTATATGTGTCCATGTAACATCCTTCGCAGCTCACTAGTATTGTAAAAATTTTATTCCAGATTATTCCTGTAGTTACTGGAAAGGAAGAGTTCCGCGTCAAGGCTGGCTGTATTTATCAGTTAACTATATGTGTTTCTACTCATTTTTGATGGGAAAAGAGGCACGGCTTGTCATCAGATGGCTTGATGTAGTGGTTTGTATCAATGGCAAAACTTAACTTCATATTAATAAACTGGCTGTGCACAATGAATGTTATTTTGAAATTAACTGTCTAGAACCTTACTGAACAATCAATGTATTGAATAACCAAGGATTGATAAATATGACAGAATAGCAATACCATGAGCGTCACCATTGCACGCAAACTCCCCCTAAAACATAAATTAAACAACGTAAAGCACAAATGAAAAATTAAGGAAAATGCAGGTGGAATACACAAGGGAGTAACCTGTGATAGACTGTTTCTCCACAGTGCTTCCTTCTACCAGGATATAAACAGACACCAGAAAATTATGTGTTGAGGTTCAACCCTGTCATGATTGGCATCTCATCTAGGGAGTATAGAAACCAGATTGAGTTCTAGTTGTGTCGGGAACTTTGCCTGATGCACACTTTTGTTATGCTATCCTCGGAATGCACTCAGTTAACTTGCCAGAATGAGGAGGAATCAGGAATTTCCGTCAGTAGTTATAGAGTCTGTTGACATTGGTATATAACTTAAGAAACAGCTACATAATTTGATGTTGCATGTTTATTTGATGTCTTTTTAGTCTCTTGAGAGAAGTAGCAGTGTGTTGTTCACTGATGGAGTCAAGGTTACCACTAGAGAAGGAGAGGTGAGTGAATATTATTCTTTCAGAGTTTTAAAACAAGGAACCCTGGCTAATCAGTGGACTGTTATATGTTGGTAAAACCCAGATTCGATCTGAGATAACATTAAGGACGCGTTTGTTTGGCATCAATCCGGAATAAAAATAATTGAAGGGGTGAGTGCAAAACGATGCTAAGTGACTATTTGGCTGAAAAAAAAAAATGTTCGCGAAAGGCCTGAATTTTGGCATGTGGGTTTCGTTTCACCTGAGAAACATTGCTCTGAATTTTTTTTCGCTGGGTTGCTCTTCGTTGTCGAGATATTACGTATGCAAACAACCCTCAGTTTTCCAAGCGGCATCTTTTGGAGATCTATTGTTAAACGAAAAACAAAAGAAACCTTTTGTTTCGCTAAAGGATCAAGTGACTATAACACAATCGTTTTTCACTGCTGCTTTGTTAGCTCAAGTGGATAACGCGCCAAACGGAGCTGATTCGAATTTGTTTTGTCGTGACACTCGAGGGTTCAATTCGAAGTCGGTGAAATGTTCTCTTTTCTGTTCTGTTTTTCTTCTTCTTTCAAAAACCTTTTTTTTAGCTGCCATTGTGACGTTGGCTTTTGGCGCGCAAAGCATCGATTACTTCGATAACACAAATTCAGAGCTTACCTGTTAATTAAGCAGTGTTTGCTGGTTATTTCCACCGATATTCGAAGCTTATTTGAGGAATATTTGCGACCACCTGGTAGGAGATTTGGCATCATTAAGCCTTTGATCCTCGATGAAAGTCACCAGCATGCCTCAAAGAACCGAGGCGTGTTTTTGTTCAGAGATGGCTGAAATCCGCCGTTAACTTAGCCACTGAAGAACAAGTGAGCCAGGTGGTAGAGTCTAGAAAGGATTCTTCTTCCAAAACAAAGCATCCGTCGCGGACTTAAAGCTCATTTGCTAAACTTTGGCATGTGTCAGTATTGGAATTTGGAACTGCTTTCTAGACTCTTAATATTTTCTTGAAATGGACGGCCTTAGCATCCTCCGCTGCAAAAATTTCTGGGATATCCCATAATAATCTTTCATACGTATACGTATCGTGTGTGCTAGCGTGATGCGTGACTCAGACACGGCGCCGTGAGGGAACTGGCGAGAGAGGCCAGGCAGCAAAGTCGAAGACCTTCGAAGTTTCTAAGCCATTTTCACGGGCCAAAGAGAAATCGCAGGTCGGTTAAATTCGCAAGCAAGCGTTCTGTGAGTGTGTTTCATGGTTTTCCAAGCAGATGTACTTTGAATTGCAATAGAATCGATCCCGCCGCGACGAAAAAAGACAGAGAACGCCAGATCGCAGGTTTAACTTTAGCAAGAAGAAAACTTCAGCTCAAATGTGAGTTTTGCTTTGTATTTCAGCCTTCCTTTGCTGATAAATTTTATGTTTCATGGGCTTTTTTTCTGCATGAGCAGCGTGTTAGCTTAAGGCTTGCTCTTTCTGTGTTGTCAGATATAATCATTTCATGGAACAAGCTGAGTTTTTATTTTATTTATTTCTTTATTTATTTATTTATTCCATTTTCACTGCATTAGTTTTGTACCAAAAAAGTAATTTCACGTAGAAACATTTCAATCACCGACGCAACCAATTTGCAAAACGTTCAACCTCTCTCTCTCTAGCCACTTTTCATTGACTTTATTTAGGTATCGATTCGTGCAAGTCGAGATTGTTTCCCGCAGCCTAACACCGCTAACTCTAACGTGTCCTGACTTTAACTCTCGCCTAAACCGAAGCGCTAGCGCTAACCCTAAGCAACAACCCTAATCCTGAGCACTAGCCCTAACCCTAAGCAATAACCCTAGGCCTGAACGTTATCTCTAAGCTCGACCCATAACCCTGCGGACCCCAAACGCTAGCCCTAACCTTGTTCCGTAACCCTAACCTTCAACGTTAACCCTAGTTTCAAGCGGTAATATGAGTGAAATTAACGTCTTTGCAGCCGCACGTTAACGTGAAATCAAAGTTTTAACGTTTTTTCTACCTGAAATGAACACTTTTTGAGGTTGCGCGTTGCAAAAGATCAATATTTTGCTTGATTTTAAGTGAAATTACGGTCTTTGCGGTCACATGCTGACGTGACCACAAACTACAGTTTTTTTTTGCATACGTAATATTTCGAAAACTAAGCAAACTTCGGCAAGAAAACATACAGAACATTCTTTAACGCACCTAATCAAAACTACATGCGAAATTTGGAGCGTTTCTGACAAAGTTAAATTTTGAGTAAAAAACCTTCCGCCCTTTTTCCACCGAAGCCTTCAATTACAAAGACACGAAGAAGGTTTTTGAAAGAAGAGCAAAAACAGAACAAAAAAGAAAAGATTTCACCGACCTCGAATTGAACCCTCGAGAGTCACGACAAAACAAATTCGAATCATCTCCGTTCAGCGCGTTATCCACTTGAGCTAACGAAGCAGAGGTTAGAAGTGATTGCGTTATAGTGACTTCATCCTTTAGCGAAACAAAAGGTTTCTTTTGTTTTTCATTTAACAATAGATCTCCAAAAGATGCCGCTTGGAAACTGAGGGTTGTTTGCATATGTAATATCTCGACAACGAAGAGCAACCCAGCGAAAAAAAACTCAGAGCAATGTTTCTCAGGTGAAACGAAACCCACATGCCAAAATTCAGGCCCTTTTGCGAACATTTTTTTTTTTCAGCCAAATAGTCACTTAGCACCATTTTGAACTCACCCCTTCAATTGGAATAATGCAAGTAAGCATTTGTTTGGGAGCTATTCTTATTCCGGAATACCTGGATTTTTATTCCGGCTATTCTGCTCCCAGGAGCAGAATAGCCGGAATATATTCCGGAATATATTCTTATTCCGGAATATCCCAAACGAACGCGCCCTAGATCTGCTTCAGCTACAGTCATGCCAATAAACTACTAAACTACTTGTTGGTTTCTGATTCTATTTCAGTTCAGCTTCTCTCTGATGCTTCACATAACAGAAACATTTGGTCTCATGGAGCAGCTTGCGAACCTGGCCATGCGACAGTGAGAATTGTTCTTATTTAATAGTGTGATTTGCTGACCAACTCACGTATGAATGCTGTTAAACTTGTTGTTGCCAAACATAAACAAAAACACTTAACAAACAATTCCTGCATGCATTTCTAATGTTTGTTTTCTTTATATCCAACCTTGACAACAAATAATCAAGATTAATACTGAAATTATCAGTAGAAATATCACAGGCATAATTTTCAGTAGCTATAGGCTTTTACATGCATTGCAGGCTGATCAATCATGTTGGATACTCAAACTGTAGACCACAACTTGATCTCTTTTAGCCTGATTGATCAAATTGTGTGGTTTCAGCTGAGAATATATCCATGCTGTACCTGTTCCACAAGGTTAATATTTAGAAATTCTAAGAGCAAGGGATATCTCAAAGACCAAAACTTTTACAAGAAGTGTAAAGCTAAAGTTGAATTTCTAGGGGGCTCAATTACCTTCATGAACCTAGTTATTGGTTTTGGTACAAGATCAGTTAGTACATCACTTGTTCCTTGCTCTTTTTAATGTTTTATGTATGGACTTAAATGTTATTTTAGCTTTTGTATTTTAATTTATAGAGGACCCTCCTGAAAATCACTCTTAGTGATGGGGGCCTCCTCTTAAAATATGTATTATTATTATTATTATTATTATTATTATTATTATTATTATTATTGTTGTTGTTGTTGTTGTTGTTATTATTATTATCATTGTTATTGGCATTAGTATTATAGGAGTTACAGTATTGTCATTATTTCATTTCATAGGCTATTGTCAGAAGAAGGATATGAACAAGATAAAACATTGCCTTTGTTAACAAAGTGAGTCAATCAATCAAACAATCAATCAATCAATAACTTTATTGAAGTGTCAAAACTGTCTAGCTAAGGGTAAAGACCCTCTACTAATTGAGGACATTGTTGGTGACAGAGCCTATCTCCACCTAGAGCTTGATCCTACAGTTGATTGCTCAATCTGAAGTCCAGTACAGTAAATCATTAGACCACTGTCCAAGTCACTACATGCTATAAAAACTGAAGCTTCAATCATACAAGTGCCAGCACTGATGAACTATCAAGTTTTACTATATGGCTAGCTCTGTGAATGGGCAAGAGGAGCCAAATCCTGCACTGTGATTGGCTACCTGAATGAGCAAGATGGCACTATCTTGCCCTCGTAAGAGTACCTGCTGTGTCCCGCAAGAAAAATGTCCTCGAAAGGCCATATCATAATTTCTTTATTGACCAAGCTTGTTCGGTCAAGATGGCTGGATAGTGGCCAAATCCTTTGATTTGGACTCACGTTAAGACAGATAATTTAGATACATGTATTAATACTATAGGAAAATTCATTACCTGACGAGGGAATTCCGCATTAAATAGCATGTGAAAACCGATATCGCACGAATCGCGAAGCGATGAGTCCGATATCGGTTTTCAAGTGCAATTTGACACGGAATTCATGAGTCAGGTAATGAATTTTCCTTGAATCGCATAATTGAATAAAATTGTAGAAAAAGACATTGTAGAAAAACTTTTTTGCAGTTGTTGTGTTACAATTTGACGACAGTTGTTACGTAGATGCGAAACAATATCACTTAGCTTCGTTTTCAACTCACAATTCCACGCTAAATACCTTGCTTCGAAAACCAATCAGGATGCAAGATTTTATTCAATTATGCGATTCTATCCAATAAGACATCCTCCACAGTTGTTACTTATTGGTATTATACTATGAGTAATAATGATGTGTTTGTTTGCATAAAAACATAGAAACAGAGGCAAGCAAGTGATAAAGGTCCCATCACTGAAGAGAGACTTAGATGCCAGAGCTCAAAGTGAATTTTACAGGTTAAGTGGCTCATAAACTTACACATACTTCACTTTATTCTATTTAATATCTAAAGTAAATTTTTGCAGATGGAAAGGATCAAAATTGTGTCATACCAAGTTTGTGTCTCTCTCTCTGTTAAGAGTTTTAAAGCAGTCTTACTAATGAATCCAGAAATAACCTGACTTACCATGATTTGCTAATAACAATAGTAGATCCACTCGCCAAGAGAGGTTTTAAACATTTAAATGTTTTATTGACCTGATGTGTTTCTTAAAGAATGCTGACTGAATTTCCAATGAACAGTGATGACTGTGTGGTATATAAATTTAAAAGTTGTGTGTCAATGCACATGTGTACCTTTGCATCTACTGAGGAGTGTTTTTCTTTTATTTCTAATTTGAAGACCACATATGAAAGTTCAGACAGTTTTTGTCACTTATGTTACATGTCTTCTTTGTGAATGCACCTTCATGTTTACCATTCAGTCCTAAACAGTTAACTCGGAGAGTGCTACCTCAGAAGGAGTGTTTGGCTAAAATTTCGCTTCCTAGACCATGTTACCAAGAAACCAGTATTTTTCTCTCCTTTTGAAGACAAAAATTTGCCATTTCATGTTAATTAACGAATTTCCCCGATTGTGACTTTGCTATAATTTTACTGTATTTGATTTACCTTCAGAAACCTGTTTCGCTTGCCAGTAGAAGAGAAACTCGATGGACATTGTGAATGCACCTTGTGGAGTCCTCACGAAAAAGCCCATGAATGGGGAACACTGTACTGTTCTCCAAATTACCTTTGCTTTAACAGCAAGGTGAGAGAGAGTATCCCATCATTGGAGTAGTTTGCCATGGATGGTCAAAATATTACTTACAGTGTGTTCCCCAACACCACATTTTTGGCTTTGGCAAAGTGACATTTTTGGCTTTGCAGTTAGCAATAGTATACAGAAAGGCTTAAACTGGGCTAATTAACTCACAATGCTTCCCAAGATCTAGCAGTTAAAGAGCTGAGCAGCTGAAGTTAACTTGGGCCAAATTCTTAAGCATGATACATGTAGGTTGATGTAAAAACCCAGCATTCCTAGACATGCATAAACAAATCCATTTGCCAAAAGCAAAAAAGCTATTAATGTAACAACTTGTTTTTCAGGTTAGACAGCTGTTATCAGTGGTGATTCCGATGCGGGAAATTACTCTTGTAGAAAAAGTGGAAACTTCAGCTATAATACCAAATGCAGTTCATATCACTGCCAAATCAAAGGTGAGCATCTGCTTGTGTAACCAGCATTGGGTGTGTCTTGGTTCATTGATTTTAAGACAGTCCTCTAAACCTAGACCTGAAAAGTAGGCATCTAAAATTTTTATTAACACTCCGCCTTACTAAAGATGTCTTATGCAGGTTACCTTAGAAAATTTCCAATTTTAAGCATCAATGTCATAGTTATCATAGGTTTGCAGAATGTTTAAAAATTTCCAGATCTGCTAAAAATGTAACTATCAAGCCAACAATTCAAATAATCTAGTTTCTTAAAACATACTGACGATATCTGTCTATAAAGAGGCATTTGGTTGTGGCTCTACATGTATTTCCAGTCAGTAATAATTCTATAAATTATTATAATTATTATACTATTATACTGCTTAATTACAGAATTTTTTATGGATTTTAAAAGTCCTGGAAGCCCTTCATCATTTTTTTGTTTGCTAAATGCAAAGAATTATAAATGTTGTATTATTGGTTGTATATACACTAATACTGCTTGATACAGCAGAGTTTTTGATTCAGTCAAACCTCTTTAATACGGACACCTCAGGGGCATTTCTAAGTGTTCTTATGATAGATGTGGCCTTATAACTTTGAGGAGAAGAGATTATATAAATCCTGGTTCCTCTGGGACTAAGTTAACTGTGCTCAATATGGAGATATCCACATTATGGAAGTGTCTGTAAGGAGAGAGCAGGAGGCGTGGTGGCTTTTCAACATGTTGTGTTTTGTTCTTGGGCAAGACATTTCACTCTCACAATGCCTCTCTCCGCCCAGGTGTATAAATGGGTACCAGCAAATTAAATGATAACCCTGCGATGGACTAGCATCCCATCCAGTAGGGATTAGAATAAGAAATACTCCTTGTCACGTCATGCTATAGATACCAGGATAAGCTCTGACCGTAATAAGTCCAGGAAAGCCTTCAGTTTTTACCTCATCCTCTTGTCAAGAGTGGAAAGGTGACACACATGTATGTAACCCTTTGTTTTCTGTTTGTTAGGCCAGCTTTCTGTTTGCCTCTCTACGAGACCGTGACTACTTAACAAGACTTATATCTGACTTCCTGGCAAAAACTCCTGAGCCAAAGTGAGTTGAAATTTGAGATTCTTCAAGTTTTGAAATGGTGTACATGTACATGTAAAGTACTCAGACAAAAAACTAAGCTCAACATTAAGATTTTCTAATCTTATATCTTGTGTTTCTGGTTGGAATTTAACTTAGATCAAATGACAAAAGAGGATGGATGTTCAATACCAGTCCTAACACAAAGAAGCCAACATTCCAGCCTCCACTCACCACGGTGTTCTCTAACACTCCTGCTGATCATATCAATCCTAAGGAGACTGTCAAAGAGCATTTGTGGCGACTGCATTTTGCCGAGTATGGAAGGTAAGATAAGGGTAGTCTCTGCAATCAGTTGTCAACTGAGCTTATAGGCAAGTAGAAAATATTATCTCTGTTTCAATGGGTGGAGGCATAGACAGACAGAAATGGCAGGGATAGTCACCAGTTGCAATTATTACGAATTCTCTTCACTTGCATAATCAATACTTTGACAGTTTACATTAGCTGCATCTTTGTCAAATTATCTATTTACAGTGCAGTGCATGAATAATTTCTACATTCTGATACATTTTGAAGATATTTGATGGAGGAAGTACAATTCAACAGCTTTGATGTAAATGAAGGCTAAGGCTATTGTCTTTGCAAATCAAGTAATTACAGGAATCACACAAATGTCTCATTAGAGCCAGTGCTTCACTCCAGTTTGCGCAGCTTGAAGTGACTTGCTAGCATGTGACGCAAGTCCACAGTGGTCAAATAGACCTTGCACACAGTTCCTGTCATCATTCAAGCCAAAAGTGAAGATGGTCACTCAAAAATAAAATTTTCATGCTTTGTATGTCACATGCACACAGAGAATTCCACCTGATTCTTATCCACCTTGTTTATCAGCTCACAATATGATTACTTCTACTTGTGTCATGATATTCTCTCACTAATGTTTTGTGCACTTTTTTGCGTCAAATTGTACGTAAGCAGAGGATCAAAGCCATTTAGCTTGTGGCTCTTGTTTTTGCATCTTGTAGGGGTGTTTGTATGTATCGTACTGTCAAGACCCATGATTTAATACTGAAAGGAGTCCCCGATAGTTTGAGAGCAGAAGTGTGGCTCATATTCTCTGGTGCTATTAATCAGGTAACTTGCCCTACAGATAAAGCCATGACAAGCCAAGTTATCATAGCTTGGTACGTGTAACATAATCACACATAATTTGTTGAAGGAGTGCAGTGAATTCCCCATTTCTTGGTCTTTATTCTCTGATAAAATTATCGTACTATATCATTAATTTTCACCCCCAACAAGGCATTAAGGTAATCGACACTACAGTTAAGGTTTCATCTTGATCCTACTATGAAACACATTAAGCTTGTGAGCAATCATTACAAAGCTTCAAGCATTTTTAATCTGGATAGAGTCATTCTATGGCCTTCCTGTACAAAGACATAAGCACTTCAAGGCGTAATCTGATCACAGAAGCCATGGTGCATGTAAAAGGTCAACATTTTCTAAGGGGGGAGTCATTTGACTTTTGAAGGGGAGGGGGGTTGATTTGGTATAGGATTGAATTTTTTTAACCATTCCATGCGCTAGGAATTGTTTTTCTCTGGACATGTTTAGGCATGATATTTTTTTCTCTGTTTAACATGCTTTTTTGGCTCACTAAATGTGAGTGATGTTTTTTTGGTAGTGGCTGTGTGCATTAATTTTTTTTGGTACAAGTAGAATTATTTTTCCAAATTACCCACCCCCTGCCCACAAAACTCAAATGGTCCACCCTTATATGAGTTTTAATGTGAGATTTGATTGTAAGGTAACTTTTGTTGACAAGTGTTAGGTAGTTTTGGTGTTTTGGTGTTTTATCTGAGGTCAAATCCTTACATCCATGAAGCACCGACATTGACAATTACATCAGAGTTGATTTTATTCCAACAGATCCAAACTCACGCTGGTTACTATGCAACACTGGTCAATGAGTGTGAAGGAAAAGCCACACTGGCGACAGAGGAAATTGAGAGAGACCTTCACAGGTGGGTTCTACATGTATTCTTAGAAGGGGCTGTGATATTTTGTTTTTAGTCTGCCTTGGCTCATGATCAGTGCTTTGTTATTTAGTTTGATTAGAGCTGTACAAACATTCTACTGTGTGTTTGTCACGGTCCAGTTTGGTTTTTCCCACACAAAATGAAAGAAATACAACCTCTATGAACTTAAAATGTTAAACTTAATTTGCCTCTCCTGCATGTGATGTGAGTTTTTTAGTTTTATAGTCTAGTCAGCAATTTTAATATAATATAGTCATTCTGTTTTAACAGGTCACTTCCTGAACACCCTGCCTTTCAGTCTGAAGTAGGGATAGCAGCTCTTCGCAGGGTGCTGACCTCGTACGCCTGGAGGAATCCCAGTATAGGTTGGTAATGTGCTAACATTTGCCCCCTTTCCCCACCCCTGGCTGAACATGAATCCAGTAAGTGGCCCATTTTCAGACCATTTTCTTTGAATTCTGGCGGCTTGAGACGAAATGAGGTGGCCTTCAATTTGCTTTAGTTGAACAGGAAAAGTACTTTGATGAACGTCCACTGCTGTCGCAGCAGTGTAAACTCAGTAAGAGAAACATATTTATTGTGCATGCACTCTCCTCCTGAATTCAAGGCCTAGCATGCTCTAACACTTCACATACAATAATCTATTGATTCCTATATCGACCTATAGACCATAACAGGTCTACTACCGACTGTGCCTTTTAAGTCTGTTACCAGCAATGATGACTTTTTGAAGAACTTAAACTAACATTTATATTCCGATGCCCTGTCTGGACTCTTGATGGTCTTTAGCCTTAGTGAAGTTTCCTTCATACAGCAGCCACGGTATTGTGTACTGATGATCACTGCCTCAAGAGGTTTAATTGTATTTTTGTATGGCTAGTTAAACAATCCTGTTTGTCGTGTATTCGACAGGGTATTGTCAAGCTATGAACATTGTCGCATCAGTACTACTTTTGTACTGCACTGAAGAGGAAGCCTTCTGGTTGTTAGTGGCGGTCTGTGAACGTCTCTTGCCAGATTATTACAATACAAGGGTGGTTGGAGCGCTTGTTGATCAAGGTAAGTACCTCTGTTTGTACTTCATTAGCGTACTTAATTTAAATCATTTAAATCATTTTCCTCATAATATCAAGGATCCCTTACCCTAAAAAATATATAGTCTGTTGGCTGAAAATTTCACCATCCCCTTCTTGGTCCTTTGGCCCCCATCACATTTAGCCCACCCTTCCTTTTGGACACCGTTGCACCCACCACTGTACAGCCAGTGGAGACCTATAAGGAAAATCCTTGTATAGGTAGTTATATGAGGTCTTACAAAATACTTTCTAAAATTACGATAAGATTTTAATCCATTTGTTTTATTAGGTGTCTTTGAGGACCTTACACGTGATCACTTACCAGAACTCTACGACCACTTGATGGAACTTGGAATACTTAACATGATATCACTCTCCTGGTTTCTAACACTCTTCCTCAGGTAATCGCACGTCTGTATTATACACTTGTAGTACGCCTGGGAATATTTTTCTTGGTATAGAGCGTTCAGCAATTATTTCTAAAACTTGCCAATAATTCAAGTTTTAAAAAAGGAGATGGTAACTGTCACTGTTATTTCTGTTTTCTCTTCAGTTTTAGCTTCAATTGAGAAGATATATCTCATACCTGACACATTGTTTCACCAAATTTCCAACCACCTCAAAGTTCGTTCAACTCCCCTCTCCGTATTTAAAAAAAATTGATGTGACACTTCATCGCGTTTTTGGTATTTTTTTCGGTCAGACACCACAGTTTACAATACAGATCAGTCTATTTCCAGTTGTGTGTGACATAAATTTTCCAAAATTCGTTCGGACAGTATATGCCTGTTATATAGCTTATGTCTGCCAGTATTTATCTTAACGCTTGTTCTTGTTGTCCTTTACGACAGCGTGATGCCGTTTTCTAGTGCTGTTAGCATCATAGATTGTTTTTTCTACGATGGTGCAAAGGTAATAGGGAAGAGTAATGTGTATATACATATTTTAATTTTAACAATATTCATCGCAGACATGAGTTTTAAGAGCATGGGATAAACAAAGTATCAAGGCCGGTTGTCGAGTCAAGATCTTGGGTTGACTGTCAAATTCAAATAACCTTTGCAAGTAGCGATGAGGGCCTGCAAACTTTCTCAGCGCGGGTCTTGGGTCGCACAGTGAAACGGGGTGGGGTTCTACTCAGTTGCTTCGTGTTCTGAAAAACACGATGTTTGGTGTTGGGTGTGTAAGCCGCTTGCCAATGAGTACACTAAACTTGTGATCACTAATTTCCTTTCACAAAGCAACAAAAGAAGCGAACAATAACCAAGCTTATACTTAAAAATGCGTTTACGTTAACGCACTTTAACCCGAATTCAAAACGCAGTGTAGAAGCAAAACGCGCGCGCGCGTCAAGACTCGCGCGTTTTTAACGCACTGTTAACACGAATTTTGGTTCGCTTATCTCTGAGCGGTACTGTACCAAAAACTGACCCCACTTGATCTTCCAATAAGGGAGTGCCTTACAGGCATGGTCAAAGTTTCACATTTTGTTAGGTTCTCCAAAGGGGACTTGTGGTGCCAGGTTTGCTCCGAATCATGAAGTAACTTCTCTTTCAGGTGCTATTTCAGGTCGCTTTGGCTACGCTCGATGCCAACAGAAACAAACTCTTAGCTGTTCAAGACGATGGCGAGGCAATGACCGTATTAGGAAACTACCTGGAGCACGTGACTAATAGAGACGTAACCCTGCTATCCACAAACCAAGGAGTTAATAACAGAAGCCAGAGCACGGTGGATGTAGCAAATCTCATCCTGGAATCATACCAGAAATTTGGCTTTATCACGGCCGAGACCATTGACTCCATGAGAAATGCGCAGAGACTAAAAGTTGTACAGGTATGGTAGCGCATCTTGGCTTAGAAAAAGCACTCGGTTTATCATGAGCATGGGACTAAAGAATTCCTTTTTGCCAATGAGACTCACAACCCAAGACCTGCCGCACTTCCGGCAGATGTTCTAACCACTGAGTTACAGAGAGATTAGGTTCTGGATAGGCTCGACTACTGATCGGGAAAATGAGCTCGGGCCCTCGGGAACCGGACTCGAGAGCGCGGCGGAAATCGAGCCTAGTTCATGGGTGCCATGCTCTCCGCATCTACTAAACTCGGTTTTATCGAAAATGTCATATGTGGTGATAAAGACAAGGATCGGTAAATTTTACCTTTAAAATAGTTTTTAATTGTTTGGTGGAAACCTGTAGCGAGTTGTTTAATGTGTGCATGTAAGTGAATAAAAGGCTAATGTTTCATCAGTTATCTTTTTTTACCGTTAGGGACTAGAGGATAGCATGAGGAGGACTGCAGTGAGATCCATAGGAGTAGAAGCATGTCTGTTTGATCAGAAAGAACTAGAGCAGTTATATGCTGTATTCAAGGTATGTCCTTGGGTTTGGAGCATGATAAAGACTTCTTTACACCAGGTTAAGGTTATAAAGAGTTACTGTTGTCTGTAAACACGATATCCCTTAAGTGTCCTTTTGAGCAACGTAATAAGAGTAGTTTTCGTATATTTTATCGCTGAACTTTTCTAATCAACTTCCCGCGGCTGTTAATCGTCCTTTCATCTTCATACTGTGCTGTCTGTTCACAGGAAGGACACATGTTAACTCGTAACCATAGCAATCCAGACATCAAGGATACTCCGCCTCAGTTTCCTCTCGTACAGAACCAGTGTATTGACTACGAGAGGTTCAAACCTCTCTTTGAATTCCTTACAAACTGGGGGACTGGGGAGATCGGTCCCACCCTGGCGCAAAGGGCATTCAAGGTCAGTGAGTAGTGTATTATGACTGTAAGACCCTATACACTTTGTAAAAAAGCAAACCTACAAACTAATTTGCCGAGTTTAATGGCTTCCTTACTCACATGATCAAATAATACGACATATAGGTGATCGATGATGATGAAGACGGCCTGATTACCTTCCGTGAGTTTGCGCGAGGCCTGGGCATCATTTGCAAAGGTGAACTCCAAGATCGCATGCAGTTCATGTATCGCATGCACGTGCCTCCAGCCCTGTGCGACGAGGCGGCAGAAGAGCTCAGTGATGAAGAGTCCTTAGACAGCTGCGTGGAGTTGACAGAGAGTGGAAGCATAGAGGTCTCGGCGTCGCAGGCACGTGTTCAGGGGCAGTCACGGGATCAGTGTGGTTCGGGACGGGGCGAGGTGCCCGTGTGCATATCGCCAAGGACTAACGAGAGAGAGGCAAGGAGAACAGACGAAGACAATTTCAAGAGGGTTACGGCTTCGGAGATTCCGGCTATGAGTCAGGTAAAGGTCTTTTCCGAGTTTACTTTGCCTCTAAATAACTAATGCCAACATGACCTGCTGCAAAACCTTCAGACGACCTTTTTATTTATTAGTGGTTTTAACCACACCTGAAAAAGAAGAAAACTGTGCAAATCGTTTTAGGATGGTTATACATACTCTCTTCTCAGATATTCCCTCACTAGCCAGAGTAGATTTGTCAGTCAGAATTTCTATGAAAGTGCGTCGTTGTGATGTATCATTTCCATTGTAGGGACATTTTATTCAGTTGTGGAAGACAATGTATTCGCTGTTTCGAGAACTGCCAAATGAGCAGGAGATGTACCAAGCCATTGCTTCAGTAGGAAACATGCTTCTAAAGCTGGGTGAATTTGGAGGAGAGTTGGACACTAATGTAGAAATAACTGCTAGTGAGCAGTCAAAGAGCGACGACTTGGACCAGTTCATGGACCCACTTCATGTAGCTGAACTTGAATCTTCTTCAGCTAGGACTGTGGATTTGTTAACTGGGACCAGTGAGGTAACCGTAACTTCTGAACTTGAATCGTCGACGTTAGTGAAAGAAGCACTGATGGACGCTGCGAGGAGCACTGAATCTTCTCTAAGTAGTCCCGTTAGGAGCTCGACAGGAGACGATTTTGTTCTCGTGGGGAGTGATGAGGGGTTCAGCACACCGGAACCAGTGGTGTCTGAGACGAATACACAGGATACCTTAGATGAAGTTTACAATAAATTGAGTCTCGATGAACCTGTCTCTGTCGTTGACGCTGCCGCTGAAAGTAAAACTGTCAATCAAAAGGATTACAATTCACATTTACTAGTTGTCAAACAAGGCCAGCAACCCTCAGAAGATCTTGACAAATGCAACAGCCAATCAAACGAAGGCCCTTCATCCGGGGTATTCCATGCAACCCAATCGCACGTTAGACATTCATCCGGGTCATCAGATATTGACCAATCAAATGATAGACCTTTGTCGAGAGCGTTAGATACCGACCAATCAAACGAAAGACCTTCGTCTGGTGCTCTAGACCTTGATTGGTCGATTTGTTTTGAACAGTTTCTGGCGTCCATGTCCACTGAACCTTACCTGGTTCACTACTTCGACGAGACTGTTGACGTCATTCAGCGTCTGAAGAAAATGAAAACAGAAGGCATTGGAAGCTTCCGAAATGCGTCAAGGACAAATTTGAATTCTCCAGAGTAGATAGCCTTGTAAAATTCACCAACAATGATAGTGATAAACGTACAATTTATCCTAAGATATTTGAGTAAATTGCTCGATGCCAACTCAGATTCTTCTAACTTTTGCTATATGAAATGTACTAAAACCTTTAAGGAGAACCAGTATGTTGACATCGTGGCTTTATTAAGGGTAAAATAGCAAGTATTCAGCACCTGGTTGTCCAAAAAGTGGACAACCGTATCCAGAGCCGCCACGCACCTCTCAGAGGGCTTACCAGGATTGGTTGAGAAAAAAGCAACGGAACTAACAACAGAGACAATGAACCAATAGAGGTGCGAGAAACAGAGAGCGAATGAAATTACATGATCTGATGAGGTGCGTGGTTTCTGCATATCCAGATGTAAATTGCATGAAATTATTTTGTCCATTATATTGTACAATTAAATTGTTTTTTCGACTAGAATTTATCACGTGGTTGAACCTGTCTGCACGTCGAGACAGGGGCCAAATGTGTATAAACAAGATTGTTTTTATGGGTACCATGTTAGGGCATGGGTAACGGGGCTCAGAAAATATTTGTTCTCATTCGCGGTTTAAAGGACTTTGTTGCGAGTACATGTTATTGTGGTAGACTCGATTACCAGCTGTTGTTCAGGTAAAAGAGGCCTCGCTTCTAGAATCGGTCTCGAGAGAGCAGCGGAAATCGAGCTCATGTAAGTGGTTGGTTTCCGGAAGTCGTTCCTTCTCAGCCCAATGCTTAGGCGTTCTCTCAAAGTGCTATCAAATGACGTCACTGTTCGTTATAGATTCCAGTCTCTCCTCAACCCGAGAACACCTGGAACCTGGAACGAACGAGTTGAAATGACCATGACCAAACAAATATGTTACCTTTTCAGAAACATTTTACGTTCTTTGTTAAGACATATTACGACCGTAGAACTTAGACTGTGTTTTTCGTTCAAAATTTCCTTGAACTTCTAAAGTACCCAAAATGAAGATCGAACATGCCAACTACTTTTTGCAAGATGAACTTTGGTGAATAATAAAGAGTGAAATTAATAGAAATATAGAGACATTTTAATTTATGATCACTGTACAAAGTAAATAGGGCGAGTGAGAGGTCTTGAAATTATAAGTTAAATATATTTTATTTTCATCTGCGGTTTATTTCCACTCATGGATGCTTCACTTATATTTTTAAAAGGGTTGGTTTTTTAAAGGGTTGATTTAATAGGTTGAAGTAAAATTTATTGTCTGTACTTGATGAATAAAAGACGCTGTTTGTTGTATGGCTATGATGATCAATCATGCGTTCTTCTCTTTCGCAGCAGATCCAATTTTTGATATAGTCACTATATTCACCGCCCGTTTGAACTTTGTCGTGTCCCGGTTGTCTTCACCCAAATTTCTGAGAATACTCTTAGTTGGTGTGTTAGAGCCCGGTTATATGACCTCGTGTACCCGAGTTACCCTTACTTACCCTGACCAAGCTAACCTTTCTCTCATTTCTTAAAAAGTTCAACGAAACGTTGACACGAGGATCGCGAATCCTTCTCGGGGGGGAGGGGATGGACGAGTTAACTCAGGGACAGGACAACGTTGCCGCATGCGAATGCAATGGCCTCGTCGGGGCAACTTACGGTGTGCCGAGAGTCACTAATGCCCTGATTTTGTGGTTTAAAGGAGACATTTATACTGAACGAGTAAAAAATAACTCGGCAAAGGCTACAATGATCGAAAAACTGGACAATTCAAAGAAACAGGTATAACCACGTAGTTAATATCTAGCAAGGTTAATGAATATATCATGCAGTGTCAACTTGGACTCCGCAAACAGGGACAACATTTTTCTCGTGTAAACGCTCGATACAGCGTCCTTGGGCCTTGGCCAGAAAAAATCTTGTTTGTTTGTTTGCTGCAGTGCTTTCCTTTCCCCCTTAAAATAAACAACAGAAACGAAAAATATGACTGAAGCAGGTAGCTGCAAGTGCCACTGTTTGCCTATTATTAGCTACGGCCCTGCGATGCCACGTAAATGGAGTCTTAGTTACCCAGTTTACGGCAGTAAAGTGAAATGCGATTTTATGACAATGGACAATTTATTATTCTTCGCTCAGTTCCATGTTGTATTCTAAATGCGATTTATTCTTACAGAGGAAAAAATCGCTTTTCATTTTCTCAAATTTCTAGTTATAAACACAAGGAAATTTATTCTTTGTTTTAACAGTGTACAATTGAAACTTTATTTGGCTTGAGATTGTAAAAAAGAGTTCATGAAAACAATTGAAGAAGTTGATTACAAGTTAAAACAAGTGTTTTCGTCTTCAGCATTCGAGATGACGTGGATCAAAATACCAAACACCACGAAAATCCTTAAGAGAAGTTTAACGCCTGAAAAATAAAACAATAATTAAAACCAGGAAAGCTAAGACCGCGTTACACTGGGTCATTTTTATCCCAAGTTGTGCCGCGATTTTGTTGCGTTAAACGTTGCACGAAAAATTACTTTGTGTATCACTCCCTCGCAGATATTGTTAGGAAAAAAGGAGTGGGAACCTTTGGAAACCATGCACAGAAACTTTTCCCATTACCCTTGCGTTCTCGTTCCCAAAGCCATTCGGATCCCTTAGGCGGTGAACTGGCGGCTAAAGGCCTGGCATGAAAGATCGTGTACCCTTTTGTACCCGGCTAAGAAAGACGAATGGCTACGGAGTGAGATTGATCATTCTCGGCATGCAATCAGAAGTTGCGAGAAATTCCGTATTTTTCAGGTAGTGCCAGACCTCGCAATTTCTTAGGTTCCAGATCACGAGCATGAGACCCCGCAACCTCGTTCCCAGAGTCTCTCATCTTAAAAGAAAGAAACAAGATGAGAGACCCTGAGAACCCCTGAGAACGAGGTTTGAGACCCCACAGTCTTCTCCGCAGCCGTCTATTAGGGTCGTCACGCAACGCTTCTCTCCACTAAATGGGGGAGAAGCGTTGCGTGACGACCCTAATAACGGCTACGAAGGAGACTAGAGACCCCGCCCCTGACGCGATCTAAACAAAAAGGAAAGGAAGCTCAACAATGTGAAATTGATTTTAAATAGATTGCTCTGGCTATTTACCTGAAATATCTGTATACACAAACAGAGGTAAACACAAAAGCCGCCACGCCGCATGCAACGATCGCATAATCGTTATACACACATCTTGGGCTAGAGTTCACTTTCTTCTCCTTACGCGAGATGATATCATTCCCAGCTTCGAGTTCTCCAGGCAAACAAGTTTGGCCAAGCACTTTCTGCTCGTCCATTATGAATTGTACTTCTGGAGATTCCGGCGCAGTCTCGGTCTTTTCGCCGACGACAATATCATCTTGACTATATCCCGTTTCCATTTCCACTTGTAAGACACGAAACCCTCTTTCGTTCTCTTTTCTCGACTGCTCCTCTTCCGACAATCTCCTCAAATCGCTTGCAAATCCCCCCGCCATCATGTAATACGCTTTAACCGTCTGTTTCATATTCTCTGCCATTTCGCTTGAATAAATCACGCTTTCGTCCTCAAATGACCTTTGCATGGCTTGCTCGTATCCTCCCGGAGGTAAACAGAATTGTTCTTTGCTCTCTTTACTTATCTTTGCTATCTTTGGATACAGAAAGCTTTCGTAATCATCCTCAAATTTTGTCTTTGCAACACAAGGAGCATACATTGAGGTTATCATTTCTGTCATGTTCTCGACTCCTTCTTTTAGCTTACAATCCTTCTTTACGTTCGATCTTTCTCGCTTCATGACAGTTTCATTTGGTTTTTCCTTGTACTCTGCTATCGCCTTACTCTTCACCGGGTTTCCTGGAGAAAATAAAAAAATGAAGGCAATATTCTTTCAGACAGAATTCCTATCTGCTATTTGTCCCTGTAACTGACAAACAGAATTTCGCGATGTCGTTAAGATCTTAAGGCGGGACTTAAAAAAATTCGAAATTTTGGTTTTATCGGAATTTGAATCTTAAGGTATTGAAGTTTTTTCCTTTGAGAGAAGACATTTTGAGAAGGATTTGTCCAATTCAGCTGAATTTTCAGGATTTGTAGTTCTGAGTAAGTTTTGTGTTTGCAGCATAGAACTTTTCGATCCAGTGCCTTTTGTTGAAGTTATGTATTGAAACGTATGCTGGATTTTCTGTATCAGATTTCAAAAATCTCTAGGCTTATAACAGCAAGCTATTTGTTTTCTTTTAAGAAATGTAAAAATTATTCCTTTTGATCAGTTCTTGTAGGAGTTATCTTTTCTCAAGTAAGCCCTGGCATTCTCCAGCAGGTGGCAGATTTAATCTGTCCGCGTCAGGATACAATACAGTTCTAGGGTACAAAAATATTTTTTTCATAATCTTTGGTCTTTAAGCCTTGTAAAAATGTGTACTTTGCCATGGTTTGGAATTAAATCTTAGCCACGAAAAAAGTTTGAAAAAAATGGTGTTTTTAGGTTAAGTCCGGCTTTGAGCTACACGCCGATATGTATCTCAATATTTGCAATTTTACAGCGAAGTCAAGAGAAGTAAGGAAGTACTGCTGGAAATGAAGATAATCTTTTAGAGTATTCGATTCCAGAGCCGTAGCCAGTATGAGGCAAACCGTAGCCTGTTCCTGTTACAGGCTCCCGGTCAGTGGGGACGATCGAAAAGCGGGCGTCTGGGAGAGAAAAAGGAGAGGTCCCCTTCCCACCCCGATCCCGCTCGTCCCTGATCCCGCTCGTCCCTGATCCCGCTCGTCGCCCGCCCGTTTTTTCGATCGTCCCTACTGACCTAGAGCCTGTAAGAGGCCAGGCAGGCCGAGGAACTTGCCTTAGTCATTGCTTCGTTTTTGTTGTTTCTTTTTTGTAGCGGGCAATACCTCAGTAATAATTTTTTTTTTTCTGGCTAGGGTTCTGGATTCATTGTGATGTTGACAAGATTACATGCTCTGTTTGATTGTACAGTACTACTTACCAGAAACTACCAGGACAAATTCTTTCAATGGCTTAAGTTCTTCTGTTGCATCTGCTAGGATTTCGTCTACAGTGTAGACGGGCCCGAGGTTAAAGATAAACAGCCTGCGAAGTCTTAAGTCTATACGCACTGAAACAAGAAACACAGGAAAAACAAAGTGAAATTGTATTGATCACTCTACGCCGGGGGCAAGAACGATTCTCAATCCACGATGATCAATCTGCTCAATACCCCTATTGGCCTCAGAACTTCCTCAAGCTAATGCTCAAACTAAAGATGTAACGGTCTGTAGCGCCGACGTTCAATTGCAAACAAAAATACGAAAAATTAGTCGCTCTCGTTCTCCAAAATACGCACAACTTAGACATAATAGACGTTATACTTCACGTTCCTGTTGTGCAAAGGACGGCAAAGAAATGTACAAAGATTTGCAACGCACGTGCGCAGCCATTGTGCTACTCACTAAACCTTTTGTTTGGTGACGCTGTCGTTCCGTCGTGGTTTGCTTAGCTCTCTTTTCCCGCGCTTCGCGTCAGCTGCATGCATTTACTTCAAGTTTTGATTGGCTATTTGGATTGTCTGTGTCCTTTGTGATCGGCCAGACTGGTAACATTGGTTTTAGTTTAACGATACTCAATACGTCATTTCCGAGTTGCCTTTTGCCTCTACTTCAAAACGAGTCTTCGTGCGAAACCATTCACAAGAAAATGTGTTCCGCCTTTTGGATCATTTCCATGCAAATCAAACTCATTTTCTCATGAAAGGTTTTGCAAGGGGGCTCGTTTTGAAACAGATGCAGAGGGTAGCTCGCAAATGGGCTATTGAAAACTGTTTATACTAAAAAGGCTTTCGAGAACAGGCAACGATCGATTTATCAATATTGTAACATGGGTTTCATGACAAACTTCTATATTTGGTGTTGTTTTCTTTTTATCTACGTCTCTTTTGGGATTTGAGAAACAAAAGAAACTTAAATAATGTACAATTTTTACCCGAAAGCCTTGGAGCCATGTTAGAATATTGATATATCGAACGTGGCCTATTAGCGAAAAATTTACAACTTACACATATCATGTAAAATGAACCAGACCAACATTTCCAGTTTGACTGAGTCCTTCAGTTTGATCAATAACCCTCTAAAGACCCTCGACGGTGCCAGGTTTTCAACTGCTTTTTCATGCAGGTTTTCTATGATTTAAAAAAATATATAAAACAAAACAAAACAAAAGCGTTTGATAGGTTGTGTATACTCTCCTGCTTTTTAGCATGGCGACTTGTCTTCAAGCGATGTTGTTGTGTCGTCAAGTCCTGTGTTATGTGAGATACTACTCTATAACTATGTCAATTGAATCGTTCCGAACCTTTTTAACCTTCAACAAGCTGTTTTGGCACCCTGTAGCTTACCTTTAGCTTAGCTATTTGTTTTTTGTTTGCTTGTCTTTTTTTTTGACCGACTTGTGACTGACTGACTGACTGACTGACTATGCCTGCCTGAATGACTGACTGACTGGCGGACGGAAGGACTGACTCGATCCAGGTCACTCAATAAATCACTCACTTACTGACTGACTGTCCGAATCACTCACTCACTCACTGGCTGACGGACTGACTGACTGACTGAATGACTGACGGACCGAATGACTGACGGACCGAATGACTGACTGACTGACTGACTGACTGGCTGGCTGGCTGACTGATTGACCGACTGAATGACTGACTGACCGACTGACTGACTGACGACTGACTGACTGACCCGCTGACTGGTTTGTTTCTACATGCCTGGTATGAATGCTTGTGGTACATTTCAGGTTCACGTTTCAACGTGCCAACGTAATTTTAGCCTTTTATTTCACCCTTTTTTCACCGTGAAAGTGTCGGGTATATTCTACAGTTGGCATGTTTGTTTCCAACTAAATGGTGATCACAACAGCGGGTGGTGAACTTACTTTAACTTCTTTATTGAGCCGTAAATATGTAAGGCGGGTTTATTATCCAACTCTGCTTCCTAGAGTACAAATATCGCGCGAAACGAGTACAAATAACAGATATTTGTACTCGCCTCATTCCTCCCGGCCGCGTGAAGTGCAAAACCTTGGCAAGTCAGAATTTTTGGAAAAGAAATCGTTGGATAATAAATCTCTTATTTGACGTTTTGGTGTGTAGTATCGCTGTATATTTTTACGAGTTGTTTGTATTTTTACTCGCCCTACGGGCTCGTCAAAATACTGCACAACTCGTAAAAATATACAGCGATACTACACACCAAAACGTCTAATAAGATATATGTATTCTGCAGTTGGCATGTTTGTTTCCAACTAAATGGTGATCACGACAGCGGGTGGTGAACTTATTTTAACTTCTTTATTGAGCCGTGAATATATAAGGCATCGTATCTATCATTATCGTTTAAACGACTATAGATTAACCCACAACCTCGTTCCCAGGCTCTCTCTCCTCTGCCTCCCTTTGTCGTTGGGAGAAAGACCCTGATTGCGGCTGGTCACGTGACCACCTGTGACACAAACTTTTTCACCAGGGTGGAGTCAACAAATAATTTTTGTCGATAAGGCGATCACTGGTCGCTATATTAAACTACACACTGGCAAATACCTTTGAAATTCTTCAGTCCTATTCTAAGCTTCATACAGGACAAACGAAATAAATTTGTATGTATCCAGCGTATTGAATTACCACTCTTTATTTCAATAGACCCATTTCAGTAATTCCCAATCTGGAGGACAAACAATGGTTGTTTTCTCCCCTGAGAGAAACAAACCTTTCAAATGCAAAACAATCTTATTGTTTTGTCCTCCAGATTGGGAATTAACTGAAATGGGTCTATTCCAGCCGGTCGAATTAAGCGTAAACTGTTTCATAGCATGTTGCCGGAATTAACCTCATGGCACATTGTTCGCTATATAAAACGATGTTTTATTTACTATTTTGCAAAACATAATTCTTGACTATGTCAAGGAATCGTGTTTAAACATCTGCCTAAATATAAACTTACATAAACCTGATGCAGATGAAATATAAGCGCGTGCTTAAGTCAACAAAACTGCAAATCACTTTGCATTGCGTTAAACCAAAAAAGCAAGTCAGCTCGGCTAATCGGCCATGTGACAGAAGTACTATTTAAATTCAAATTACCGCACAAAGAAGAAAATAAATTACCTCCGAACGCAAAGATTCAAGAGACTGATTCACTGGTCGGTCTCACTTCGATTCGGTACGTGACGTTTTACAAGTGATAACCGTCGGAAATTTTGAGCTCCATTCGGCTGCCGAATTGCTTTGTGAACGAAAGTCTTCTATATTTTGGAGACGGCAGAAATAATGTAGCCTTCTTCATCGGCAAAATCCGACTTCGAACCCGATAGAGCGGGTAGCTTTTTTAGCGACTGCTCGAGGTTTTGAAACCCACAAAGTTTGCCACAACAACAATCAAAGTACTCTGCCACCCCTCCCACCCAACAGACTTTTTTACCACCCAGATTCTGGGTGGTCACGTGACCAGCCGCAACCAGGGTCTCTCCCAACGACAAAGGGAGGCAGAGGAGAGAGAGCCTGGGAACGAGGTTGATTAACCCATACTTACCTCTAGAATCATGCATCAACTGTCTGAGAGAATGTTTGTGGTCATTGTTAAACTGTCCACGGAAAACACAATTCTGTTTGTTTCTCCACTTTAGACATGCAATAATTACATGTAATACGCTCAAAACACACGCAAGAGCATAAATGATAGCCTTTGCTTTCGATGCTCTACCAAAATTGAACAGTTCTGAAAAGGAAGAGGACAAGATAACAAGTAACAGCTTTCGCAAATTTTAAAATGAATGCATAATATGAGAGAGAGAAAAGCCCTGAAAGATTTAAAGCAGTGATCACTGTCCTAAAGACCAGAAAGGATTAAACCAGAAAACTAAAAGGGGTTGAGATGCCTCTAGGCTCGATTTCTAGCCGCTGTTCGGGAAACGAGGCCGCGCTCCTCCCACGAACAAAAAAAAATCGAGCCTAAGATGCCTCATGTTGGTTTTCAGTGATATAACCCAATTTGAATCAAACACTTTATGAATTTGGGGTGACGTGTGTCCGGCTGCATAGAACATAATAGAAAAACTAAGAGGTCTCGGGAATAAAAACGCAGAATTCTTTTCAATGGCAATTGAAGACCTGTACGCCATTTACAGCGAGGACACTCAAACCGTGAACACCGTATTTAGTGTTTTTACACTTTAAAAAAGTTAACAGTACACCTCATATGAACAGCCTTTATTCTAAAGTCATCAAAGAAAATGTACAAAAAATGCCAAATGTTAACGGTTCGAGGTCCTTACTATAAGCAGTAATAATTAAGGTCAAGTATAAAGTGCCACTCTTTTCTTCTGTTCATTTCTCCAGTTTTGTTTTAAATTTCCTAATCAACAATAATGCATCTTTGAAAAGGTTCTGAATGCGCAGGCATATTGTTTTTGGAAAGTTCCATAAATGAATTGTAACCTCTCTTTTGGCTTGCTACCGTGTTAGCTAACACTATATCTCTGGTAGGAAGTGTAAATTATTTCGAGAAACGACCGATCAGTTTTGTGTGTATCGGATGGATACTCAGTGAAACTAGTTTCCTTTTTTTCAAGGGTTCTTATTATGTCACGTTACCTTTCGAATTGTTCCAAACAAGTCTGTACCCAAGAAAGGAATTTTCTTCACATAAAAGCGGTCCACAGACGAACAAAACTAACAATAAGAGAAATATTTTCATCTTGTTAAGTCTCCGTGAATTTGAGTGGGTGAACAACGCTCGAATTCACGTTCAGTTCTTTTGAATACGTCATAGACACTTTGCTGCGCGCGCGTTCTCAGTTATAATCAGGGCCATTTCCGAATACTTTTTGCCTCGTTCTCAAAGCGAGTCTTGGTGTTTATCCTTTCATTTGAATGGCTGTGCACCAGGCCTCGATTTGGTAGAGAGGCTCATGGCATACAAAATGGCGCATAGGTTTACACGACAATACGCAAACTAGCCTGCCAGCAGGCTCACGTCTAAGTCACACATGCCAACAGGGTGGTCGTGAGAACGAATCAGCGAGCGAAGTGAGCTTGAGGGGTTCTCGCAGCTTCGTCGCTCGCTTGCGAGATCCAAAGACGCAGGCTCGTAGAGAGATTAGAGAGTTTGTTGTCTGGGTTAGCAAGGTTTATCCATTTGAGGCAATATGTGAAGCAAAATATCGATAGCATTTTAGTGCTATATATATTATTTAATTTGTATATTTTCCTTAGCGGCTTATACTACGCAAGATTTTTTCCATACCTGCGAACCCACTTAATACTTGCACTTTTCTTTCTTAATGTAAACGATTTTGCATGTTGCATCTGAGAAGAAAATCAGTGTCTAACATCTGAAAAGGTTGCAATTTTCTTAGCCTGCGAAAACAGCCATCCTTCTTCGCTCCCGGCTCGAAATGCTACTCGGGCCGCGAGCGAAGACGGACGGCTGTTTTCGCAGGCTACAATTTTCTACGAAATTTGACAACTTCGTGAACACAGTATTTTGAAGATATCGTTCACTGTTTCGAGATTGACAAGACCTAGATAACAAGAAAAATGCTCGTTTCAATTACCACTTTATCATTCTCAAAGAACATCATAATACCCGCCAAAGCAAGAATCTGCACCTGTGTGCTCCCAAAACAAACTGGGCAAAGCAAAAACTTACCTACCAAGCAGCTCTCGATTTTAACCTTTTAAGTCCTGAAATACAGGAAACTGCATCGATCTTACTTTTTAAAAAGAAATTGGAACGCATTTCTTAATTTTTACTATTTTTTTTTATTTTAGATATCGTACTTTTTAAGATTATGCAGTATTTCCTTATGTAGCTTTTACGTTTCTATAATATTTTTCACAGGGCCGTTCCGAAAACCACTTAAAGTGAGAACGCCCCCTGTATAAATATTATTATTATTATTATTATTATTATTATTATTATTATTATTATTATTATTATTATTATTATTATTATTATTATTATTATTATTGTTTGTGTGCTTCAGCATTTCTGCCTGCCACGCCCCTCGGCTCGGTATTCATATTGAATATCTCAAAACACGTGCAACCCTGTTTTTGATAAGAAAATATATTATTTTGATGCTGGCCCGAACCCATTAAATAGTTTATACATAAGTTATTCACTTTCATCTCTAACCACCGTCCACTTCCACTAGCAAACACATCGTTGATTATCTAGTTGCAGTCAACCAGGTTAGAATTTGTATCGAGCACTAGGATTTGCAAAAGTGGCATTAGCTGGAAAATCTGTGTAACTCTTGTCTACCCAGGTATACTAACTTCCTCTAGCCTGGAGAAAGACGACAAACTTGTCGTAGTAGTCGTTAGAAGAACAGAGCAATTGTAAGAGAGCTGCATCATCTCTACTTCTGGGATCGACAGAGCAGTGGCGAGGCCGCTGGATCACATGATCGCTGTTTCAAGGAAGTGGACGTGAGAAAATTGGTAGCTAGCATGAAAGAACGAGAATGGAAAGAGTCTTCTTTCAACTCTCATCTTTTATTGGCGTGCGGTGGAACAAGTAGAGAGTATGCGAGCCTGCCTGATAAACGAGCCAAAATTTTCTCTAGTTTTTAAGTTATATCTTTCTGATATCATCTGAGCGATGTCTCAAAAACCTGCCCGCTAGGTTTTCCCGAACCCAGGCCAAGCCAGCCGCTTTGCTCCGTCAAGGCCGGGGTGGGGACACCGCCCAGTCCCTCAATCTATCTGCTGGTGGTTTACTGGCGGCCAGCTCAGTGTCAAAAGCAGGGGGGAGGAGAGGGTGTCTTCTACAGACACCGTCATTTCGTTAGACTTTGCGTTTTCAGTGCCAAATATCTTTGATATTGACTGTGTTACTGGGCACTTTGCTCAGTTGTTGAACCTCGTTTGAGGGTTCTGTGTTGACATGGCACCCTGCTGGATAGGCCCATGCCACGAGCATGTGTGAGGGGCCAAATCTGCTAGCCAGAGGGGTGGTCAGAGCACTTTTGGCCAATGGGACTGTCTCTCTGCGGGCACAGTCAGATATATCTTCAGGGTATTTTTTAACGCTTTGATTACTTCATAGTATTAGACGTTTAGGTAACTTTTGAGCATGCTTTCTAAGACCTAGCCATTTCGATCTGTTTCCCACAGCCCGCGCATTTTTGATCAGCGGTGACCGAAAGCCTGACTCAGCAAAAGAATCAAAATATCCTGATTCCGGTCGCGTGCTTCCACGTTCAAAATTGGTTTCTGAACATGCATGTAGAGAGAAACCTCTGCGACTAATGCTGGCTCACCATACGACGGAATCGCGGGCTCTGAGAACGTAGCCCACAATTGCAGGTCGTTCGCGGCCACGCGCTCTCTCCGCGAGCGACCTGGACCGTATGAGAATCAGGCTACTGAGAACGAGATTGTACAACAAGCGGTCTAGCTGATAGTAAAATCATTTCCAAAGTCAATTTGGAACCGACTAAGAGATAACAAAATAGAGTTCTCCGTTTTTGTACAGTTTATTACAGGTATGGTCGTCTCTGAGCGAATTGGACAAACTGAAAACAGGCGGGCATTTCAGTTTCGATATCAAGCCCGATCCCACGTCACCCTTGTACACAGACCGGTATTTCGTGCCCAGGCCTCAGATTAACTCTACTCCTGGTTAAAAGCGAATATCACTGGTAATTGTTAAGTTACAGTTTCAAGACAGCCAAACATCGAAATTACGACCAAAACTTACCATATCCTGGATTTAATTCTGTTTCGAAACCAGCGTGGATAACGTTTACACTTTGTGTTTACAAAACCAACCTTTAAAGTTGATATAACTGAAGCCCCGTCTACACTATGCGGCGGAGAAATTTGAAAACGCAGCTTTATTTCTACGGTTAGGCCTACCGTCCACACTAATACGTCTAGAAAACGGAGCTTTTGGAAAACACTCTTCAAACCGGATGAATTCGAAAACGCCGGCTTTGCGTTTAAGAGTGGAGGAAAAAAACTTTTCAAAACGAAGCTTTTCTAAAACATTGACATCACGATAATCACGTGACTTTCCCTCCCAAGTTTTCATCAAACACAAATCCAAAATGACCCGTGATAGTTGCTTTTTCAAGTTTTTCCGGCTTAGTGTGGATGAAAAACATTTAATGCGTTTTCAGAGTGAAAACGCCGTTTTCAAGTTTCTCCGGCGAAATGTGAACGGGCCTGAATTTCAACCTTTCATTTCCACAACAACAATTAAGTGTTTCTTATCGCATTAGCTACTCATTGTCCTGTTGTTTTAGTTTCAATCTCAAGTCTGTCACTTCCTTTCTGTGACGCTCCTTCATTCTTTGCTGTTGCTCCTTTGCCCTCTTTTTAATCAACTCATTTTCAATGGCAAAAATCCACTTGCTTTGTTCTTTGGTGACATACCTGTTTTTAAGAAGAGTCAGAAAGACTCCTCCACTTGTCCGCCTGTGCAAAACAAATTGAAATCATCCTAAGAGTCAATAGTCTCCTCCACAGCCGTTATAAGGGTCGTCACGCAACGCTTCTCCCCCACTAACGGCCGTTAGTGGAGGATAAGCGTTGCGTGACGACCCTAATAACGGCTGCGGAGGAGACTAAGAGTCAATAGATACCTTATTACGCAAAATTTTCGCGACACGTTAATTTTGCGAATTTCGCGAAATTAAAATGACGCGAACAATAAGTGTCGCAAACATAACACGACACGAGAATTTAAACTCCTATTGTGTCTCTGCTAACATATAATCCCGTCGTTGCGTTTTTGTTAATTTTGACGTTATTGTACCTTTGACAAAGACAGTTTACTAAATTCAAGGACATGTTAAAGTAAAATTGCGAAGGAAATAAATTGCGTGTTACTCAAAAACGCGAAGTCAAAGTGATTAAAAATACAAAATGTTCGCAAAATCGCGGAATTTAAGTGTCACGAAATATGAGCACCTCAAAATCGCGAAATAAACGTGTCGCGAAAACTTCATGCAATAAGGTATATAAATAAATAAAATTTTGACGTTTTTGAGTTGTCCTATGAACACAGTAAGAACAGCTGAAATTCCTCTGAGTTTAAGAAACAGATCCTTTCGTCTTTTCTATTTGTGGTGTATTGTTTCTCTAATATTTTCCCACTGTTTATGGCATCAGGTCATGGATGCCTGCATACCCTTGATGCACTATATCAAACACGAAAGGCCATGTTACACCACACTTCCAAAAGCCTCAGAATTTGTCAAAAACACTCCGCTCCACATTGTATTCTCAACATTTGGAAATGTGGTTAAACACGGTCCTTCATGTTTGATATAATACTTCTCAATCGAAACCAAAACTCAGGAGAAAACGGGGGAATAAAATAGGAAGAGTGAGAGAGCTAGTGAGCCAGAAGGTGGACAACTACACACTGCACAAAAATGGGAAATCAATTCCATGTACCTTCTTTCCTTGTCGTGTGACCACATTCCTCCATGGTTCTGAATCTCCTTTGTGTCTCTAAAAAGCTTCAGTGCTTTTTCACAACCAATGCACCTCACAACTCGCTGAATGAGCATTTTTTTTGACTGTTGGAAAAAGAGACAAGGGCATATAATCAAGGAAAGCAAATATCAATGTCAACGATGTGCCTTGTGCTACCTAAAAAATAGTTACAAAGTGTAGAAGTACATGGGGTACTATGAATAAGATAGACTGAAAAACTTAACTTGGAAGCTACAATACAGAGAAGGCAGGTTAACTTTCACAGATAAATGTTTTCCTACAGAAGAATCCCTCCAAACAAAAATTATAAAATTTGCTTTGAAGAACAAGGTTCAAATAATCATCCCTTACACTTCCTTTAAAAAGATTACTCCTTAAATACCACTTTCTAATGGTCCACATATTAGACTCTGGACTGAAGAGTCTGGTTACCAGTCTGGCCACTATTACAGTGTGCTATTCTGTGCATGCGCAGTTGCATACAAGCAAATAACTGAAGTAACCTTAAACAGAACGTATCCTGCGATGGTTTGACATCCATCCACACAAAGTACAAAAATGTAACACTACTCTTAGTCACATCATGTTTGGAGTTCAGGTTTAAGCATTGGCTTCAACCAGTGCCCCCTACCCCAGTCCCCAATGTACAGCACATTGATCGGTTTCAAAGTCATTCCTGCCAAAAAATCTCCAAGAAACAACATTTTCTAGCTGTATTCCACGTGAAAGTCAACTCTGCCCTCACCACCAAACTTGAAATGATCGTTCCGCAAAGTCTTGTCAATTAATTGTTTGCCTTCAAATCATCACAATTCATTGCTTTGATACCAGTAGTCTGATGTTGAAAAGTTCAAGCCAATTCAAATACTGGTCTTACCTCATTTAACTTCTCTGCTAATTCTCTGGCTACAGCTTCTTCAGAATCATCTGATGTGACTTTAAGTGGCTCAAACAGCTTCCTAATTTTAGGTTCCCTTTGATTATTGTTTCTACATCTTTGTCCTTCAGTGTCGCGATTGTGAAGAGACCTTTTCCGTTTCTTTCTGCCACCTCTCTTTTTCACTGTTTTACCATCTACAACATTCACAAAATCCACAAGTGAGAAATGTTATTATTGTATTCACTGTGAACTGCATCAAAGCTTGAATTGCACTGTGAACATATCACATAAAAACATGACTCACATATCAATGTAATTGTTTGAAAACCCAAAAGATTCTATGCTAGCTACGGGTTAAGCACAGTTTTCGTCAACAAACTTCTGTGCAAACCAGTTCACAGTTGTACATGTTCTTTAGGCTGTTGGTAAAGTGCAGACTGAAGACTAATGACTTTTTAACTGAATCGTTTTTACCATTTTCATCATTGAGAGCTAACCATAAATAGGCTAACCCAAAAGTTATTTAGGTTAACCTGAGTGATATTCAGGCTAACTGGAGTGATATTCGACTTAATCAGAGTGATATTCAGGCTAACAGGAATGCAGACTTTCACTGTGATTCGCCTGAATAATCCTGTTTATGGTCTGCACTTGATAATCGAAATATAATGATATACACTTAAAAAGTTTATAGCCTGCAGTCTGCATTTTACCGCTGGTCTTCAATTTGCATTTTAACCCCAGTCGGCATTCCGCAGTCCGAAGTCATCATTTTGCACTAACCGGTTTTACTAAGCCCATCACACTACAAAGTTGTTTTTCACTTTTGACATACCAACATTTTCCGTATTTCTTTACCTTTTTCGTAGTTCTTCTCCTCCTCCCCAGTCTCTAGACTGCCATGTTCCAGTTTTGCTCGCTTATGTCTTTTCCAAGACTGATCATCCATTGAATTATCCGATTCCATAGACACGTTTGCGATCTCTGTCTCATCAACACACTTAGCTGTGTCGCTCATGAACTCTTCGTTCAAAGGTTCATTTTCGTCACACTTTTCCACAACAGAGCTTGGTGGCAAAAACGTAAAATTGTCTGCAATCGTTTCCTTGGAAGCTTCAGTTGATTTTGTCGCTTTCTGAGGTGGATTCAAGTGTACTCCAATTCCTTCGTCAAAATCCATTCTTTCACCGTCTTCATCGTCACTTGAAATTGATATTTCACCGTCCTCTATGTTCACTAAATGCTTCTCATTGTCTGTACACTTTCCATTTGAAACGTTTGGAATAACATCTTTCGTAAGCTCACATATGTCTGTGGTGAAATTTGTGATGCTGGAATGTTGTTTAGTATTTGTTTGTTTGCCATTCGCAATTTCTGCTTCTACATTTGTGTCACAATTTCCTTCGTTAAATTCAGGAAGTTCTTCATCAAACTCGTTGAAAGAAACGTCCAAATCTATTTCTGCTTCGAAACGTCCTGGATCGTCGGCCATGATGTGAACTACCGCAGGCTCATGTTTTTTTTCTCTGAGGTTAATACTACTTTATGTAACAAAACTGGCACGCATTTTTTTCTGTGATTTTATTCCAGAAAATATCCAGATTACAATTTTCGCTACTTTTGGTAAGAAACTTTAGCATAATTTTATTTTAGCTTCGAATTACTTTTTCTAAAAACTGTTCTATTAAAATAATAATAATGGACAATTTCATGATGGCTTACAAAAAGGGGTAAATTAAAAGTTTGCTAACGCCTGTCACATTTTCACTACCACGTTGCGACATACACATGTATGTTATAGACGTTATATTTTGTCTGTGACTTTCGCTTCTTAGATTCAGTTGATCATTAACTTTTCACGATTTAAACAATCTGCAGTGTAAGGTGAGTAAATTCCATAAACATACAATAATTGTTTTCGTGCGCGCTTTGATTGCGTTTTCATTTGCCGGAAGTGTAATCGATTCTTCTGAAACATGCTTGTGCAAGTTCCAGAAGTTCTTATGTGTTTTTGTGTACAAAGTTTACCTTTAGTATGAGCAGCGATGAAGACTTTGATGATGAAGCTTACAAAGCATTTGAAGATCAGCTATATGAAGAACAGTCGTTATCTGGGTTAGTGATGTTTTTGACAATTGGGAACCACATTTTCTTCTATCCTAAGCATGTGGAATGTCCATCTCAAGTGATTCTGGTGTCGGAAATACACTAAGGGCGCATTCCTTTGGAGTGATCTGGATCACGATCAGTGATCCAACATCACTCGGATCATGACGCATCAAAGGAACCAATGAACCCACGCTGATCACGGATTCATCGGTTCCTTTTATGAACTATGATCAGAGTGATCATGGATCTTTGATCCTGATCCAGATTACCCCAAAGGAACTAACCCTAACTTCGCAAGACTCACTGTATGCCATACTGGACCATATGGAGCTTGATGTAAAATTACCAGTCTTTCTGTTCGCACTGGCACCGGTTTTTTGGATTGTTAAAAGATACATGTACATGTAGTTTGCCCAAGCTGGGTTCAAAATCATTGTAATTGTAGCTGGACCCATAAGAGCTGTTTTATTTTGAGGAGTTTTCTTTGTTTTTTTAGTTTTTTTTTGTTGTTGTTGCTATTTGTTCTATTTGTTGTAGTGTTTTTACACTTGCCCCAAAATTCTTCTTGACTCTGGATCTAGTATCATTGTGTTGCTGAAGTATTCAAAGTTCAGGCTTATTTATTTGCAATAAATTATGTGCAAATATGAGCAGCTAATAGAATATGTCTCACTAATATTCTGTATTATTATACATTCAACTCTTTAACTCTTTTCTGATTGGCGGAAAGCCTACAGTGAATTTTTTAAATCAGCGCTTGTGACGTCATAACTGCGGATTATACAATAATCATGTCAAGGTCACGGGTAATCATGTCAAGGTCATGGGTAATCATGTCATGTATGACCGCAGTGCATGATTTCCAAGGTTAATCATGTCAACTTCGGGGGATAAGTGACGATGTTGGTTTTTTTTTAATTTTTTGCTCCAAATAAGCTGAATTTTTGCATGTGGCATTTATTTCAGTTGAGAAACATTGCCCGGTATTTTTTTTCGCTGCGTTTCTCTTCGTTTTCGAGAAATAACGTTTGCAAATAACAATAATAATAATGGCAAACAAGGCACGCAGGTTGCCTTTAGGAGTTTATTTGTTGAACAGTTGAACAGGAAACAGGCAGACTGTTTATAGTGTATGAAGTCAAAATCAAATCCTACAGCATTTAGAGCGAAAGTCTGGGAACAGGTTGTTTACATTGGTTATTGTGACGTGAAACACAACACGTGAATCGATCGAGCGTCAAAAATTCAGCTTATTTGGAGCAAAAAAATTAAAAAAAAACCAACATCGTCACTTATCCCCCTTTTCCACTAGCCTCCTCAATTATTAGATTCGGTTTTTGTGATATCCAGAATAGTCAAGGTCGAGGTAAGGGTTATCAGCCAAAGCCGAAGGCTGAGGCTGATAACCCTTACCTCGACCTTAATTATTCTGGATATCACAAAAACGTCATCCAATAATTGTTTATAATTAAACTTGACTGGTCTGGTAACAAACAAACTTACATGTAGAGTCAACTTAGGTTCTTTTGTTCAAAGTTGTTTGATAATTGGTTGAGCAGTCTGAGATGGCCCTGGTTTTAGTTCTATTTTCTGTCTCATAAACATGTAAACTTATAATCACTTACAATCAATCAGGGTGTTACCTTAATGATGGCTACTTACATCGTACAATCTCCTTATAAATAAGATTCTTGGTGCTATTGTGCGGGGGTCAAGTCAGATGGTTTGTTGTTGTTTACCAGTTTTCTAATTGTTGTTTGCCATTATCGGACCTCCTCCCTCCCACCCATCTAGCTGAATATTTTTTTGCTTCTCAAGGTCATTTAGTTTTCTCTTTGTTCTTGTGAGGACCTTGTTGGATCATGAGTTTTCATTTAGGGAAGTCAGTTGTTAAATTTTTTAATGGCACATACAGTGCTGTAATCACAGGCTGGAGCATCTTTTTCTACAGGTCATTTGCTGTCTTGTACAATTTTAACCTTTTGTAATGAAGGTCAAGCTGCATGGTTTAGCTTGGCATGGCACCCAGTTGGGTGTGAAAACTTAATGTCCAAAAATGTTTTATGTTAGAAATTCACTTCATCAAAAAAGGAGTAAGTTGCTACACCAGAAAATTGCTGCACAGCATCATGACGAGACATAGTGGGGTCTTTCTGGAAGTACCTCAAAGGAATGCGGGGTAGTCTTTCCCGCATTTCTTTCATATTTGAATTTCACTCTGTCACACAAACAATGCCAATGAAGCAATACTTGTTAAAATTCCCAGCATCAGCTGTCTCTGTTGACAGAAATTTGATCACCTAGTAAACTACAACTTAATTGATTTGAAAATCGGGTACTTCCATTCTAGACCCACTTGCGTCTTGTCATGTTCATCAGGAGGAAATAAAAATAAAAATAAAACATTTCAAAGCCCAAAGAACACAAATCATTAATTTTGATTGACATGTACAGCAGGGCATCATTTAACATAATCAATTCATTGTGGTAAGATTTGCAGATAGCAACAATCTGGTCATGTTTTTTTGATGACCTCATGTGATTACATAATCCTAACGCCCAGCATGCTTCTTTTAGTCTATAAAGGAAGAATAAATGAAATAATATTATAATATATTGATTCGACGGCTTCCAACTTACGCGCTGCCTGAAACGAAGAGTTTGCTCGTTTTTAGGTCAAAGTAACAGCCTTTCCGTCAGGCTTTAACTTGTGAGATATAGATCCAGAAAGAAAGAACGAATAATAATGGGAAGGCTTTGATGAGAAACACAGCACTTGGGAGCCGGTCGAAAATTTGCCAACAGAGATGGTGGAAGCCTTCCGTAACCGGCGGAAGAAACAGACGAAGCAGCCAAAGAAAGGTTTGGAAGTTAAATATCTTAAATGTATTCAACAATTTGAGCCACGCCCAGATTGGTCTCCTTTAGGGGTCATAAAAAGCTTGAGCCACGCCCAGATGGTGTCCTTTAGGTTTTAAATTCAAAATTTCCGACAAGCATCCCTGTCTGTTCAATATGGGAGTCCCCCCTCCCTCCCCCCCGGGTAGGATGTTTCTCACATATGTATACTGTATATTTGTATGCTGCAAAGTGCCATATATTATTGGCTATTATTTCAATACATATTATTGGACATTATAACCATTTTTTCTAATTTTGACTTGATTGAATTTAGATTTTCGGGTTAAGGGGTTGTACTGTAGTGGGGTGAGTCAATTACCAAATAGGCTTTCTTCTATGGTTAGCGAAATGGTGCAATATTCACAAAGTTTATATTCATTCTCATTCAATGCTGTTATTGATATTCACGAATATATTTATTCACATTCAACAACTAAGTTTACATTCAAGAAATATATTTATTCACATTTACCACCGTTTTCGTTGATACGCGACTTTGGAAAACAAAACACCCGCGGAAACGTTTCCAAAATTTCCGTCAGTCTTCGGCTGTTCCGAAAACGCGGAGTGCGGAGTCTACAAAAAAAAATTAAAAAAATTTAAAAAAGAATTTTTTAAAAAATAGAAATAAAACAATTTAAAAAAGG
>OZ026602.1:20589884-20592384 GCA_964020085.1 Micromussa lordhowensis | reverse complement strand
AGACAGTTGCCCGACCCCACAATGGCACTCGGGTTGTTAGGCAACTGTTTGGTGTGTATCTATCAATTTTTAACTTCAAACTCTAATTTTAAAACAACACCAAATCTTCAAAATTTCCTATTTCCATAAATTTTACTAATCCTTTGAGAAAAACTATCTGTCTCCAAATAAACCTAAAAATCACCAAAAAATTTACAAAACGGCGCAAAACATAGATGTGTGTAATGAGTGAACAGATTCTTGATTGCTTGAAACGTAAACGAGATATTTGCATTAAGAACATAATACCAAGCCAAAATACGGCTTTCAGGTAAACCCCCGCCTTAAGAGAAGTTTTCAAGGTTTTTCAAGCTGTAGCTGCTGTCAAGCTAATAGATGTGAAGAAAATCACAAATTTAACGCGTCTGTCACGATTAGATATGAAAACAGCGATTGCATGGCATTATAGGACAACAATAAGCTTAGCGCCAAAACGAGGCTTCGCCTCGTGCGAGTCTAAGAAATGCCTCCCAAAAGGGAGGCAAAGAGCATTTCACCTCTTATTTAAATTTAGTCGCATCGAAGGGGTGTTGGAGGCTCCTCGTGCGGGTGGACCGGTGAGGGTGGGACTCTGCAGAGACTCTGCTCCCGTTAACTCTACCCCATGAGGGGGGTAGGGGGGAGCAGAGAACGAGGAGCATTTTGTTTGGATTATTTTTCGTTTTTATTTTCCCTTAAACAAACATGTTACAACACGCGTTTTAACTTGTATCGATATCAGATTAATATATCTGGCATAAAAAAACCTGGGTTTAAATGTCAGGAATATTCGAAATTGTCCTCCTTTAAGGTGGGGCTTTACCTGAATTAAAGTGAAATGTGAGGAAGTTTAAAGAGAGATTGAAAGGGGGAGGAAAGGTTATGGAACACCACCAGACAGTTGCCCGACCCCACAATGGCACTCGGGTTGTTAGGCAACTGTTTGGTGTGTATCTATCAATTTTTAACTTCAAACTCTAATTTTAAAACAACACCAAATCTTCAAAATTTCCTATTTCCATAAATTTTACTAATCCTTTGAGAAAAACTATCTGTCTCCAAATAAACCTAAAAATCACCAAAAAATTTACAAGATATTTGCATTAAGAACATAATACCAAGCCAAAATACGGCTTTCAGGTAAACCCCCGCCTTAAGAGAAGTTTTCAAGGTTTTTCAAGCTGTAGCTGCTGTCAAGCTAATAGATGTGAAGAAAATCACAAATTTAACGCGTCTGTCACGATTAGATATGAAAACAGCGATTGCATGGCATTATAGGACAACAATAAGCTTAGCGCCAAAACGAGGCTTCGCCTCGTGCGAGTCTAAGAAATGCCTCCCAAAAGGGAGGCAAAGAGCATTTCACCTCTTATTTAAATTTAGTCGCATCGAAGGGGTGTTGGAGGCTCCTCGTGCGGGTGGACCGGTGAGGGTGGGACTCTGCAGAGACTCTGCTCCCGTTAACTCTACCCCATGAGGGGGGTAGGGGGGAGCAGAGAACGAGGAGCATTTTGTTTGGATTATTTTTCGTTTTTATTTTCCCTTAAACAAACATGTTACAACACGCGTTTTAACTTGTATCGATATCAGATTAATATATCTGGCATAAAAAAACCTGGGTTTAAATGTCAGGAATATTCGAAATTGTCCTCCTTTAAGGTGGGGCTTTACCTGAATTAAAGTGAAATGTGAGGAAGTTTAAAGAGAGATTGAAAGGGGGAGGAAAGGTTATGGAACACCACCAGACAGTTGCCCGACCCCACAATGGCACTCGGGTTGTTAGGCAACTGTTTGGTGTGTATCTATCAATTTTTAACTTCAAACTCTAATTTTAAAACAACACCAAATCTTCAAAATTTCCTATTTCCATAAATTTTACTAATCCTTTGAGAAAAACTATCTGTCTCCAAATAAACCTAAAAATCACCAAAAAATTTACAAAACGGCGCAAAACATAGATGTGTGTAATGAGTGAACAGATTCTTGATTGCTTGAAACGTAAACGAGATATTTGCATTAAGAACATAATACCAAGCCAAAATACGGCTTTCAGGTAAACCCCCGCCTTAAGAGAAGTTTTCAAGGTTTTTCAAGCTGTAGCTGCTGTCAAGCTAATAGATGTGAAGAAAATCACAAATTTAACGCGTCTGTCACGATTAGATATGAAAACAGCGATTGCATGGCATTATAGGACAACAATAAGCTTAGCGCCAAAACGAGGCTTCGCCTCGTGCGAGTCTAAGAAATGCCTCCCAAAAGGGAGGCAAAGAGCATTTCACCTCTTATTTAAATTTAGTCGCATCGAAGGGGTGTTGGAGGCTCCTCGTGCGGGTGGACCGGTGAGGGTGGGACTCTGCAGAGACTCTGCTCCCGTTAACTCTACCCCATGAGGGGGGTAGGGGGGAGCAGAGAACGAGGAGCATTTTGTTTGGATTATTTTTCGTTTTTATTTTCCCTTAAACAAACATGTTACAACACGCGT
>OZ026602.1:20517384-20574884 GCA_964020085.1 Micromussa lordhowensis | reverse complement strand
GATGGTTACCATATACCCAATTTATGGGAATACCTCAACCATGGTATTTGTATGAATAAAAGTACTCAATACAAAAACAAGCGAACTACGGTGAGAAAGATAAAAGACTTCCTTATTCTCCCTAAAGCTTACCATTTAGGGTGCGTTCGTTTTGGAGATTCCGGAATAAGAATATATTTCGGAATATATTCCGGTTATTCTGCTCCTGGGAGCGGAATAGCCGGCATGGAAATCCAGGTATACCGGAATGAGAATAGAGAGGCAAACGGCAAAAATAAAACTTTTGCCGTCTGTCTTCAGCTCTTTGTACAGTACAATCAAAATATTTGTATTTGCAGTGAATAGTAAGAGACACTTTCCTACTTTTTTATTATTTAAGGGTAACATGAAAAGAATAGAAAAACAGAGGAAATATTTACCGTTGGCCGTCTGCAGTAAACGTCAGGCTTAAACTCTCTAATATTACCTCTGTTTTTCTATTCTTTTCATGTTACCCTTAAATAAGTGATACAAAAATAGAAAAGATTCTACTGTACAGAGAGCTGAAGACAGACGGGAAAAGTTTCATTTTTGCCGTTTGCCGTAAACGTCAAACTTATAATCTCTCCAATAGCTCCCAAACAAACGCTTACTCCCATTGTTCCAATTATTCTTATTCCGGAATGATCCCAAACGAACGCGCCCTTAATGTGCTTGTTGCGAGAAGTGAATCGATATCACAATGGTTACCATATACCCAAATTATGGGCATAAGTTAACCATGGTAGTTTTTTAGCAAAACTAAATCAGGTCACTTCATAAACAAGCGAACTACGACGATCGCTACAACGAGATAAAGCAGCAAATGTCTTTAATTTCTGGAAAGCGTATACAATGCTTGATGGAAGTTCTTAAATATCATAATGGTTACCATATACCCAAATTCTAGGCACACGTTAACCATGGTAGTTTTTTAGCGACACTAAATCGAGTCATTACATAAATGAGCGAGCTACGACGATCGCTACGAGCAAATGTCTTTAAACTCTCGGAAGCGTATGCAATGCTTGTAGGAAGTTCGTAAATATCATAATGGTTGACATATACCCAAATTATGGGCATACGTTAACCATTGAATTTTTTTTTCTAGCAATACTAAATCAAGTCACTACATAAACGAGCGAACTACGACGATCGCTGCGAGATAAAACAACAAATGTCTTTAAATTATCGGAAGCGTATGCAATGCTTGTTAGAAGTTCCCAAATATCATAATGGTTACCATATACCCAAATTATGGGCACACGTTTACCATGGTATTTTTTTAAGCAATAGTAAATCGTCAATGCATCAACGAGCGAACTAAGGTGAGAAAAATCAACAACTTTCTTTATTCTCTCTCAAGCTTACCAGTGCTTGTTGCGAGAAGTGCTTATATATCACGATGGTTACCATATACCTAAATTACGGGCATAGGTTAATCATGATAGTTTTTCTTAGCAATACTAAAAAACAAGCGAACTACGACGATCTTTACGAGATAAATCAACAAATCTCTTTAAATTCCCGGAAGCGTATACAATATAATGCTTGCTAGATGTTTCCAAATATCATAATGGTTACCATATACCCAAATTATGTGCATACGTTAACCATGGTATTTTTTAAAGCAATACTAAATCAAGTCACTACATCAACGAGCGAACTACGGTGAGAAAAATCAACAACTTTTTTATTCTCTCTCAAGCTTACCAGTGCTTGTTGCGAGAAGTGCTTATATATCACGATGGTTACCATATACCCAAATTATGGGCATAGGTTAACCATGGTAGTTTTTTTTTTAGCAATACTAAAAAACAAGCGAACTACGACGATCGCTACGAGATAAATCAACAAATCTCTTTAAATTCTCGGAAGCGTATGCAATGCTTATTAGATGTTCCCAAATATCACAATGGTTACCATATACCCAAATTATGGGCAGACGTTAACCATGGTATTTTTTAAGCAATACTAAATCAAGTCACTACATCAACGAGCGAACTACGGTGAGAAAAATCAACAACTTTATTTATTCTCTCTCAAGCTTACCAGTGCTTGTTGCGAGAATAAGAAAAAAAAGTGCTTATATATCACAAAGGTTACCACATACCCAAATTATGGGCAAAGGTTAACCATGGTAGTTTTTTTGCAATAAATACTCTATTCTAAGAAATAAATTTTATGAAAAAATAGAACATATCATTCCCAATTTTAAGCAATTACCTCCGTTACAAGCCATTAGCGACCTTATGACTTTTTCGGATCATTATATTAATATTCAATTAACAAAATATATTTCATCTTGCTTTGATTTACGTAACATTCTACTTTCCAATCAAACCAACGTTAATTTCTCGTTAATTGCTCGTTAATTAATTGCTCTATCAAACCATTACTATATGATTACGATAATTGTTACTGTTTTAATCTTAGTTTATAAAAGCTTTTGCAACACTGTATGTATTTATGGTCATGCAAATAAAGCTAGTTGTTGTTGTTGTTATTGTTTTTAATTAGCAATACTAAAAAACAAGCGAACTACGACGATCGCTACGAGATAAATCAACAAATCTCTTTAAATTTTCGGAAGCGTATGCAATGCTTGTTAGATTTTCCCAAATATCATAATGGTTACCATATACCCAAATTATGGGCATACGTCAACCATGGTAGTTTTTTAGCAATACTAAATCGAGTTACTACCTATATACGGTAATAATAATATTAGCACATTAATTTACACTTCAGAGATAATTCTCTGTTCCACCATTTGTGTTCATAGTGCTACGTGGCACAACATTCATATGTACCCTTACTTCACCACCTAAATCGTCCCAAATCTCAGAGCAAGGTCTGTAATAGACTTTCAACATTAAAAGACAGCTGTAAATTAATCTCACAAAGTAACAAACACTTGATGTAATATTATTAACATGTAAGTAAATCAGTCTATAAATTGGTGTTAAAATACCATTGATGTTGCCAAGGAGCCAATGCACCTAAACATCATTGAAAATGATGAGACAGAAATGATTTGTTTTCCACTAGTAAATTAAAAAACATAAAGATACTTTTGTGAAGAATTTAGGGCAATACTATTGATATTCTAGCTGCTTATTAATAACATGTTTGCAAGAATGATTCAATGCATTTAATCACTTTCACCCTTACTGACTGAACTATCACCACACAAATGCAAACTTAGGATGACAATATTGTAATCAAGAAGGTCAGCCTCAAAGATTTTGAGGCTGACCTGACCTGAGGTGGGGTCATACGGGTAGATTTAGAGAAAAACGTGTCTTAACCTAACATGTCTTTTTCACTATGTCTTAGAGCGGTTTTCATTTGAATGTTGTAAAACCAAAACCAAAACCAAAGTAATTACTCTAGCTAATCACAAACAATACAGTGAACCAGTCAAAACTCGAAGTAATTACATGTAGCTGAGGAAAAGCGCGGCAAGCAATGACACAATTGGTTTTGGTTTTACTTCTGATTGGATGAAAAAGTGGTGCGAATCTTTTAAGCCAATCACGTAGCGTGAAAACCAAACGCAAACGCAAAACCAATTACATTTCCACACTCAAATGAAAACCGCTCTAACCTACTACTGCCGAGTCTCTCATTGGGTACTCAGTTGCTCATTTTGGCCATATGTTGACGTTTAATTGCTCAAATTTCACATAGAATGGTAAAAGACTTAAGCAAACAGTAAAAAGTGAAGGGAAAAACAGCTTGGAACCTTTTTCGAAAGAGTTAAAAGTTGTGCTCTTATACTCCATCAAAACTGTAGTAAGCCACCTTAAAATGTGTCCATGAGAGGAAAATGTAATAATACGGATTGGTTTCTTTATTTTTAAATAATAAAAATAGCTATGCTTATTTAGTCATGACATCATTTTTTTTAAATATATATACACTACAAAAGGTAAAGGGCAAAGGCCTACAGCACAACAATTTCATTGACAGGTTATGTTAACTTTGTGTCTGGAAAAAGGTTGAATCCAGGTTTCTTTGTGTACCATTTGTTACCCTGGTCCCAGAGGTTTTTCGTGATTTTTTCCCCGCGCTTGAGATGATTGAGCCGCGAAGCGGCGATCGTTATTTACGAGTCGCGAAGCGGCGAAAACGTTTCGTTCTCGCCGCTTCGCGACTCGTAAATAACGATCCAATCATCTCAAGCGGGGAAAAAATCACGAAAAACCTCTGGGACCAGGGTAACAATTTGTCACCAACCGTTGTTAATTACATTTGTGATCGCACCATATTACACCTGTGACCACAATAAGACATTTTATTCAAAATAATATTACAATTGTCAGTTGTGACCTTCATTAAAATCTTGACCAGTTATTACACTTGTGGCTAAACAGACATTCCTTTCATAAATACCAACCATAAGTTTGTGCTGACCACTGTTAAACTGAGGAAGGCAAAACCTCCGATGGTCAATCATAGTCACGCCATCATACCGACAAAGTAGAAGGACATACTCCTGTATTATCGATTGCTCAACCATCAAAGTGCCCTGATCCTCAGAAACAGCCTCGCAAGTCGTCGACAACGGCTGCTCGTGCAATCCATCACCAACATCTACTTCCGCTTCATCATCCGTCACTGTGTTTGCTGCACCATCCTCTGGCATATACTGAGCCCTGTTGAAGTCAAGAGACCTCGCCGAACACCCTGCTCTTTGTTTTCGAACCTTAGACTTGTTTTTGGGCCTTAAAGTAGAAAAGTCTAAAATTCTTCTACCGTTAAAATAAACGGGATTGAATCGCGATCGTTTACCGCCGTCCGCCATCTTGCTTTTACTGTGGTGATGCGCATGTGTTGCCATGCAGCGTTGCCATGCACTCTGGCAGTGGACATGCGTACTTCATGGTTACTTTGCGTGGTTGACCCAAATAATACCTCGGATCGTCGGCCATGATGTGAACTACCGCAGGCTCATGCTTTTTCTCTGCAGTTAATACTACTTCATGTAACGAAACTGGCACGCGTTTTTTTCTGTGATTTTATTCCAGAAAATATCCAGATTACAATTTTCGGTACTTTTGGTAAGAAAATTTAGCATAATTTTATTTTTGCTTCGAAATACTTTTTCTCAAAACTGTTCTATTAAAATTATAATAATGGACAATTTCATGATGGCTTACAAAAAGGGGTAAATTAAAAGTTTGCTAACGCCTGTCACATTTTGACTACCACGTTGCGACATACACATGTACGTTATAGACGTTATATTTTGTCTGTGTTTTGACTTTCGCGTCTTAGATTCAGTTGATCATTAACTTTTCACGATTTAAACAATCTGCAGTGTAAGGTGAGTAAATTCCATAAACATACAATAATTAATTTCGTGCGCGCTTTGATTGCGTTTTCATTTGCCGGAAGTGTAATCGATTCTTCTGAAACATGCTTGTGCAAGTTCCAGAAGTGCTTATGTGTTTTTGTGTACAAAGTTTACCTTTAGTATGAGCAGCGATGAAGACTTTGATGATGAAGCTTACAAAGCATTTGAAGATCAGCTATATGAAGAACAGTCGTTATCTGGGTTAGTGATGTTTTTGACAATTGGGAACTACATTTTCTTCTATTCTAAACATGTGGAATGTCCATCTCAAGTGATTCTGGTGTCGGAAATACACTAAGGGCGCATTCCTTTGGAGTGATCTGGATCACGATCAGTGATCTAACATCACTCGGATCATGAAGCATCAAAGGAACCAATGAACCCACGCTGATCACGGATTCATCGGTTCCTTTTATGAACTATGATCAGAGTGATCATGGATCTTTGATCCTGATCCAGATTACCCCAAAGGAACTAACCCTAACTTCGCAGGACTCACTGTATGCCATACTGGACCATATGGAGCTTTATGTAAAATTACCAGTATTTCTGTTCTCACTGGCACCGGTTTTTTGGATTGTTAAAAGATAGTTTGCCCAAGCTGGGTTCAAAATCATTGTAATTGTAGCTGGACCCATAAGAGCTGTTATATTTTGAGGAGTTTTCTTTGTTTTTTTAGTCATGTTTTGTTGTTGTTGCTATTTGTTCTATTTGTTGTTGTGTTTTTACACTTGCCCCAAAATTCTTCTTGACTCTGGATCTAATATCATTGTGTTGCTGAAGTATTCAAAGTTCAGGCTTATTTGCAATAAATTATGTGCAAATATGAGCAGCTAATAGAATATGTCTCACTAATATTCTGTATTGTTATACATTCAACTCTCTAACTCTTTTCTGATTGGCCGAAAGCCTACAGTGAATTTTTGAAATCAGCGCTCGTGACGTCATAACTGCAGATTATACAATAATCATGTCAAGGTCACGGGTACAGTAATCAATGTCAAGGTCATGGGTAATCATGTCATGTATGACCGCAGTGCATGATTTCCAAGGGTAATCATGTCAACTTCCTGCGATTCGTGTTGCTTGCCGTCAGTGAAGAAGCAGAAACATGACTTCCAAGTTTTTGCGTTCGTTCAATGTATAATAAAACAATTATTTGATTCGGTTTTTGTGATATCCAGAATAATCAAGGTTGAGGTAAGGGTTATCAGCCAAAGCCAAAGGCTGAGGCTGATAACCCTTACCTCGACCTTAATTATTCTGGATATCACAAAAACGTCATCCAATAATTGTTTATAATTAAACTTGACTGGTCTGGTAACAAACAAACTTACCTGTAGAGTCAACTTACATGTAGGTTCTTTTGTTCAAAGTTGTTTGATAATTGGTTGAGCAGTCTCAGATGGCTCTGGTTTTAGTTCTATTTTCTGTCTCATAAACATGTAAACTTATAATCACTTACAATCAATCAGGGTGTTACCTTAATGATGGCTACTTACATCGTACAATCTCCTTTTAAATAAGATTCTGGGTGCTATTGTGCGGGGGTCAAGTCAGATGGTTTGTTGTTGTTTACCAGTTTTCTAATTGTTGTTTGCCATTATCGGACCTCCTCCCTCCCACCCATCTAGCTGAATATTTTTTGCTTCTCAAGGTCATTTAGTTCTCTCTTTGTTCTTGTAAGGACCTTGTTGGATCGTGAGTTTTCATTTAGGGGAGTCAGTTGTTAAATTTTTTAATGGCACATAATCACAGGCTGGACCAACATTTTCTACAGGTCATTTGCTGTCTTGTACAATTTTAACCTTTTGTAATGAAGGTCAAGCTGCATGGTTTAGCTTGGCATGGCACCCAGTTGGGTGTGAAAACTTAATGTCCAAAAACGTTTTATGTTAGAAATTCACTTCATCAAAAAAGGAGTAAGTTGCTACACCAGAAAATTGCTGCACGATGAGACATAGTGGGGTCTTTCTGGATGTACCTCAAAGGAATGCGGGGTAGTCTTTCCCGCATTTCTTTCATATTTGAATTTCACTCTGTCACACAAACAATGCCAATGAAGCAATACTTGTTAAAATTCCCAGCATCAGCTGTCTCTGTTGACAGAAATTTGATCACCTAGTAAACTACAACTTAATTGATTTGAAAATCGGGTACTTCCATTCTAGACCCACTTGCGTCTTGTCATGTGTGTTCATCAGGAGGAAATAAAAATTTAAAAAAAAAAAATTTCAAAGCCCAAAGAACACAAATCATTAATTTTGATTGACGTGTACAGAAGGGCATCATTTAACATAATCAATTCATTGTGGTAAGATTTGCAGATAGCAACAATCTGGTCATGTTTTTTTGATGACCTCATGTGATTACATAATCCTAACGCTAACCCTAAGTTTTCAAATATTTCTATTCCATTGTATCCTGTTTTTGTTTCTTCTTTCCAGAAGTGATGATGATTTGGACAGTGAAGTAGAAGAGGTTCTTTATAGCCAAGTACATTATGCTTCTGCTCTGTTAGTATCAGATGACTCCACTCCAGGTATGATTGTCTCTTGTCTCTCCAATTTTTCTTCACGTTCTGAGAAGACTAGTGTTTCTGGAAAAAAACTTAAGTCTTCAAGTCCGAGGTGCACGGCTAAAATTTGGAACAATCAACAAAAAGGCACATACAGTCTGCTCCATTTTGAAATTATAGACAGCAATGCAATGAGAGAAGCAATCACATTCTTGGATTTTCAACAGAGCTCTCTGAGTGTCCTCTAACATGCCAAAAGTCTTCTCTATTTTTGTGCAAAAATACTGTGAGTTTTAGATTTAGAATTTTATTATTTTCAATATTTACAAAAATGTTCAACTACATGTATTTAATACCAAATGAAGTTGTGCTCAGTGGCCAAATTATCTTTCTAAGCTTTTGAGTTGCTCACTGGCATAATTGTACAAACAACTAACAAGACTTTACAAAAAAAACAAATAAGAAAAAACTACAAAGTGAATATCAAATATAGTTATAAATAAATATATAAAAATGATAAACTTACTGAAAGAAAACAAATCAATTGTTTTGTTTTTTGAGATCATAAAAATATATTTTTTGTTCATCCAAGCAATACAATTTTTTACAGCAGTGAGTGCTACAAAATTTAGATACAGTTAATTTGTATTTCTGTCTACATGTAGTTGTAGAAACTCCACTTTTAATTTTTAAACTATTGAACCTTCTGTACTTGTTCTAATTTCAGGGAAGAAAACAAAAACAGGAATTGTAGCAGATAGCATCTTGGTTCCTCAAGGACAAAAGTGTCCTTTAGACATCTCTATTATTGAAATCTCTAGTGATGATGATAATGACAATAACGACAATGGTGATGATTACATTGATAATCATGGAGATGTTAGCTCTAGTTCTTCCTATAACTATCCAGGTATTGAAATTGTGAACCTGTTATTGTTCATTAAGTTTGTTAACCACTCTATATTATAATGTTTATGAACAAAAGGTCTGTTGTGTTTTTCCTGTGAGCTGTGCTCCTGATCGTTCATGTTATTATGGGGAAATTGTCTCACACATTCGAAAGTTCCACACTTTGTCATAGGGATTTGAACCCCCTAGGCTGCATCTTACATAGTACATAATCCTCTTCGTGCTTAAGTGGCACATCAGGCTGCCATTGCCTGGTGCCAAGCCCAGGATGCAAAAGTAGTAGGGTTGTGCACAGGGCCAGATACCCTGCAGTGTAAAAACCTTGTTCTGGCCAATCAAAAAGGATCCAGACAATCCCATGAACCAGTCAAAACTCAAAGCAAATACATGTAGCTGACACGATACACAGGAAAACTTGTGCAAGTGAGTCGTGATTAGTTTTGGTTTTACTCCTGTTTGGATGAAAAACAGAAGTGGCACAACTTTTTTTAGGCCAGTTGCTTAGCATAGTAATGAAAAACCAATATAAAGTAATTATAATTATGTTTCAACACTCAAGCAAAAACTGCTCTGTTACCACTGATAAATGTAATTAAGGTTAACTCTCACTTTCACCCTGTTGAGACATAACTCTTTGTTTTTCAGAAGTTGTATTCTGTGATGAAAAGATTTCAGCAACAATTGAGGGAGCAAGCAAGGTTTTTTTTCTTAATTATTTATTACTTTTTTTTGCTTAATAAGATTTTTTGTAATAATTATAATTATTATAGAAATTTTTTCTTGGAAATGATAAATTTATAACTAGTCTACAGTGATTGCTGTTCACCATTCCCACAAACAGTCAAGTATCATGTGAACACTTCCCTTGATCTTTGCTTGTGACTATATCAGGGAAATTGCAATTTGTATGCATTTCAGTCCTATGTTCTTTTTTTTAAGGAGTCATCAGTTGTGCAGAATAAAGTAGAATCGGGAAAAATAACAGGTAAAAGCCTTAATAGTATATAGAAGTGAAGCCTTGGAGCCAAGGTTGGCTCATAGCTGCCGGAGCTTATCCGGGTTTCTGTAGCATGAAGCGGCTAGAAGTATTTCTACTTCCCCTGGACGGGATGCTAGTCCATCGCAAGTCACTCCCCCACAATTTTGTTAGGTTTCCCCAACAAATAGCAGGTATCCATTTATACACCTGGGTGGAGAGAGGCACCTGTGAGAGTAAAGTGTCTTGCCCAAGAACACAACACACTGTCCCCGGCCAGGGCTCGAACCCGGACCGCTCGCTCCGGAGTCGAGCGCACTAACATAAAAATGATATAACACATCAAAAACATTTAAACCTGAAGGATAAAATGACATTACCAATTAGTTTAAGTCATTGGATAAAAAATTAATATAAAATGATCTAAAAAATGAAAAATAATGATACCAGTAGTTAACAATAATGGTAATGGTAACATTATGCACATGTATAAACTACTACTACTATTTTGTTGTTTAAATATCAATACATGAATGTGGTTATACCTACATGTAATAATGCCTTTTGGTATACGTTTGCAGCATATCATGTCAATTTTGTGATGCCATGGTTTGCATTTTGCCAAAGTCTATGCAGTTGAACCAAAATACCTCTGGGGAGACTAATTTGAAATCTGATGTCTGACATACTGCTGAAGTATACTAAAATATAGGACTGGGATTTTTTTGTGCATAAGGTCCATCTAAAATCTGGTCATATCAGTTCAATGACGTGATATTACAGGATATCAGGACAGCAAACAAGGCTTCTGATTGGCTAGTTCCACATTTGAACCATTTAAAACATGTTTAAGACATTCATCCTGCAATAACTGAGTTTTTGAGCAAAAGAGACAAAAAAATTAAAGACAAATTAAATTTAAATTTACTGCTGAATGTTTTTGTTTTGTGACAGAAAACTGGGACCTAGATGAAAGGGACTTTCAGGTATAATTTTGTTAGTATAGTTTATGTGAACATACTTATTTTCCATTTAAGGGATTTAGTTTCATTTCTGGTGCAATTCATATGTATAACTATTCAGTAGTGTGTGACAGGACTTGAAAAAAAAACTTAAAGCCTAAAGTAAAACTTGTAGTTGAAAGGCTTACCCTTTGGACTACAATGGGCAACAAAAGTATTGAAACCCTTAGGGTTCATTTTGGCGCTAGGCATTTCCTTACTAAACTATATACAAATCTCAAAATTACTTAACATCTTATCATAAAAAAATACAATATGTATATAGATCTCTTGTAACCTTATTTCACAAGGAAATGCAAATAAATTATTGTATTTTATTATCCAACTCTGCTTCGTAGAGTACAAATATCGCGCGAAACGAGTACAAATATCACACGATATTTGTACTCGTCTCATTCCTCCCGGCCGCGTGAAGTTCAAAACCTTGGCAAGTCAGAATTTTGGGAAAAGAAATCGCCCGAGAAATCGTTGGATAATAAATCTCTTATTAGACGTTTTGGTGTGTAGTATCGCTGTATATTTTTACTCGTTGTTTGTATGGGCTCGTCAAAATACCGCACAACTCGTAAAAATATACAGCGATACTACACACCAAAACGTCTAATAAGATATATGTATTGTATTGTATTGAAACACTTGGCAGTAAAATTCAATTTTTGAGCATCTTGGAAACATCCCCCCCCCCCCTTTCCCCCCCAAACAATGTTAATTTTTCTATTTCCTAGACTGCACAGACCACAGCACCTACACAACATTAAATTGGGGGGTTGGGGTATCAGACAATTAATGGTACACTGTAGATACAAATAAAATAGAATAAGTGCTTAAATATCAAAAAGCGTCATTTTCTAAAAGTGTCTCAACTACTTTTGTTGCCCATATTTGGCATTGTAGCAACACCCAAACTTAATTGCTTGTTCAGAGCAATTACCTGCTTGCAAAAGTTTAACATTTTGGCTTTGTAATCACAATGTAGTCAGTGAAGACACACCAGGTTCCTTGCCCATTGACCAAGTTAGCATGAAAAGTACAGTTGTTTTGTCAGAAAGGAAAGTTTACTTGTCCTGACATAATACGTGTCTTTCTTCAAGCTCTGGTGTCCTTGTTAATTATTATTGGCATGTGTTCCCTTCCAGGACTCCAAAGCGACCAAGCAACGTCCAAGATATTATACACCAGGAAAGGGAATTCCCCACGTGAAGTGTTATAACTGTAACGAAAAAGGTCATCTAGCACAAAACTGCCCACAACCAAAGGTACCGGTAAACTTTTTGATATTGAGTTTATGAATTATACTAACAGTGCACACATCCTGTTAATACGGTCACCTTGTTATTACAATCACTTTATTCTGGCCCAAACAAAAACCCAGTCACTTATCTCCCTATTTATCCCTTTAGTATGACCAACGTTTTAATAAGGTCAGACCAATGGGGCTCTGCTGTAATTTCTTTAACAACCATAATATAAGGTATAAGCAACTAGTTACCATATGTGTTGTGCTAAGGAGTAAAATGACTTTTTCAAACCAAATACAGTGTACATGTAGGCTAATACAAAAGAACACCCCTATAAAATGTGCCTCTAATTGTATTTTGTGTATTTTTATGATTCTATAGAAAATCAGTGTATGTTTCTTGTGTGGAGGTGTTGGTCATGTAAAAAGATATTGTCCAAATGAGCTGTGCTTCAACTGCTATGAGCCTGGTCACATGTCCAAGGTACTGTATGTACTTGCAAAATGTCTGGTGGTGGGGGTGTTTGTCATCTCTCTAAACAAAATCGCAATAAACTGCCAAGTACATACATGTATATAGTTTAAAATTCCAAACTACATGTACATGTACTTTCCCGTACATTTGGTGGTCATCGTCATCAGCATTCATCCTATAAGTGCCAATTATAGCATGGGGCATGACATTAACTGTGGTTATATTTTTTGACATCGGTAGTAATCCAGTGGTTTTATAAGTCCAGTTTTTGGGAAACAAAATGTCAGATTTAACCGAATAAAATGGCAGAGACTATTTTAGTAAGACTTGCACACCCAGTCAAGGCAAGCAAAAACAGCCTCTCAAAATGATAATTATTTGTGTCAAGTATACCGCAATGACAGGGAATTCTTCTTTGAACCTTTTTGTAATTTCGTTTTTCTCAGCAATGCAAGAAGCCCAGAAGGCGGCCATATGATCGCTGCAATAGATGCCATGTGTTGGGTCATATAGCAAATGTAAGTTGTAATGTTCTGGATTTACTTGTGTTTTGTTATACAAATATTCTCTATTTCTACCAGTAGAATGTATATAAGCTTAATGGAAGGTTGAATTCCAAAGGACATGGTGAATGTTTAAAGAAAAAGTATAATTTATTGCGATTATTGTAAGTATCAGTAAAAGGCTTCACTGCCAGGACTTATTAACCCAGTTTGTGAACTGTGATGTTAGAATACTCCATGGTCAGCCCTCAGTATTTTATGTAGTTACCAGATATCTGGTTCCCACTTATAAAACCTTGGATGTAGACTGGAGGCACTGTGAGAGTAAAGTTTATGTAGTCACCCCAAGACGGCAAGGGCACAATGCAATGACTCCGGCCAGAACTTGAATGGGGTGCAAACACTAGACCATGCATGGTATCTGGCAGTATTAGTAGATCTTGAATGCTTTGATTTAGAGTGCAATACACTAAGCCATCGTGTCTTGCACTAGACCAAAATAACGCCAGACCAGTGAAACTTCTCTAGTTGCTTATGCATCTCATTTCATTCATGTTTTTTTTTTATTGTCTACAGGATTGTCCTGATCGATGGAGACAGTATCACCTCACAGTAAGCAAATCCTTCCCTGTCGTATTTCCGTGTCACCTTCCACACTCCACTAACAAACAATCATTCTGAGTCATTAATTGGATCAGTCTTTTTCTAATGGTGCAAAATACTTGTCTCTATTACAGACTGAAGTTGGTCCTATCATTCGTCCTGATAGACCTGTTTCATCTCCCCCGCCTGTGTATTGTTACAACTGCGGTGATCAGGGTCACTACGGACATGTAAGTATAATATGACATTTATAAGACTTACTGTTGTGGTCGTAATCCACTGAACTATCATTAATGACAAATGGACTCGCGCCTGAAATGTGCGCTGCCCAAGTTGACAATCGCCACAACTCAACAGTCTCTCTAGAAAATTATCCCATCATTCATTTGCATTCTACAGAACAGTCACAAAAACTATGAGACATATTCTGGATAGTTTATCTGACCTGGTCCTCCCGATTGTTTGAAGCAATTTTTTGTTCCCTTGGCAAAAATTGAAAAGAAATATACCCTCGACCTTTTCAAACCTCCAAGTTTTTTCGAACAAATGTCTATTCTTCTGGGTGGTACGAAGAAAATGGAATTACACCGCAACCCCTTTTTAGAGCACCACAGCTGATATTTTGTTTGTGTCAAAGAATACATTGAAACAGCTCTATGTGTAATAACAATTTAGAGATATCGAAAAACACTCCAAGGTAAATAAATAATAAAATAAAGGTAAAAGAGAGAATTGGTAACATTTTAACTGTCACGTGATGGGGCGTGACGTGTTTTTCATCTGACAGGCTAGATTTTAACTGGTGGCTGAAAAGCTGCCGAAAACTGATTTAATTAACTAGACGCCTTTGCTACCTTGATATCTCTAAACTTTTTCCAACCTGTTCTCAACTGTTCTGTGGAATATAATTTGGTTTTAATAACTGAGTTGAAAATGTGAATTTGGCCACCGTAAAGAGATTCGAAAGCTGACATTTCAAGAGTTAGCCCTTCGTCGGAGCGAATCGAGGAATTGTGGGATGTGTGTGGTTTATATACAGAAAGATGGAGCTACGTTATTGGTTGGTGCATGGTAACGTGAAAAACAACAGAATAAATTAGTTGAATGAAAAGCTTTCGTTGATACCGTGAGGATTAAGAGTGCCGATTTGAAAAATATATTTTTGTTCTAGAGTTTTGCGGCTTTCTGGGCTTCCTTGATGCAGGGAAAGGCCGCAGACTGGCATATGTTGCTTAGAATGATTGAGGAGCTTTAAGTGTCTCGCGACCGGTGTAGATGCGTTTTTGTCGTCTTTCTCTACGTTGTAATACTCCCCACCGACGTAGCACCACAGTTTCTTTAGAAACTTACCCACTTTGTTCTGTGGAATGTTTGTTAGTGTGTCAGTGCGAGCAAAATTTTCAGTTGTAAAAACTGCGTAAGAACCCTGTGCGAGTACATCTCGCTTCAGTGTTTTAAAGAGGTCGCGGGTAGATGTAGGAAAAGTTATTTAAAAGAAGTTCAAGAACTTGTGCGTTCTAAATAGGCGGGACCATACTAAATGAAGGGCCCGCGGGTGCCGGCGTTAACGGAGATTGACTCTGTTTGTCACTATTAACATTATTTTTTTTTTCTGAATCTTAAGGAATGTCAGGAGGAAAACGCAACAATGAGAAGCGAATTACCTTTGCCTTTTGTTGTTTACTACGACGGCTGCGGTCAAATGTCTTCATCTCGTGAAAGAAACAATCACGAGAAACAGACACCCAAGCGTATATCGAAAGACAAACAGCAGTACCAAGATATTTCACAGGGGTTCTATGATGAACCCAGACAGCAAGATTTTGACGTGGATTGCAGGTTATATCAGCCTCCACCGGAGAAAATACGAAAGACAGATGGTGGTGATGTAAGAAGAGGTGAGTCTCTCTCCTAGTGTTTTTGTTAGCCTGCGTAGCAGTACATGATTCACCAAGGTCAGAACTTCCCTCCAGCTGAATAAATGAAAGTAACAGTCTATTCACATGAAAAGCAAATCACTATACATGTAATTATGATTTACATATTATCTGATTACATTTGTAACGTTTTTGTTTGCATAGTGCAACAGCTGAATGCGCCAAGGTTTATAACGCACGTGCAGAGCCATTGATCTGCTCATTAAACCTCTTGTTTGGAGTTGTTCTGTTTGGCGCTGTGATTGCGTCCTTGATTACAAAATCAAGCTGAACGATAACACAGTTTAGTTCTTGTGTTTTTTTATTTTTTTAAGTTTTTCCGTATTTACCGATACAAATAGGTATGAAGTCGTTAAGTTCCTCTGACGTTTCATGTGTTTTGGCCAATGTATATACATATTACAAGGATGCTAGGTGATACGGAAGTTATCCACCTAGAATTAGAACTGCGCATGATCTTTCAAGGCAATAACATGCAAAGCTTCAGCTGGTTCAGTAGAAAATTCGCGCCCTTTTGTCTTTCTGACAAGCACCCAACACTAAGCTCTGTGGGTCATTGACCAAGCTTGTTCGGTCAAGATGGCTGTATAGGCCAATATCCAGGCATCTCGACCGAGCAAGCTTGGTCAATAAAGGAGTTCTATGGCTTCGGGGAATTTTTTTTCTTGCGGGACACAACGCGTAATCCTGAGCGGGCAAGATAGTGTCATCTTGACCGCTTCCGGAGCTAGCCATATAATTAATACGCTTATTGCTAACAGTAATGATTCAAGTTGCTGTTGTCGAGACGTTTATTTTTTTTCTTCTGCAGTTTCATTTCACGATGACAGCTACGAAACCAGCGAATTTAACTCACCATATGCAGATCGTACACCTAAGGTGGATAACAACAGGAATAAGAGGAAGAAAAAGCCTGGAAGATATGAGGTACTTGTTATACGAACTGTTTTAACAGTCAGATCTGTCTGTAGGAATGTAAAATGGTTCTTGAATTTAGTGATCACAGCTTGAATTTAACTTTGAGAATTTCAGCTATTCAGGTGACAGACATAGATTTCACAAACCTGCTGTGGTCTAAGACGATTTCCAGTAAGTTGAGAGGATTAAAGCGTCGTTCGATACAATGCTGTAAAAGCGGGAGATTAATGACATTTGTTCTGAATGAAGACAATTTCGGAATCTAAACAATCACATCTGTCATGATGTAAAGTAGCCATGATCTCGCTCATCTCTTATAGACGAAGCCGAAGAGACCTGGGATCGAGATTAGACATAAAGGTCTGTTGCACGGACCAATGTAGAGCTACCCTTCAAAGAATAATGAGGTTGGCGCTAATCACTATGGTGCATGCTTACTGCGCATGTTTCTCGTGTCACAGTGTCACGCCATGTTATGCATCGAGCGCCATCGCCGAGGAGGACATATGTAAGAGTAAAGGGTAAAAACATGAGAAGATTTGATGCTTGAACGTACATAGGAGTAGGCTTTTCTTATCTCTACCATTTGTTGAACTGAAATGTAAACCCCGGATGTGTTCTTTCTTCAGCGTTTCGTCGAGATCTTAGACCCCAGTCCCTCCCATAACGGCTTGATCGAGGAACCATATGTGTTCAAGAAAAAGAAAGCGAAAAAGGTGAGGAGTTTGTATGAATTATTACGCATGAGAACATAAAAATATTTTGGTCCCATTGCAAAGAACGATTCGCTCCGACTAAGGGCTAACGCTCGAAACGTCAGCTTTCGAATCTCTTTACGATGGCCAATTCACATTATCAACTCGGTTGATAAAACCAAATTATCTTGTAATACTCCCGACCGACGCAGCACCACAGTTTCTTCAGTAAGAAACTTACCCCATTTATGAATTTTGCTACGTCTCTTTTGATGTGTAGACCTGTCGGAAAGAAGTTGTTCACCAACCACGACATTTTTCAAAAATGCAGTGTTTTCCTTTTTCTCGCATATTTAGAAATTGGTTGACATAAGATGCGAAGCTGAAGCGATTCATGGTCAGAGAAAGAACTTCTCGCGCGGTTTCTTGTCGTCGCTCTTTGTTATTCTGACCAATCACAAGTCACCCGTGTTACTGTTGAGTTGCTGATTCACTAACCTCGTATAGTTTTATTACAAGACTGTTTATGCCTTAAAGATGGATTTGTATTTTTATAATTTGTATACTGAATTTTTCTTTTGGCAGCGCGGAAAGCAACATTGGCAAGGAGGAGACAGATCTGATAATAATTTCCACGACTTCAACTTCAATGCGCGAAATAGTTCTAAACAGCACAGTGAAAGAAGATTCTCAAATCCTCAGCGAAAAGACGACTATAGATCGTTCGAAGATAGGCAGTTTGACTCAAAAAGAACTTCATCGTACCCCAGGAAGGGAAACATCAAATTTACATCGAACAGAGGATTTCAATTTAATAACGAGTCACGTAGAAAGAAGAAGAACCCACAACATTTGAAGCGGTATACTTTTTGAATTCTGATAGCAGACATCTTTTTACTTAGCCCCAAGTCAATTTACTTTTATTGAGAATTTATCCAAACAAACGTTTTTAGTAGCTTAACATACGTCACTGTTCACCAGCTCAATTGTTGCTTCGCATACCGTGACATTTTTGGCCCGTCACGAATTCCTCTCCGTTTGTTGGGGAGAACTGTGTGACGAGCCGAACGAAAGAATCTTTGCGCAGACGCCTGAAGTTCGAACGAAAAAAGATCATAACTGACGACGGACTCCTCACAGATCCGAGAGTCTCTATGATTGGTTGAGAATTGCGCGGGAAATTTCGAAATCGAGGCCACAGTGTATAATCCTCCGTAGGAAAAGATGACGTCTGTACATGGGTAAATGTACCAGTCGCCATCTTTTTTTCTACAGTGGTCTCAAGCGTCACTGAAGCACGAGAAACATTATGGTCTAGCTTTTCGGAAAGACAAGAACTGACACTTTTATTGACGGTTTTCACAATATTTTTAATCCATTAAAAAATTATGATAAAATATGTTAGAGTATTAAAACCCAAGACCCATAAAATTAACCCCGTTTCCTTGGGCCATTTCCGAGTTCTCTTTTGCCTCTGTTTCAAAACGAGTCTAAGTGCGAAACCATTCATATGGAAATGAGTTCCGTCTACAATTTCTTTGTCATGCAGATCAAACTCATTTTTATTTGAATAAAGGGGGCAAGTTTCTAAAGAAACTGTGGGGCTGCGTTGGTGGGAGTATTGCAAGATAATTTGGTTTTATCAACTGGGTTGATAATGTGAATTGTCCACCGTAAAGAGATTCAAACGGTGGACAATTCACATTATCAACCCAGTTGATAAAACCAAATTATCATTTTTATTTGAATGGTTTCGCACTTAGACTCGTTTTGAAACAGAGGCACAAGGGAACTCGTTTCCATTTTCTTGTAAGTATCGTGCAGAATGGGAAGCATAATATTCTTTAATTACTTTTCCTCAGCGAAGTGCCTTGGATAGTCAGCATACTGCGTGTATCTCGTAGAGATTTTATTTCATTATATTTTTTTCATGGTGTGGACGATAAAACCTGCAAGACAGTGACACACAACGTGAAATCTGATACTCTACAACTCGTTATTATATGACCCAACAGAAAACAGTTTTTCTATCTTGAAAATGTGACATTGCATGTAAATCTGGGGCAACCGAAACAGCTTGAACCTTGACTTGCACGTGATCAAGCATGCGCTTAGAAACCGCGGCAAAATCAAGAGGTTATGGTAAAAAAGGTTTTGTTTTCCACTTTCTCGAGGGTCAAATATTGAAAGTTTTCTGTCCACAAGACAAGATGTTTGCGTCGTTATCGGCGATAATTAGGTAGTAACGACGCAAAAATGGTCTTGTCTTGTAGACAGAAAACGTTTAATGACGTTTGCTGGAGAGTGAAAAAGGAAATAAACATAGTTAGTCCAGTTCTGGTCCTTCTTTCGTTACGCAAAGCTATTGAGAGCGCAGAGAGAGAGACTGGGTCCAGAACTGAATCAGAAGAAGTTAAGCTTTCTTGGTTCGTTCAAGGAAGGCGTCAGTTTGCAAAGCGACTACGCAAGATGCGAAGAATCTCGGATGATGTCGTTTCTTTAATTAAGCTTCTTTAAGTGTCTCAAAGTGAGAACCTCCAAGAACTGGCCAACTCTGTTCAACGGCCACTGTTTTTTCGTCCCGACGGACAGTCTATACGTTCACTCTTATCTAAATCTCTCTCCAACGGCAACGGCTGCTAAAGTACCTCCCAGCTGCCAAAATAACTGAAAAAAAAAACATCCACGACAGCCAGTTAATCAACAACTGACGAACGGTGTCTAGAAAACCCCATTTTTTATTGGAAAAGGTCGCGAAACTTGATCTATACCGCGCATCGTTGGTCTCTGTTGCTGTTTGGTTTCTGTCTTACTTTGATTGTGTTAAAAAGATAAAATGTTGAATCGCTAGAAGAAACCGGTGTCATATTACATCCCTACCTCCCACCTCTCTACAACGGCTTCTTTCCTCTGTCTCCAAGGTGACCGTTATGGAGAGGTTTGACTGTCTGCCCTCTTTTGAGTACGAAAGGTAGTCGGTCATATCGGCATTGTGAAAGACTGAACAAGACTTTTAATTCTTCACCCTGTTTTGATCCTGTCTCCTTCCTTGCTTCTTTCGTTCCTTCGTTCCTTCCTTCCTTCATTCGTTCCTTCCTTCCGTCTTGTTTTAAAAGACATAGCAGACGTTTTCGTTTGAGAAAAAGGAAAGAATCCCCATCGCTTGTCTGCATGCAAACTGGTCACAGGTTAATTATCATGGGGCACCCCGACATCGACTAGAATAATATTATGAATGACCTCCCTTAAGCAGTTTTATCTTTCATCAACCGGAAACAAAGCACTGTTATTAGATCTTAAATAGTTGGACACAAACCAAGAATGTGGTTTTAGGCCTAGACAATGGCACTACCAAAACATTATGGGTTTACGTAACAGCGAGCTCGTGAAGTTAACTTCTGTTTTTAGCAGAGCACGAAGATCTAGATCACGTCAAAATGGTTAGGTCCGGTTGTAATGTGTTTAGCCCATGTCTACTTTACTCCTTGGTGGTCTTGACTTCTGGAGTTCCTTCTCTGAAAGGTAACTCTGTAACGTCATGTTTTTTCCTCTGATTGCTTCATTTTTGCCTCTGAGTCTCTGACTACTATGGTTTCACTTGCAGTGTTTGTCATGTTTGTGCGTAACTTGCATTGTATTTACGTTTTAACAATTTTTCCCAATGAATCGCACCTCTTAGTAATCATTCAGTAACTTTATCGTGGCCTTTATATCATGTCAGACGAGATTGATATCAGTCTGAAAAAGGTATCAGCCAAGATTATTTCCTTTGCGTTGAGTGCGAGTAACACCTAACACCCATCACTTCCTAAGATCCCAAACGAATAGGCATTTTCCAAAGGCAAAGATTCTCATTGAAAAAAACTATGTTCTAGATTGAAGAAAGAAATATAACGACGTTAATTAAGGTAATTAAATGGTACATAGGTACTGTATAGCTGTCGAAAAAATTAACGCGGAAAGGAATGTAGGCTCACGAAATTCCTAATGGTAAACGACAGCTAAATTTCGTTCTCTACTCAGGGCGGCAGGTGATAAAGTTACGAAACTGATCTCGACCAAATTCTCCTAAGAAGGATTGTAGAGCTGTGCAAAAACAGCTGGAGGAATTTTGATATTGATATTAGCAAAACTTTGGGTTAATGTACAGTTTGCTTTAAGAAGAACGAAATCACGCTTTTCGATGAAAAAAATTATATTTAGAAATCACCTCCGAAAAAGGAAATCTCTTAAGTGTGCTAAGAAACAAAGTGGTCTGTGTTAGTAATTCTTCAAACCTTTCAGGTGAGTTTTAAGTCAAGAAAGTTAGGCGGCTCGAACTGTGTTTTAACGCATCCGAAATATTTAGTCAATCACAATTCTTTTCCCTTAGGTAATTATACACTGATCATTATTTGGGTCGACAGGCTTTTCATCAGTTATTTCACGCTCTGTGCGTGAGTAACCTTAAAAAACAGCGGGGGTAAACAAAAGTTGCATCGTAAGAAGAGATACTAGGATGACAATATGAAGCCATTTGTGTTTTTTAAAAGCATCGAATACATTCAGAAACATATCAGTGAATAATAACTACCAGTGAGGCTTTTGATGAACATCTGCTCCTTAATCGATACATTCTATTGAACTCGCGTGTGTTAAGTCATGAGATATATCTATTTTTACCCCATAAAACAAAAGATCACGTCACGTTAATTGAATTCGTTGCCAGCATTGTGATGAGAATGTTGTCGTACTGCTTTTTGCAGGGTTTTTTTTTCGCTAATTTTGCTTCAAGTGTCGAATGATCGCCATGACAGCTTTATGCTTTACATTGTTCATTTTTGTAAGTTTGATTACGCATGTGCTGTGCTCGCAAATTGTCCTCTAATGGCGCCTAGTGTCACTCTGAGAAGAACGCGCGCCACAACACCACGGGAGAAAAAATGAATTTATTATAATATATGATTGATAAAATTACTTAATTGTGATTGGCTGAGAGCGGGCCCATTCATCGTCAATTTTATAATTTGCACTGGAGTGCAAATTAACGCGTGCGCTTTCATAGTCATGTAATAAAAGAGTAATCGTGTGAAAACTCGAGCAATTTTGAAAGGATTTACACCTCTCTGGATAACTGAAAATTCAGTCAAATTGCAATCGCCTTAAGGCTCGTGTAGTTTTGAGAAGTTTCAAGTATCCTTCGTAGTGTAAATCCTTAATTAACCTCGCATTCATGCGATTTCCTATTCGGATTTACCGCGTATGAACTGCGTCTCGTGTAGGACTATTTGCTTCGTCGAAATATATCGTGACGAAAACCAACCTCGCTCCCAGTACTTTTCCAAAGCCCTGGGAACGTGGTCGGAGGAAAACTTGAATCAGGATATTGCTAAAGTGAACGAGATCCTCTGCTATTTGAACAGAGGGCGTGTTTAGAATATTTAAACGTAGTAATAAAATACGCTTGAAAAATGTTCTTCATTTTTTAACCAGATCCACGGTTTATTGATAGTCACGTGACTTGCACCCAGGACTTCATGCAGCTTGATGTCAAATTTAATTCGCCGCTCTGGAGAACGCTTCCGTCCAAGATTAACATGCATCTTAATGATGACCACTGCAAACCTTTCCTCGTGAACAGTTCCCATGTCTTAATAAAGACATCTCATTACAGCTGCGGTACAAAGTCCGAGGTCACAAACGAGCACCTGATTTTCACCAATAAGTTCATTGCGAGAGAAGAGACTGGAACCGACCAGTTGGTGTCGTTTTTCCCGGATGTGGAAGTTGCGTTTCGCTGTACTTACGACAGAAAGAAAGGTACGTTTTGCAGCATTTTTGTATTTTTGCAGTTTTCCAACTTTTAAGATTTGAGCCACGTGTGTCGCGTTTAGGTTAAGTTCAAAACGATATGTTATTTTGTTAGCTTAAAGCTGAATTTTCTCTACAAGAGAATTTTACAAGAGTAGACTTTTCACAGAACGGTTGTTTCAACGTTTTTTAAGCCATTGTCAAACCCATTTATATATATTTTTTTTTAAATCATGTGTTTTTCGTATAAGAGTAGGCTTGTTAAGCCAATATGACATTTTGTAGTTTAGGCACTCCATAGCGGTTCAGGAAAGAAAAATAACTAATCTCCCCGTCCTGAGCAAACGTACCGTTTCCAATTGGCTCCTCTTTTGAGCAGTCAATTTTAATGAGCGCTCAGGGTAGTTTTTCCTTGAGGCTCCTTTCTATGATGTTATGATTTCCACTTAGACCACTCCAGAATATGGCTAGCAGTATAGATATACAATTTACTGGGGATGATCGGTCAATGGCGCAGTAAAATATTAATTGAGAAGGATGGGCCACGGATTGATTTCTTCGAACTGAAACAAACGAGGTAAATCTGTGGGCACCATTAAAGATCTCTCATTGGAATTTGTTCCGCAGACTTTGAAATGTTAGTTTCAATTTTTTTTGCTTTAAGCCAATCAACTATTCGTAGAAATGCTACCCGACTACCGATAACCTACATCTCGAATCCCGGGGGGACTCCTATATACTCCTACTCCGTCGTGCCTTAAGGCTTAAAAAAGCGGTTTTGGTACCTGTTAGGGTGTGCACCCTCAAAAGATCCACAGCGGGAGCTTTTTGCGGTACCTTTTAGGTCATTGAGCCCAAAAAATGTGGCAGGAAGTAATGTTTTGTCTTGGAATTGGTACAACCTCTTAGGAGTTCTTGCCAAATTTCCGACGAGCACCCCGTCGTTTTTATACGGGAGTTGCCCCCCCCCCCCCCCGGTCTCCAATATCTATTTTGTCTTGAGTTCGTCGAGTTTGCATATTGCTCTCAAAGCTCTTTGAATATTACAAAAGTAACGAGTTCACGGCTGTTCAACGTGCTGGACTGAGGACATAGCCCCGTCCCCATAGCCTTTTTCGCTTCTCTTAGCCGGCGGGGCCTTGGCACGAGAACGAAGGGCTCTGGAGACATAGGCCCTAAAAGGTGCGTTCCAGATTATGCCAAAGATTCCGGAAATTTCGGAATTCAAATGGAAGGTCCGTTTCGGTTTCTTCCGAGCGGAATATTCGGGATCACCTCTGGAGGTGGTCCACTTATTTCGGTTGGAATGTTCCAACCGAAATACGCCGTTCCATTTTTAACAAACCGGTTCTTTGCCCTAATAAGGAAATTTGGAAAGGAATAAAAAATGGTAAGAGACATTCCAATTGGCTGGCTCGGTTTAATCGGAAAATGTCGTTCCATTTTCCTGGGGTATTCCCACTGATCTGTGACGGTTTGGGATAATGGCAAGCACCCGGTCATCATGTATGAAGTCACAATCTTTTTACATACTGTGTGGGATTGTGAATGGCGGCCCTCGAGGCAAGATTCGAAGAATCTTTGTCTCAGGTTGGAGACTGTTCACTGTCGGTGTAGAACAGAAAGAGGCGATAAGGAACATTGCTGTTTTAAAACAAGGCACTCCAATTGTTTTACCGACATGCAGGCTTTGGCAAGTCATTGGTTTTTGAATTTCAGTTATTGCCCTTTGTTTTTGACTTCTGGCATCGAGCAACTGAGTCGTTTATTTTGGTTGTTTCGCCTTTAAATACCTTGATGCGAGATCAGACCGTTAAGCGAAATAATTTGCAGGCCCGCTGTGTAATGGTTCGGAATACTCACTCATTGAACTAGGTTGAAATTAAAGATCGAGCAGTCGAAGTATCCAATAGTTTATGGCCAACCGGAAGCATTTGTTGGAAATAAAGGAAGTTATTGTATTTGCGAAGAAGTGAGCCGCAAAATAAGAGCTGTCGTAATTGATGAAGCACGTCTCATTGTAGAATGGCAAGTAATTAATATCTGTCTTGATTTATTCCCATTTACTTAATATAAGGCTTTGTAAGTGAAGAAATTTATTGCTCAGCAAATATGCTTTGGGGCCAAAGAATGTGACAAATAAAATTTTGTACCTTTAATACAACCTTTATTAGTCTTACCCCACCCTCTCTTACTGAGGGTGGAATTTTCTGAATAGTTTATAAATTATTACAGTGAAGGGCAGCATTGTTTGTGTGATAATCATTTCTACTTTATCAATGTACTCAGGCAATCCCAACCCTGTATGAGTGGCTCTCAAACTGTAAAATTAGTCTACGACAATTTGATCTACTAGTATATACTAATGCGAAATGTGGAAATCTGATTGGCTGTGCTACTTGTATGCTATCAATGCTCACAATCTAATCATAATCATTGTTAAATCAGCAAACATTTGCATACATTGTATTTACAGAAAGAATTTTTGGCCTGTATATGCCCAACTAGGCATGCTAGGTGCCATATTTGCAAAGGTGCCTGTAGTTGCACTGACTGCAACACTAACTGAACAAACAAAATGTTATATATCAAATTCCCTCGAAATTATGGTGGATCCAGAAATCATTGCGGTGAACCCCAATAGGCAGAACATTTTCTACACTTGTGCAACACGACCACATACTGGTGATAACAAAATCAAAGAGCTGCTTCTTGTGTACATACATGTAGTAAAACTACAGGTTATGAGAGAGGATAACGCCACTTACAGTTATTTAATTCAATTTACATCCTGGCGCTGAGGACATTGTATGTTGACAATATAATTGGAAATTTGACATCAAGCAATATCCCTTGGAAGATGATTTTCTTAATTCTCATGACCTGTCTGCTTGAAAATGTATTGCTACAGTAAGGAGAAATTATAAGTTGGCCACTTATTCTTGAGAAGTGAAAATTTCATTGCTTAGCCCCTGTTTTGTAGGTGATGAACACATTATATAATCCACTGTTAACTTTTAAACTTTATCCATAAGACTATTATTGTTTACATTGCCTCAGTTACTATCTTATTAAGTAACCGGGGAATCAAAAACTCAAGACATTTATTTAGTAGAACTCAAATTGCTCAAATATTCAAGGTATTCTTTCTAAACTGAGGGAGATTTCTGTTGTGAAGTTGATCGCCCTTAACGAAAAGGCAGATCCGACCACTTTCAGCACTTCCGCAATTCAAGCTATTCTTTTTTCGCCTGCTGACTCAAAGGTGATTCTGTTGCAAGCCACGGACTCTTTTCACAGGAGACCCTCCGATCAACAATTCCTGTGAAGAAAATGCTTCCGGCGACAAATTAAGGTGGTATGATACCCTAAAATACGGCGATGCTCATGAAAAATTCAATTTCATGAAAATAGAAGATTTAAGACCCTTGAACACTTGTCAAAAACACTTTCAAACAATCTTGCCGAATTTTCCTCTAGATGAGTGTGAAATATGAGGAAAGTACACAGAGGTATAAATTTTTTTACGTAGCAACGGCCATAGCAATGGTTGTTTACTATAAGACCGTGACCAAAAATACAGATTAGTTTTAACATATATGAACGAAACTATGTAGAAAAGTTTGAAAGACATGTACAATTCGATTTATATAACTACTTGTGAAAACCTTTGCCTCGAATTGCCATCACAGGCTCATTCATTTCCCTTATGAAAACGAATATTTCCTACAACTGCAGTAACTTTTTACAAAATAGAACAACCAGTACACCCTCTCCCTCGAGAGCCAATCTGAACCCCCCTCCTCTATTTGTGGCTTGTTAAAATGATCAATTCTTCGTGTAAGAAACTTTAAGTGCATTTTTCTCAAATGTCTACTTTTACACCAACTGACTTCACGCCAACATTTCTACTTTGCAAAATATTTAAGTAGACTTTCTGAAACTTGGGCTAATCAAAGACCAATAGTGTCGTGATGCAATAAACCAAAAAAAATCGTAACATTTTAACGCCTGTTACGTGACATGAGATCATTTGTCCACTGAGTGTGGTGTAAAATAAGGTTATTTCCAAATAAAGCCTATTAAAAGCTTAGGTTCATTGCACAAAACAAAACATAAACTTGCACGATATGCCTGTTTGACAGTCAAATTTTGTTTTGTAAAAGAGCAGGAAGTGTTGGCGTCAACACTATAAAACACTACCTCAAAAGGCTGTGGTTGGTTGCCATAGCAACCATTTTGAGTGAAACCTTCAAAGTTGATTTTCTCTTTCCAAGTGCAATCACACTTTTTTCACCATATTTAAACTAACTTTTTGGTCCCTTTTAGGGTACCATTCCACCTTAAGCGGGAAGGAAATTCTATATTCTTCATCTTTCTGTAGCATGATTCGCACAGTTTCATTGGTAAACCATTGGCAAACTCAATTTCTTACCCGGTTAAAACTCAAGCTAGCAAATTTCCGGCTCTTTGCTGCTTTTCTCGCCAAAAATATAAACCGGGCCTTCTAACAAAAACCGTTTTGATGCAACAAGTGTTTAGCCACACTATTTTTTGGGAGAGTTGTCCCAAATCCTCCATGTCCTCCATTTTTAAACACAGCTGGTCATAATCACAGCTGTTTCGTTTTTTCTCGCCAGTAATCCCGCGCGAACATTTGACTTCCGTTCAAAATTTCTTGTTTTCAAAGAGCCAATATAAATTCGAATTAATTTGAAAATCCAATGTCCCCAGAGCCCTTCATTTATCGTGTCAAGGCCCCCGCCGCTAAGAGAAGCGAAAAGGGCTATGGGGACGAGAATGTGATTAGACTTCATCATCGGACGCCCCAGACTCCCTAAACGCGGTCACAGAACAATTTAATCGCTGAGGATTCAACCAAATGCAAACATTTTTTCGCCGAAAATGCTTCGAATATCAAATAGATTCATTTTAGCGTAAATATTTCGAGATCAGGAGCACTTTAAGAAAAAAAGTTGGAGAATCTCTTTCAATGAAAAACTTTTATCACTCTAAGAACAAAAAAAAGTATGGACATTTTTATTTACAGAATACCTGCAGCCGGCACATTCAAAATTTGTCAGTGCTTGACTTAACCGCCAGGAATATTGTAACATACAGTGTGTAGTTAAAATCTCCTCGAAGCCAGCACACTGGAAAGTGTCCACTTAGCATATGTGTCCACAGGAAGTTAAAACAACAGTTAGTGCCGGGCACTCGTCAGCACTTTCTGTGTGTCTTTCTGTGTGTCTTTCTGTGTGTCTTTCTGTGTGTCATTGTCCTCTAACATGTGGTGTCTGTCAATGAAATGCAGCTGTCGTCAAGTGGAGCTTCCACTGTCTTCATTCCTACACTCTGAATTCAGTCTAAATCTAGCTCAGGTATTGTGATGAAACCGAGTTTATGCTTCCATACGTCTTTAGCATTCAAAAACACTTGACTGACATATTCGACAACAGTGGTTACGATGTAACTCTCAGGGGCCATAAAGATGTACTTTCTGAGGTGTTGTTTTAGAAGGGCACGCGCTCTGTCACTACCCTCTTTCACTGCAACATCAGCAACGCCAGGAAAGAAACTTGATGTGGTGAGCTCTGAAGGAACAGATTTGTGAAGATTTGGCAATACTGAGTCGTCTACTTCAAAGTAAAAATCAACAGCATCTTCCAACCATTCAAATAACAATTCACAAGGAGACATCTGCTCGACTTGTTGTTCCGACAGCCCCTTGTGCTCAGACTCGAATTTCTTTTTCTTCTCGCAGGTTCTGATATAGAATTTCTGCGCTAACAAGTTGACTTCTCCTTCAAGACTAGCAAGTAACTGCTTGAAGAAAACTTCCACCCAACTCCATATCTGAATCAACCTCTTGTAAGCTCTTTCATCAAGCTCTAAAGTAGCGAAGTCGGTGAACTTAGCCCAAAACCAGCGTGTCTTGTCAGACATAGGAAAGTTAGCAACGTTGACAAACAATTTCTTCATTTCCGCAGTCGAATTCTTTCCAGCAAGGAGGCTTGAGATCATGAAATCCAGCAAATCAATCATTTTTAGAACCATGATCTGTTGTTTTTTCTCTTCGACGTCTTCTCTTGTGTTCGCCAATTCCAAACCCTTCATCTGATTCATCATGTCTTCCAGGACACAATGGCGAAGTTTGTTGTCGTGATCATTCACGACTAGAAGATTTTGTGTCGGGATAAAGAAGCTCGGAATTTTCTCCCTCTTCACGCCTTCCAAAGCCAGCTCCAAGCCTTGAATTACCCTTTCGGACAAATAATTCTTTTCCCAGCTGAGATGGCGGTCCTTTGTGAACAGCTCAGAAAGAAGGATGGTCTTAAACATGTACGACGGAATCAAAGATGGATTCCATCTCAGCTTCTCTGAGATATCATCTCTTACGGCTTTCAGAACTCGGTAGCATGCTTTGAAGCCGTACGGAGACGAGGCCAGAATTTCCTTTTCTGCCATAGAAAACGAGATGCGCCAGCTGTCAAATCCAGCGGGAACCACGTGAAATCCACACTTTTGAAGAACTGGATCTATTTCTTGTGCAAGCTTTGTCGAGTGAACAGGAAGCTTGGATATCTGGAAATCCAAAGTAGGGGTCAAATCCAAGCTTACAGTTAATCTGCTGTAACAATCGCCGCCTTGCCAGTCAATGTAAAATGTTGTAGCCGGGCCGTGTTTTTCCGTCGAGTACATCGCACCAGAAATGTCTTGCTCATCGCTATTCCCCAGTAGCGCGGAGGCCACAGGCCACCATGCCTCACTCCAGTTTTCTTGTGTAACTCGTTCGATGACAAGTCCTTTAGGTAGTTCGGCGTCACTTAGAGATGCGTTGACAAGCTTCTTGAAGAAACGAGACAGCAGATTTGGGTTGAAGAAGCCTTCGTCATCTTTGAATTCTTCCCATTCTTGCCCATCAAGGATGAGCTTCGTGTAGCCTTCGCCTTTGTCACATGGATGAAATAATGGTTTGTCGGTGAGTGAGTCAATTCTGATCATGAAGTCGAATTCATCTGGCCGGCGAACTTTCACTCCTTCGTAAACACTTCCGCTTTGAATAAGAGTGCCCTGAAATCGCTTGTCTCGCTTTTCCACCTCCGCCAGAATGTTTGTCACAAATCGCTCGAGTTTCTCTCGAATCAATTCAGCTTCGTCTTCATCTTCAAACCTCGCTTTTTCCTCAAAACGTTCCACAATGTCAGACATGACGATGTGGCTTGATGTAGCTTGATCACTTCAATTGACTTTGGTAAGGATTTCAGCCTTGCGGAAGTATTAGCAATTTCAGTTTCTTGGAATACGTCACAGCATCAGACATCATCTTGTTAGTAGTTCAAGCGATATTGTAACACGAGGGTGAAATAAAGTTGTTTTTGTTATCAGAATACATCCTTTTTCTTTCTCGGAACGGCACAAAGAACAGGAACTGTTTCTAGAAGTTGACCCCGTTGTATATTTCCGGTTTTCATATGAGTTTTAAGGCTGCCGCACACTAGCCGACTTTTTGTCGTACAACTGCTGATTTTTTGTCGGGGTCAAATCGGGTTAAAATTTGTCGGGCCGTCAGCTTGCTGCACACTAGCCGATTTTTTGTCGTGACTAACCGCGTTGAGGCTTGGGGCCGAGTCATCCAAATCAAGATGGCGCCTATTTGGCGAATATGGTATGGTATATGCTATACTTTATTTAAATCAAGGAAACACGCTAGCCCCAACAACACTCAGCTGGTTTCCATGGGGGGTGTGTTTGTACAGATATAAAAGACACTAAAGCTAATTGTTTACCCGACATTTCCACTTCAGTAGCAATTTCCTGCCAAGCTTTTTCCTTCATGCCTCTGTTGCTGTAGTTAGACGATGTGATGTTGAAAAGACATTCATGGCATTGTCAAGCAGCAGCAAGCTTGTTCTCTTTTACAGGTGTCCATTGCTCATCTCCGCGCTGATTTCAGCTTCGATCTCCGCCATGTTGGAAAAGACGCTTGTTCACGTGATTCTCATGACATTTCCTAATTGGTTGAGCCCCGACAAATTATCTTGGTCCACCGCACACTAGCCAACAAGGCCTGACAAGACGTTTTGAGATCTAGCACTGTCAGATATCGCCCGACAAGCCCCGATCCTGTCGCAGACTTGTCTGAATTCACCGCACACTAGCCGACAAATGACGGGGCAACGACATGATAGAGTCCAAACTGAAAGCCAAATTGCAACCGTGGACAGCTGTTTCGACCTTGTTGGGTCTCGTCAGCACGGTGTAGCAAGCTATGAAGTGATCAGCTGGTTGACTGACATCCATATACTCACTGAATGCAGATGTTGATGACCTCAGATGCAAATTTGCAAATTTGCAAATTGGCCAATGTCACATGAAAAACGCGTGACAAGGGACAATAGGAAAAATCCAGAATATCATGTCGTTGCCGCTATAGGGAAACTGCGGACAGACAAAAACAGGCAGCATTTTCGTTTGCGGTCCTTTGCACCATTATGTTAAACTGACAAAAAATCGGCTAGTGTGCGGCGGCCTTTAGTATCTCTTGCGTTGCGTCACATAAAAGAGGCGGATCGAGAAGGCTGTCGCCCTTTTTCTTTTGTGCCGCTTTTTATGCAACCTCGTTCTCCAGGCTCTCCTCTCCCTCCCTTGTCGTTGGGAGAAAGACCCTGGTTGCAGTTGGTCACGTGACCACCTGTGACACAAACGTTTCCACCGGGGAGTAGAGTAATTTTGGTGGATCTCAACTGAAGCGAAAGGCGATCGCTGGTCATCGCTATATTAAACCACACACGGCCAAATGCACCTTTGAAATTCTCCAGACCTACATATTCTAAGCTTCATACAGGTCAAACGAAATATATTTATATATATCCAGCCAAGAGATTATCAAGGTAAGAGAGCGAATCCCTCATATAGGCCTTATATCCAAGGTAATCCCTCTTAAGTTATGTTTAGACACTGCTTTCGTGGAGGATTTGTTTATGTTTCATTTCATTTCAAAGCGAAGGAAACGAAAACGCACAACGCTGTGGGGATGCTTTCTTTGATATAAATATCAAATATATACATACATATACATACATTTCTTTATTTTCTTATAACTATGTTAACAAATTGGACAAAGAAGCAAAAGATTTTCTACCCTAGCTATGTTTTAATACATTTCGAAACTTTAGGAGTCTAAATAAGAGACTGATGTCTCCAACACAAACAATAAAAACTGAATGAACTGCAGAGAAATAAACAGCCAAACGAGTGCAAAGCAAACGAACGTCTGAACACAACGCAACTGAACAAACCGACGATCGAAAGTGCTCACCGTCCAAACAACAAACGCTCACAAAAGCGAGTTTAACCAACAACGACAACAAGTTGTTGTTGTGTAAATGGCAAAGAAAAAGAAACAATAATGTAAATAAACAAAGAATTATAACGTGCGCTTACTCAGCCTCTCAGCCGAACACCAAAATACCTCCAAGCTAAAACACCCAGGGGTGGACTCCTATTAACAAAGAACGTCGAAATTTTGAAAAGAACCCCTAAGAGGTACCAATTGTAATACAAGACACTAACTGACACTTTCATAACTTTCAATAGCGATAACGACGACAAAATTAAAAACAGTTGATTTTTAATATCTCCTGGTACCGCAAAAGCTCTCACTGCGGACCTTTTGAGCTTAACACCTTAAGTGTTACCAAAACCGCTGCGTTAACCCCTGAAAGGTACGACGACCCCCTCCCCGTCCTTTGTATGTGGAATCTCCACCCCCCGGCCAAAACACCTTCCATGCCAGCCAAACGCCAAAAGTACCGGAAGCGAGACCGTGACAGGCGACAAACTAAAACCAAAATGACCCCGATCAGAGCAAATAGCAGATTCTGGATATGGGAGCTAAAATTTAACTCCATTTATGTCAATCATCAGTAAACGTTGCGGATACCAGTTATCTGTTAGTGAATATGACGGATATATCTTTTTTATTCTCTTGATGGCATTTGCATGAGTGCATGAAGTGGAACATTGAATATTGTTTTTTTCCTTCGCCACGATTTAGCCATCTGAAAACGTGAAATTTCACTTCCGGTTGGGTCAGAAAATTTCTCTCATGAACACTTTAAAAATCGCGTCATTTCTCAGCTCAGCTGATCAATTTTCACTCAGCTATTAGTTAAACCCTATGCATGCAGTCTGTCGATAAGTGCAGGTAATAAGCGTGCAAGCGTCATCATCACTGCACTATCCCTACTCCTCAAAGTCTGAGCGAAACTTTTTTCCTAAATGAATTGCTGTCTCTTTTCAGCTCCTCTACAACTGGATAAACTTCACTCAAGTCCCGAAGAGGTGCCGACTTATTATGGGTTACCAGTTGAGCTGAGGTGTACATTCAAGTATGGCGCCTATCCCGTACGAGCTGTGATTACTCACGAAGGAAAAATTGTGGCTAAGCACGAAAATAACACACAAACTGTAACAGCTACTGTCAAACTTCTGAACAAGGAATATGAATTGTACACTTGTCTGGCTGAAGATGCGAACCACAAGAAAATTACGTACAACATCGAGTTAAAAATAATTGGTACGACTACCTTTTAGCTATTGTTGTTGTTGTTGTTTTTGTTGTTGATATTGTATATGTTGTTGTCGTTGTTGTTGTTGTTGTTGTTGTTAATGATGATGATGATGATGATGATACTGGGGTCACATTTTGCAGAGCAATGTCAAGAGCTGGGACTGGGTTGGGTTTGGCGGAAACTTTAACTTCTCTTCGGCTCTGACCAACCCAGCTCAGGACCGCCGCTTTCAGGCTTTGCTAAATTTATACATTAATTGGACTCCTGATTTTTGTTGTTGTTACTTTTTTGCCTTTGCCTATTTCTTGACTTCAATAGAAATATAATTCTAATGGGATGACACCAGTAACTGCAAAAGAGGAATCGGTTATGAAAAGACGCAAAATGTATAACTCCTATGTTTGCTATTTTCATAGATCCATCTTCCATTTCACTCGGTGGTAGAGACATCGCTTGTACGCGTGATGAAATGCAGCTGACGCTGAATCGTTTGACGTATCCATGGTTACACCCAAAATACTTCGACATGCATCTCCTAGACAACAGCTGTAGACTTTTCCACATGAATTTTACGCACATTATAGTGAAAACTACATACGGAGAATGTAAAACAACCAGGAGGAATACAGTTGATGGTGTCATCTATGGCAACATCTTGATGGCGTTTGTGAGATTTCAACCCGGGCAAGTGATCACCAGAGTCCCGGATGTTTTTTTCCCTTTTCAGTGTCAGTTTGATCCCAAGAAAATGACGTCGATTTCGTCGAAGACGAGTGATCCAAAAGGTAATTAATCTTAATACATTAAAACATTGTCAAACTGGTTCATGATCGAAAAGAGCAATCCGCCGTGGTTCTTTGAACGGTCTAAATCTTGTTCAAGAGTTGGTTCCATCGATTTTTTTTCACCGATTGTTTTTAAACTTTGTGCAAAGAAACTTGTTGCCGGTTCCCATGAATTAAAAGCGCTTTGAGCGATATCTGGCCAACAATCTTGCCTCACTGTCTAATGAAGTCGCTCAACATTGTGACACTACTTTGCCGAGAATGGATCTTTTTTTAGCAATTTAAGTTTGTTGAAGAGCCAGTCTTATAAACACTACCTTGTTCCGTTCGAATTGGAGAACTATTGGTCCAGTTTCTTTTTTTACAAGTTAGTAGACCGATATAAAATGTACTGCAATCACAGGCAGACCACTCTATGTGTTCGTGGTTTAATATAGAGAATGTATGAGAGTTATGAATAAAGCTCTGAAAATTGCATATTTAAATCACATCTCGGCCTAAATATCCCAATAAAGTTAAATGAAACCATAATCGACTCATGTATGGTGTTTTTTCGCCTTCCTGGGCCGTCTAAAGCGTCTTACAACGAAATTACTTTTGGCCGGTTACGGTTAGACATAAGAAGGAGACAAGACATGCAACTTCGAGGCAGTCAGCCCCGACCTCCTCCACTTCAAATTGGAATTAACGCAAAAATACTGAAAATCTCACCTGAATGGCGACGGATCTTGATAGATGAGTTTTTTCTCTATCTCTTCGCCGAATTTCAGCTTCATCCCTCCAACAGTTTCCGAGAAAATCGACGCTGAAGTCATAAATACAGCTTTCTCAATATGATCGGTGCCAAACTCAACGACCAAAGGAATTAAAGGAATGCAGGCCGTTTCAAATCTACCAATCAGCGCTTGGCTTCCCGCGGCAGCGGTAGATTCCCGCGGTAGATTTGAAACGGCCTGCATTCCTTGAATTCCTTTGGTCGTTGAGTTTGGCACCGATCATATTGAGAAAGCTGTATTTATGACTTCAGCGTCGATTTTCTCGGAAACTGTTGGAGGGATGAAGCTGAAATTCGGCGAAGAGATAGAGAAAAAACTCATCTATCAAGATCCGTCGCCATTCAGGTGAGATTTTCAGTATTTTTGCGTTAATTCCAATTTGAAGTGGAGGAGGTCGGAGCTGACTGCCTCGAAGTTGCATGCCTTGTCTCCTTCTTATGTCTAACCGTAACCGGCCAAAAGTAATTTCGTTGTAAGACGCTTTAGACGGCCCAGGAAGGCGAAAAAACACCATACATGAGTCGATTATGGTTTCATTTAACTTTATTGGGATATTTAGGCCGAGATGTGATTTAAATATGCAATTTTCAGAGCTTTATTCATAACTCTCATACATTCTCTATATTAAACCACGAACACATAGAGTGGTCTGCCTGTGCTGCAATTACCATATTTAAATTTCACAAGCATATAAGAAAACCTCTCCAAGCAATTTTTCTTTGATATTATCTGACAAGTCTCTTACTTTTCAAAACATGAGTTGTCGGTCGCTTTTATTTATACAAGAAACCTTTTCGGCGATACGGCGGCCATTTTGAATTCTGTTGTTTCAAATAGCTATTATGGGATGCTTAGGTGGCAAATACATACTAATTTGCCCCCTGGGCACCCATAATAGCTATTTGAAACAATACTGAATTCAAAATGGCCGCCGTATCGACGAAAAGGTCCATTAAATGTTTCTTTTTTATGATCGGAAAGCAATCCCTCTTGTGGATCGCTTTTTATAAATGTGACAGAAATGACTAAAATAGATAATGATGTTACTTGAATATTGTCTTCAGGGGTCACTAGTAATAGTCATAGCTCGAAACCAATTATATGAAGTATTACTTGTTTTCATTTGTCACAGAGCCGCTGACCCTGGTTAAATCCAAGAGCAGTCCACCAGTTGTGAAAACGTACAAGAAATTTGACACCAGACTGATTTGTAGGTTTAAAGGTGGACATCCTCCCGTCAACATCACACTGACCAGGAGAGGGAGGAGGCTGACTGACGGGGTAGTAGTGAGGGGAAAGGTGTTGTACGGTACGATAAAGACCAATCATTGGGCAGCATTTGGCTCGTATCAGTGCATGGCGACGGATGCTAAAGGAAACCAAGTAAAGTATAGGATAAATCTTAGAAAGACAGGTAAGGACGTATTTAGAGAACGCGTGAGATCATCCAACGTCGTATTAGCATAGGTAATCATACGGTTTCGAGTTCAATTTGGAATTAATTTGCACGAGTGAGTTTTTCAAAAAGCTGAAATTGCACGAGCCGCACTCACAAGTACAAATTAATTTGCACCGGTGTTGCACTTTTTGTACTGGTGTTACACTACGTACTTGAACTGCACTGTTCTCAGCAAATCAGAATCGAGTAATTTTTTCATGTGTATTATTAAGGACATTAAATAGGTCACCTTGAAATCATAACTGTAATTTGTCTACAGTTAAGCGTTTTGCTTTTTAGGACTTATTTTCATTTTTTGGACTTCGAGATCTTCTGTTCAGCGCCTTGGGATCCCTATTAAAATTTCGTGTTAAAATTGGTAGAGCAAATTAGCCGGAATAAATTAGCTTTCCAACAGCGTCTGCATAATCATGCTTTCGATATTAATGCAGCCAATCAGACAGATACAAACGTCTTCCATATTTGGCTGTATCTGACAGATTTCACACCCGTTTTTTCCGCCACAATATTGAAGCCCTCGATAAAATGCGGTCTTTTATCATTTTAGGACCCAATGAGTTGACGTCAGCCGGAGTAACTGTGACGTGTAAAAGTCAATACATGGATGTCGCCTTGAACCGACTCGTGTACCCATGGCTAATTCCAGGGTCACTCCACATGAATCTTATCCAATCAAACTGCACCGCATACAACGTCACTGACATGCAAATCCGGATCCAGGCCCCGCTCTATGGATGTGGCACCAACACACTCCGGAAGAATAAGTTTGTGTTGGAATCTCGCAATATGTTTATTGCCCGCGAGAAGCGACCGCCTGGGTTCAGAATCTCATATCTGCCCGATATGCACTTTCCATTTATTTGTCGTTATGAAATAATTCGCTCAGCTGGGAAAACAGTTCTTAAATCACTCGGTAAGTAATCAGACTTAATAATTTGAAGACAAGATTGAACATGGCAGTTATACACAACTTAAGCAGTTGTGAAATTAAAGCCTGAAAAAAATTCAGGCTTGAACGGGATTCGGACCCATGACCTTTGCAGTACCGGTGCAGTGCTCTACCAACTGAGCTATCAAGCCAACTGAGAGCTGGTCACATTGTGAGTTTGTAATATACCTGTAGATAGTGAAGAATACAAGTGAATATATGAAAGATCGTATATTTGAACTGCGGAGAAAGATATAAGACATTATTGATCATCGCAGTTATACACACAACTTAAGCAGTTGTGAAATTAAAGCCTAAAATCCTGAACGGGATTCGAACCCGTATTCAGACCTAATCCAGATTCAGAGCTAATCATTATTATCAATAACATGTTAATTTATGATTGAGGTGAGGATGTCCTCCTCACCCCAACCTCAAAACAACTCTCACTAAACCCGTTTTATTTGAGCGTCATTGTTAATTAATTAGTAGGTCACCGATAACAATTGTTGACTATTGTTGTTGACTTATTTCATCAAATAAAAATCCAGGCCCGGATTGTTCGAAAGGTGGATAACGCTATCCACCGGATAAATCACTATCCAGTGGATAGCGTGGCTTGTTTGTCTACCCGCTGGATAGTGATTTATTCGGTGGACAGCGTTATCCAGCCTTTGAACACTGAACTGGGGCCAGATTATTAAACCTCTTCTCTCATGTATTACCTCCTTCGGGAAGGTAGTTTTATTAATGAAGGAGTACGAGCAATCTTGCTTGTCCTTTATTTCGTCAAGCGAGATAAAACGCGCTAGTGTTTACTGCCATTACTTGCCGTTACTTCTCTTTCACTTCTCGCCAGACGACATAAAGGAACAGACGGTTCACACATGTCGTTTATCACCTTTGTTCGCAGAGTGCGTTTCGAGCTAGGATTTTACAGTGTTCTCTTCTTTGTTGAAAAACGAACAACGGATGCAACGGGACGAATTTATTTATTGGCTCTTAATTAGTTGCTCAGCAAATCTTGGGATTTCACTGTGAACACTTTCTCGAATACTCTAAATTAGAGAGTTCGTTTCGTTTTTCTTTCAGAGCCACTGACACTTGACCAAACAATGTCAAGTTCCCGCAAAATATTTTCCCCGCTCAACATGGCTATCAAGCTCAGGTGCGTTTTTCACGGAGGTGAGCCCCCAGTGCAGGTCAGCATCAGGAGACACAAGGAGGTGATTGCGCGTGCGCAAAGCAGGACGTTAAGCTTTGTTTTGAGACCACGCCTCCAAGATGGTGGTAGTTATGTGTGCCAAGCGACCGATGCCAGCGGAGAAACTGTTAGGCATGTAATACACTTGGAAGTTCCAGGTAAATAAGTTAAAGTTTACCATCGCTACAGAAATGTTCAAGTGATTCCTGTTAAGGAGGGGAGGTTGACATGAATTTAAGGTGACTCGATACAGTTTCCAGTACTTTCCAAGACTTAGAGTTTGATGGGTCATTATAACCACTCTATATCAGTTGAAACCAAAATCATGGTATCAAAAAACTGCCCAATCATTGGCGAACAAGTTGCTGTCAATTTTATGGCACAACAGGTTACCATAGCAACAATATTACCTGCTAAAAACACCCTTAATTTTAGCTTGAAGCGCTTATAACTCGAAAACGAGCTAGGTGACCCCCATTTTTTATTATCGAATTTTAATTAACATGATAAGATGCAACTTTTTGCAAAGTTTAAAAAATTATACGGAAGGGGTTCAGAGCCACCTTAAATTTTCGAAAATTTTCTGTTTCCATAAATTTTTATAATCCTTTGAGAGAAACTATTTATCCCCAAAGTATACCCAAAATAATTTATAAAACAACCCAAAATATCTGTATGCGTTTGCAGACGCAACAAACAGACGTACGACTCAAAGCCTCGCGCCGCTAGTAATAATTTGCCATTTATCTTGGAACCTCCGTGCCACTTTAAGGACTTAGGCCTGGTTCGCACTCTAGCGACATAACAACATAATTACTTATGTCGGTAATGTGAACATCGAGATAAAGACAAGGAAAAAAATCCTCGTTTTTTTTCTTATGTCGTTATGTTCATGCTGTTGTGTTGCTATTATGTCATTATGTCAGGATATTCACACTGCAAACATAACGACATGACGTCCTTCTTGTCGTTGTGTCGCTAGTGTAAACTAAGCCTAACTGGTTTATGATTTTCCAAGCAATAATAAAATTGAAATGAGGATGCCACAATTTATAGAGTTTGTTGGTTACACGGCAGCGGCATACTAACTAATGAAGCGCAATATCTATGATCATAATTGAAAATGAGGTCATTTTTCTTTTCAGTCAAAGGGGTTGTGTTTGACAAAGGAGCAGCAGTAATTGAGTGCGGTTCAGAATTTACCACCGTCACCTTGGAGCGCGCAAAGTACTCCTGGTTTAACCCGGAACGCATGCGTATACATCTCAATAATCCAATCTGTCAGCCGTCCTTAGTTAACACCACGCATGTCCGTTTTAAAATGCCGCTTGGTGGCTGTGGAAGCAGGCACATAACTTCGCCAAGGAAAGTTCTATTCATCAATCGAGTGCTCTTTGTCGAGGAGGATCAGCATCATGGCTATATGGAGAAAGAAATGAAGACATTGATGGAAATTTATATTCTCTGTAAATATAAACGCACTGATTTCATGATTGAAAACATCAGCCAGAAAGGGAAGCGTCTTTTGTAAAAACTAATGAGAAAATTTAGGAATAGTTATAGTTTATTGTATACAAGTAGACCAACAGGGACGGGGAAATTAAACCAAGTCAAAAAGTGAGAGGGAGGGGATGGAAAGAGAAGAATGAAGCAATCTTTACGCCACTTTCCCCCCTCCTCCTCATCTTTTTTTTTTTAAAAAAGTTAATAATTTTAATTTACAAAGCACAACTAATACATACATTACTTACAGTGCAGGTCTCATTACGATACTCTACTTACAAAACAATACTGACGTTGCTTACAATACGGGTTACGTATGAAAGCAATACAAAACTGAATACACTTCTAACAGAAAGTACAATTGCTTGCATTACGGGCTACTTATGCTACTGACAATACAATACTCTACTTACATTATTTGCTGAGCATGCAGTTACTTACACTACGTTATCCGAACTACTTACATTTCTTACAGTACAATATTCCAGTTACAATAAAATTCTAACCTAACAATAAATTGTAACCTCCTCCTTATCTTCTTGGCGCGTAGATTTGCTTCTAGTTCCTTAGACTACTCCTTATTTTCCTTCTACTGCGACTAACACTTAAATTAGTATTTAACGATTAGAATTTAACTACCAAATAGCGCAAAAATGTCTGCGTGCTGTATTTTAACTCTGAATAATCTACCTTAAAACAACGAAAACGTTATTAAGGAAGGCGCCCGAGGATATTAGGGTCTATATCTTTCCCTCCATCCTCCCCTAGTACTTGGATTCTCCCTACCCAGCCCTACAAGGGGTTTGATCCCACTATGTGTTTAACTAGGGTGGGGCTAGGTTAGGGATTGGATGTCTTTGTTGGTATATTTGTAATGCCTCAAAAGTACAATAGTCTCTCTGTATATAAGCATGTAGAGACCGAATAGCACGAGTGGCCCTGTAAATAAGTCTGATTTAGTGCTGGTGATATTTTAGTTTTTAGGACTAAGAGCTAGGGGGAGGTAGAAGGGCAGTGTTTTTCTCATGAGAGCAGTAAATGAGGGACAAACGAGATTCTGTGATTCATTTTACATTAGACTTAACTTCGTTGACACAGTTCCATTCGAGAGTTAGTTCAAAAGCCCTTTGATTACACAAGTTTTCAACTGCATGTTTTTAAATGCTGTAATAATTTCAGCTGCATTTCTTTGAATTTCCCTATTGTAGTTTTGATCTTGTTATTGCTCAAGGAGACCAAGGCGAATTCTTGTTGAAATATAAATCGAAATGAAGTAACCTTTCTATTGAATGAGCTTATTCAGGGTGTTATGCGTGTTTTCTCTTGGTGACGCATTATTTTCTGGGCAAAAATTAACGTTTTATGTGATATGTGAAAGAGAGCGTGTTTTGTGACGCGAGAATGTCTGTGAAATCAGGGCGTGACACGAGATAATAGCCCCACCTTTGCCACGTTCTCTTACATCTATTTGCGATATTTAGGCAATTTAGTTTGGTTGTCACAGTGTAAAACCGCTCTCTTGATTTTGTCTTCCTCTTATAAAACCGCAAATTCGAAAAATTTAGTTCTCGTTTGGATTGACAATGGTAACGGTGTATCGTCACACTGCAAAGCAAAATCTCAGTGTGACATTTCAGGCTGCTTTTCCACGCTATTTCTCCGCCTATATCTCGGCTCGACCGTGACAAGCAATGGAATTTAATTTAATACAGCTTTAAACACTGATCCCACAAACCCAACATTTGTGTTAGCGACTTTGTCTGCAAGGCAAGTGAAAATCTTAGAATTTATCTGTAGCACCGCGTCATGAAGAATTCTTGTAATATTTGAAACAACAGCATCTTTTATGCCGGGGGTCGACCCTGGTCACCAAAAGTTATAGTGAACAGTGATGGATATCCAGTTAAATCGTGAGACTTCGCACGCATCTATGGTCAACGTAACCAGAAAAAAATTATAGATTTAATTATTTTTTGCTTAGTTTTCTTGCTTTTTATGGTTGCCTTGTTAAATCAGTTGCTATGAATCGTGATCCAACCTTTGCAACTTTCAAAATATGTCGGTGAGGAAAATGTTGCATATACATTATTACACATGCCACGCGACAGATGAAACATGGGAAAACACAAATGTCGCGTGGAGTTGAGTGGAAGCGATGAATTAGTATTGTATTCGTGTTTTTCCGCGTGGTCTTCGTAAGGGTGGCTGCACGCGCGTTTGAGGCGTGCCCTGGCAAAAAATCTTAAATTACTCGACTCACTAACGCCAGAATGTTTATTCGCTATGCAGGCATCAGTGAAAAGAGGACCAAAAGCTGTATTGCATGTTTGAATAAACCATAGCCGGCACTAAACTTTGAAGATACATGAAACTGGTAGAGGGCTTGGATTAATCAGGTGGCCTGAAAATGGTTACCGCTTAAACTTTTTAATATTTACACTAGGAAATCGGGGTATTCGAAGCCTGGGCAAGAAATCCTTAAACGGAAATGCCGGATGAGATTTGGCGTGTACCACAATGTACCGGCAGAATTAACTCGGAGCGCTGGAAACTGTGCTGGGTAGCTGCCTATAGTGGGTGAAACGGGTGGAAGGCCTGGAGCTAGCAGATAAAAGCAGATGATGAGCACATTTTTCCTGTGTGGGGTGGCCTGCTGACATCCCTGTAGGATAGTTTTGGACTACATCTCAAGATCTGGTCTGATTATTTCACTTACGCCATTTCCGAAATTTTAAGAATTGTTTGGGTAAACTCTTAACGGACACTGTTTTCCCAAGAAAAAATAATATTTCCTGTGAAATTGATTTCTCCTGGATGGGTCAGGTGACTCCGCAGTGGGAAGTTTATTTTCATTGACAACTCCTTTCCTGCAGCACCGTACTTTGGAGGGTGCAGGAACCAAAACTTCTTCGCGATGTCATGGATGTTATTCTTTCCTTCTATAAAATTCCAAAACAATTTTTAACAATCCAAATGTCGCATTGAGTGGTTTTCGCTGACCGTATATAATACAAGGCACAGCAATCCAGTGTACGTGAATTTCTCTGAGAATATATACAATTGTCGTACAAATACAAATATGTATACAATGTGCCCTCCCGGTTATTACCATAATGGCTTTATGGCAACTCCTGAACTTGGGCACAGGATGTACGGTTACACATTGTTGGATTGCATTGTGGAGTCACAAGAGTGCTCAAACTGCAAAGCAGTGAGCGAAGCAATAAGCCAATAGTGAACACCTCTTACAAGGCTCTCCACCCAATCCATAGAGTGCTCAAACTGTGTAAACAGTGACGTATATACTTTTCTGAAAGGAGTAATCGATGGGTGGACTGGCTAAATTGATATTCTTGGTATTCGTTTATCATCCCTTCTGGAACTAAAATGATCCTTCCTTTATCACGCCATACACCTTATTAGGGACCTTAAGTAACGACGACGGCGACGCCAAGGACGACGCCTAGAAAAAAAAGAATTTATATTTTACCGTCGAATTTCGCACATGCCTAGATCTGTTCAGTACGTCTATCGGTCTCAGAACTTGCTCAAGCTTAATATGCAATACCAGCGTACAATTCCAAAAGAAAATACGAAAAATAAGCCGCCGTCGCTCACGTTCTCCAAAATACCCAGAACTTGGTCATTTCACGTTGTCGTTTTACAGAGGACGGCTAAGAAATGTACCAAGAATTATAACGCCCGTGCACAGCTATTGTTTTGCTCATTAAACCTTTGTTTTGTGGCGTTCTCGTTGCCGTTGCCGTCGTGGTTTGCTTAAGGTCCCTAATAGCACACGACGTCGACATTCATTGCGTACGAAACCCACATGGCGGAATCCGTAGCATTTCGTGGGTGCAATTATTATTTGAGTGGGTTACTATGCTTGGATCCTAGTGAATTCTTTCAATGAGCACAGAAACGCCAATATATTTTCCGTACCTTCCCGTAATTAACGTGTTTAATAAGAGGGGTGCTGTGAATTCACACTCAAACTGTGATGGCTACCGAGTTATCTAAAAATGCACAATGTTGCAAGTGTTTTTTTTTATAAACTGGAAACATGATTGCCTTTATAGACGGAAACCTCAAAGTTGCTGTCCTTCCTCGTGACAAACCTTGAGTCATGCCGATAAATCCTTTATTCCACGGGCACTTTGTGTTTGAGGTCCAGCAAAAGTTTAGCAGTCAATTATCGCATATAACCTTGGCGGACACGGCCAGCTTAGTTTAAAATTCCATTTCTTAATTAACAGTTAACGGTAGGCTGTTAATATGCGAATACACTCTTTTTTTATACAAGAACCTTTTTTATCAGAACGTTGAGGCTGAGATTAAACAACATTTTGAGAGCGTATTAAAAACAATCCTCATGCTGAGAGTTAAGAACGTTCTTATTTTGCTAATTGGCGTGGTGAACTTAGTAGTGAAAAAAGTTATACGTCTAACGATAGGTTTTTCCCTGGGGACTGTATATTTTCGGCTTACGGACACTAAAACTGAACCGAGCGGGAAATGCTCTAAAAACTTGGGGAATCTTACTCTGGAGAGCACTGCTAGGCCTGCGGGAACGGAAACTCGACACGATATCCTGGTACACGACGATCTACTTCATTATGGTCTTTTCTACGGACGTCAAGGAAGAGACATAGCTTGGTCCAACCGAGTAGTCTATTCTGCACTCGTTATTGTCGAGGAGGTAATCGTCGATGTAGTCGAAGAACTTTAATTCACTGTTGCGACTAGTAGGTTTCAAACCTACTAGTCTTTTCGAGAATGCAATATTGAATTGATTTTTCGACAACGGAACCCGTTAGCCGTATTCTTGGATCTAACGAGCGAGTTCAATATTCGAATAATCAATTCATTATTACATTCTTGAAACGACTAGCGGGTTCAAGTTTCAGATAATCAGTTTATTAATCCAATCTTGAGGGGTACGCTTCACTTAGTTTGACTGTAAAATAAGGTCAAACTTAAAGTGACTGAAAAACGGTAAATCTTCTCCTAACATACGACAAAAAGTTGCTGCATGACAAGATTTGCCTTCCAGAATTCAAGTTCTTTCGAACTTTTAAAAAACCGTCAATTCTCGCTGTTCCTGAAAATTCTTGGGGAAAAAAAAATTACAAAAAAGGGTAAGCTCCAAAAATGAGTGAAAACTGAAAGGTTCAAGTGTCATACGACGATAGAATAGACTTCAGCCTTCGCTGGCCGCGTTAACGCAACTTACGATCCATCAGATACGCGTCACGTGACTGAATATCCGAGCGATATTCCCCAATTTTCAAAACTGCGCGTGTTGCGAATAATATTTGTAGGATAATAAACAGAATAGCGGCCTCCGTTTGGCGCGAAAAAATGCTCGGATATTTGACCTTGGACATTATCTGTTCCTCAAAGCTCACTGTTTTCCTCGAGCTACGCTCATGAAAAACTGTTCACTTCTCGGAACAGATAATGTCCGCGGACAAATATCCGAGCCGCTTTTCGCGCCAAAGGAGATTATAATTATGCCTGATAGGCACGGTTTGGCCGCTAGAGAGCTGGGGATGGCCTTCAGCAAGAAATATGGAAATATAGACGAAGCAAGCACAATATGAGGAGTGTGTCGTTTCACCTGCTTGGTTCACGTTTTCCTGCGCTACAAGCTATATTAGTTCCGGTCCAAATCAGAGTTGGAATTGGGTTGTTTTGAATTTTCTTAACGCTTTATTTCCTTTATTTATTTGTGCGTTCAATAGCTGCCTTTTTTACGATCAACTTTTTTTCAGTTTTCGGCATTTTCCAATGTGGATGGTTTAAGATGCGAGCCAATTTCAGGCAATTGCTTACATACTGGGATATATTGTAATAGAATTCTAAAAAACGTTAATCGTGAAACGAGTTTTTTCGCTCTACGTGAGTGGACAGTATACATGTCCGGATGTCATCTCTTTAAAGGGAAGTTGTAGATGAGTTTATTCAATACATTTCAATATAATGGTTCTTCAAATTTCACCGGAATGTGACAACAACAACTTTATTTCATCACAGTGTTGTAATATCGCTTAAACAAAGTAGAATTTACAAATAAGTAAGGTTTTTTTTGGTCAGCTGAATGTGGACATGAGGTCTGTCCTGACAGCATGCACAGGCGTGGTTGAGACAATTCTAGATTACAGTGTAATGAGGCCATAAACAATACAAGAATAAAACTATTTTTGGCTACTAAATGGCCGCCTGATCTATATGATGACAGCGACTGCATTAGCATTATCAATGTTGACAGGACTTTGTTTCACCGAGTGGCTTGCACTCGTTTTGTTGTCACGGTTACTAGAGAGGCGACAAAACAACAAACTTGCTTTCCTTTACACAAAACTTAGCATAAAACTTGAGTGTCAAACAAAAGATTGAAAACCAAGTTATAACTTTGCTGAAGTTGAAGACTTCAATCACACTTAAACGGCCAGGAAGATGGCTTGACTAATTCAGTTTGTTTTCGGTTGAGCGTGGCCGCTGCTCAAATTAAACACTTCTTTTTTCATTTTCCGTTTTCTTTAAATGAGGACTTGGTGCCGGAAACTGCGAGCTGCATTTGCCATACGTAGATAAAAATCTGTAATAAGTTTCAGAAAGGTTTCCCGTCCCTCATGAAAAAAACGCTTTATGGAATCAAGCAAAATAAAGGAAATGAAGTCTCGAAACTAAAAGACGTTCGCCTGTCAGTTATTTCAAGCCTGACCACTTCATATCCTGTCCCGTCATCATCGTCGTTAGCACGCAAAGCTCACTTCCTGATGGACGAATGTCATTATTAGTCGAGTGTCTTACAAAAGTCATCAGTTAATGTTGTTGGATTTACCATTTCCTATATAGATATGTTTCGTAGATTCTAGAAATCCCAAAATAGGTTCGAGTTCTGTTCAGTAATTTTGTCTAGTTAAACGACTTTTCAGTTGATTAGTGGCGTTTGTAACACAGTTTCTGACGGTGCAGGCGTGAATTCCTGTGTACTGAGGTCTTAAAAAATAGAAAAACAAAAATAGACCATTTCCACATTACAGTAAACAAGGTCATGCAAGGTAATTTACCGCAACCTACAGCCATCTGGACTTAGTTTGTGCGGCGCTTTTTTTTAACATACATTAACCCTTAACACTAATTTTGCGGGAAAAAATGTCGGATTTCTTCTCGGTCGAGCACGATGTTTCCCGACGCACGTTCAAAACTGAAAATCGTCGCTGAACGCAGTGGATTTAAAACTATAATCCTATCACCTTCAACCGGATAGTTAAATCGGCTTTTAATGATCAGTCTTTTCATAGTTAAACGATTTTTTCACTGGCATTTTTGGACGTTTTTCCTTTGGTGGTAGTTCGACGTTTCCGAAAGGAATCACATTTTACATTCTTTTTTTTAACAAAACAACAAATAACAAATTGACCAGTTTCACGTAGTTAATTGAAAAAACTGTGAACCTATGTTTAGTTAATCGGGGGCCCAAAGGCTGCTGATTCCTGGTTTAATGCATTATTTCAGTATACTCTTGAATGAAACTTGATTAATTAAAGCGTTTGAAATTATGAACACCCACATTGAGCAAAAAGGTGAACAAAGCTAGGCTTCTCAATGTTCCTTTACTCTGTAAAAAGGTTAGTATGAAAAATTCAAAGCGTTTTGTTAATTTGTAACTTCTTCATTAGTTTTTCAGGCCCGGGTCATGATTTGTTGCGGTTTCAAAAAGAAACGAATTGTGGAACACATTTCATTTTTTACATATTCGGGAGGACGGAGAACGTGAAAAATTTTAATACATGTTTATAAAACAGCAAATTGGATTCCTGAGAAATTCGCGTTGGAAATGCCGATTTGTATTTATAGCCGGACGGAATTCCGACAGAATAAATATAGAATTCCCTTTTCACATTATTAGAACCTACCGAATTAGAAAAGTCAACCACTACCACACGTGCAAGGCCTACTTGTTTCGAGTATTTCAAGTTTATGACAAATTCCATGATGCTTCTAAGGGTGAATTGCGTTTTCAAAAACGTTAACTGTTCAGTTTATCGTTATAAGGATGGCCTCGAAGAATTAATCCAATGCATAAGCTCAAAACACCTTTGATTAAAGCAATTATTTTAACCGTTTTAAAGAAAATTGTTTACTCAATGCACTTCAATACTGCCAGTGTCACGATGGAAGCATTGTTTTTGGGTACTTGTAGAACGCTATCGTATCAGCGGAAAATAAAAGCAGTATATGCACAATTCTTAAATAAAATATCTCAGGAATTCTGCGGGTTGTTCTCGACTATACCCCGCCGTAGACAAAACACAACTGAAGTAGGATTGAAATTCTCTGAAACGAGCGCCATGAGTTATGAAAACAGACATCTTACAAGGTCACGCGTAGCGGCTGGCATGGGTGATATTCGATATCCTCAAGATATGTGTTACATTTATGAGTTTCCTGTCAAGGTAATCTTTTACCTGACATCGCCTTCTGCGGTATAGACACAATTCATCGTTTCCCGTGTGACGTATGACTGAGAGCTTTGCATAAAATCGAGTAATCACAGCACGAATTTCTCAAAAACTTCATTGAGCGCGTGGAAGCAATGACAGGGATACGAATGGGTCTGCTATGGTTCGTTTTAATGGCGAGTTGGATTAATAGAACACTCATGTCGCCTGTAGCGGAACAACACACTGCAGCATTTGATGAGATAGCCAGAGTCAACGAGCAATATGGTAAGACTTTCTTGTTTTCGTCTAGTTTAGATAAATGTTCGTTTCCTTTCATGTTGGACTTCTTTAAAGACCGCGGACGTTTCTGTATATTTTACCTCTCGCCAGAACAAGAAGGCTTTGATTTTTCCGTTCTCCTCCGAGAATTACCTCCGTTTATGCGGGGTTTGCGCAAGCTGTGTTGGATCTTCCCACTATATCTGAGAGTCATCTGAGTTTTATTTGTTACCGTTAGCACCATATGCAACGTCTAACATGGTACTGAAATTATTTCACCCATCAAATGAACTAACGGGCGCGAAGCAACCAGCCCTACGAGCAGTTCAACATAAACTTTCCTTTTCGTCGAGAAAAGCATTGAGCGTGCATGTCCTCGAGATAAATCATGGTCTCACAAGTTTAAGCCTTTCATCAAACTGATATATTTTTGTGGGATATCTCCCAAGGAATATATTATGGCTACATATTAAAGACCTCATTTATTTAATGTCTTGCGTGAAAATATTTAAGCTGAATCCATGATAGGATTTTCGACTGTACTCCGACAGTCTTAACCATTCTGAAATTGTCTTCACTTTAAATTTGGCAAAGATGTATTCATGCAGACAAAATTGGTCATTAATGTCTTAAATTTCAGTACACTAGACTAATACTTCTAATTAGCAAACAAAACAAACGAATAACAAGTCCAATTCGCTGCCTGCCCAGTGAAATGATGGTGAACATAGCACAATCAAGTGCTTTTTATCATCCCGAGAGCGGCTTCAATATTGCCAGGGATACTCTTCAAGACTGAGTAAATCGCTTCTCAAATGTGTTAGGACTCTGTATTGCTTTGGAGAAAAGAGGAGAATGTCTATGTTCAGTTCTCGTGGGGACTGAAGCCTTCAACGCTACCAAATGAATAGGCTATCATAAGTTATATCAACAATATTTCGTTCGGGTTGTATTTCACCAAATATGCTAAATATCACAGCTGCACAGTGTGAGCTCAGAAAATCTCGAAAGGAATATTAGAAATTCGATCGTCCTATCAGCACAAAGTATTATAGAATTGTAGTTAGTTTATTTCCTCAAGTTAATTAGAAGCCAAATTGTAGTATTACAAAGATGATATTGTCATCCAATGAAATGCTTTTTGTTTTGTGTCTGTTTTTGACCGCTAGGAATGAATTCCCCGGTGACAAAATCTTGCCTGAGATGATGACAGCGTTCTTTAGTAAAAAAAAAGGACAAATGATTCCGAAGGCTTTTGGGATTTTAAAGAACATTATCATTTCTTGGGATACGCATATTAACTGCACGGTTTAATGGTTCAACGTTTTTTAGTATGTAGTTAATGACATTGCAATCCACATTTTTACGGATACTTCTATATTTATTACGAACAGTTATCCAAGAAAGACCAGAATTACTAATAATTATTAATTAATAATTATTAATCACATGGACGTGATATGCACAATTCTACTGTGGGGTTTCTCTTGTAATCGACCACGTACTTACGTATGCACCGGCCTTCCTACAAAACATGATACTGAAACCAAACTTGACACCAATGATTGAGTGAAGAGCTTTTTAAGATTTCGACGCCTTGTCACGAAGGGATTATATTTTTCTTAATTGTTTGCCTTGGAACAGTTGATATGATCCTGGCTTATTGATTCTTCTATCAAGATAACGACATGACTTTAGTTCAGTATAAGAAAAATGAGAAAGTTGTAAGAAAAATATTAAAGACAGCGTCATTAGTCGGTAGCTACACACTCAAGAGATGTTATCCATCCAGGCACTTTAAACCATCAAATCTAGGGCATGGGATATTAAAACTGAACATGTGTCTGGGTTTTTAAAAGAGCTATCGTTCAGCGCTACTGCAGTTAAAATCTGTTAATCAACACCATTCTTTCGATGCTGCAGCAGACACTGACGTCATAATGATTTCCGCTCCGTGATCCGATCGAGGTAATTAGATTACACCTTCATAACACGCACAAACCTTGTCTATTTGTTTACGAATGCTATGTTTACTTTTTATATTCTATTTCAGCTGTCTTTCCGAACATTCAAGTAAGCCATTTGACTGTCGCATTCTTTTTTTGCGCGGAGGACATATAAAGAACGTCTGCCCGTCAATTTTATTGTATTGTTTCAGAACGCGTACAGGCAAAACAGGAAAAAATTAACCCTTTTAAAGCGCTCCAAGCCGGATCCAACACTAATTTGTGTCAAAGTGTTTAAAAGTGAAATCATTTTACAAGTACCTGGCCCGCCCTCCTGGCATCGTATTGTAATACAAAGTGTAAAATATTTATATGAAATCCTTTATAGCTCACATACCGTATACAGCTTTACTTTTCACAAAATACAAATTTTCTCTTCTCTTGTTATTTTTTATTATGTTCTTTCAGCTGCGCACAAGATTTTGATATTTACAAACTTTACCTCGGCAATAATGCCACGCCCCAGTACAATAAATCATTGTATACATGTTTTTTTTTTCCGTCACAAGCCAGGTGAAGTAAAAGAGCCTCAATGTAACAGGTCGTAACAAAAAAATGGTTTTACACAGGGCGATACTTCCAAAGTTGCAGCAATTCACATTCCAAAGCATAAAACAGCGTTATCGCTGTTTTGTCGGCTTTTTTCGAAGACATTCCTCGTGTGTGATATAGAGCTTGTCAAAACAAATCTGAGTAATAATAACAAAAGAAGACAGATTCCTTGTCGAACAACAATATCTACTTCCTTTCCTAAACTGAATGTCTAACATATTTAATACAAGCAACAACGACAGAAAAGATTTCCGTCAGTTTTGAAAATATTTTTCGTTCTGTCTGCTTGCGAGTAAAATTCATGATTTCGTGTACAACGATATCCAATTTATCTTGCTTTTATGAATTTTATTTTTGCCCGGTCACGTTCAAGAAAATCACGCTAACCTCTTAACCTGATATGCTCCGGGTCTGTCAACGACAGAAGTTTTAATTGCAGATTTGTTCACGAAAGGTAAAACCGCAAACTGAAAAACAAAGCATGGTGTCAACCACAAAGTGAACGGTCTTCTAAACATGTTCTGTGCGGACAGATTTCAAATAAGTTACCGACTTGATCGATAAATAAAGTGAACAACAACATTAAGTAGTTTGAATGATCTCCAGAAACGTTTGGAACCCGATTCCATCGCCACTTTATATGATTACTAAGCGAATAATCTGCCAAAATTCTTTGTACGATCTTAATCACGTTAAACGGGAAAAGAACAAAAACGGAAGTTTGCTACCTAAGCTGAAAGTCGATGAGAGATTCTTTCCAGTTCCAAAAGCTAAAGAAATAAAAGCCAGTTAACCAGGAAATGTTCTTAAATTCTAATTGGGAAAATTGTCACAACTGGCAGCAACCACAGGAAAGGCAAGTAGTTTTCATTTGGTCATACGAGTACACCTGGGCCGGGTTGTTCGAAAGCCGGTTAACGCTAACCCAGGATTAAAAGTTAACCGAAGTATTGATTTTTCTTGTATAAAATTGTTTTTCACGCTTATGTTTTGTGTACTTTGAGATTATTCAAATTCAAAACTGAAGAACAAACAATATAAACAGAAAACCTCACCGAAAAGTTACGAAACTGAAATCAAAATTCTCGTTAATCCTGGGTTAGTTTAATGGGGCTTTGAACAACCCGGCCCAGGATTTCCTTTGCAGAATCAGACCTGTGTCGTTTACTGGATTTAAAAAGCAGCGCGTACCATATGAAAAAGGTCAAAAGCTTTTGTTTGAAGTGTTCATACACCAGTGATGAATAACCATTCTATCTGAGCGTGGGGGGAAAGTCAGTCACGAATCATGCCACATTCTTTTCACTTCGTTTGCAGCAAAGTACCATAACGATCGTCTGTGGCAAGTGGATATGAAAATCCCACGAAGAAATGTAGGAGTGCCAGGGGCTGGATACTCCGCCCCTATTCGAGACAGAAATAATCTTTGGCCAGGAGGGATTATACCTTACACCGTGGCGTACAGTATTCGTAAGTCAGTCTCATTTGCGTTTGACACAAGCGGGCAGCACTGAACTCATTCCAGAAAATTGTTCATTTCTTTAAGATTTTAGTTATCAGCTATCAATTGTGATCGCAAACAAAAAGGCCATATTTGTATTATCGTTACTGGACTGGAACTAGCTTGCAATCGAGGCTCATGTGGGGAAAACTCATAAAAAAAGAGATGAATGTCATTTGCAGTTGAAAAGACTCCCCACATTAAATCTCGTGTTATTCTAGCCAATATCAGAGGCAAAACTGGTTGGGGCACTCCCCAAAACAAACCTTTTCCCTTATGGCGCGATTTGTACCATAAGTACTCCTCCTATTTCGCCCTCTGTCCCCTTCCAATGTTGTAACCACGTGACAGCGTCGATATAGCGTGGCTACGACGAAAAAGATGTCATCATGTCATCAAGGGAAGTACGGTTCTTCGCTTGAAAGCTTTTCATTTTGCTAAAATGTCTAATGCTTTGTCCAGAATTGTAGGTCTGTGGTCAATGGGAGCAAGTTGTTTTTCTGTCTCTCACAACTGGCCAAGTAGCTAGAGCTTCTCCTCAAGTAATAATGACAAAATACAAGAAGCAAAGGGACAAAAATGAGCGCTATTATTTTCTCATTTAGGCTAATTGTGATTTAATGTCTTGATTTTCCTTTTTGAATTTCAGCTGAAAGCAGCAAAATTCGTGGGCTGCTCAAGGATGCGATCGCAGAATGGGAAAAATACACTTGTGTTAAATTTGTAGAAAGGGTAAATCAATCAGATTATGTGGAGTTTTATTACGGCGAAGGGTGAGTGTAAGTTCTTGAACTCTAAGTAACCTTATGTGTGATGAATAAGCTTGCATGTATGAAACTTGAGCAGTTTTTCTTTTCTTTGTGTCCAAGCATAGAACCGTTTATCACTTGAGTGGAGAAAGTAGTTCCCATTTAATCTTACTTTGCAAAACTACACTGAGCCATTGACTTTAAAAAAAGTCGCGCCACTTGGACATCCAATTAGAAGTAACATCAAAACCAATCGTGACACACTCACATACCTTATCTCGCGTGTATTTGCTTGGAGTTTTGATTGGTTTACTGGGAGTTTTGATTGGTTTACTGGATGATCTCTGCCCTGTGTGATTGTTGGCCAGAGTTGTCACTGTCGTTTTGGTTTTACACTCAACCTGAAAATCTCTCCAGCACGCACACACGCCGAACCCCTTACCTTTCTTGCTAGCACATGAAAACTGCGTTTTCTATTAAAAGCGGCTTGCTCATAACGTGTTAAGCAGTTGTTCAATCCTGAATTCTTTGCCTGCTTACAACATTTTCTTTTAGGGACTCGAAACAGCTTCAGAGATTCCCTAAATAGTCACAGGGAATCACAAAAGCAGAATTCAAACCGGCAGATCACCCGAGATGTTCGCATTTATGCACACAAAATTCAGTGAAAATAATACTGCCAAGAGAAATAAGGTTTTTGGAAGTTCTGATCGTGAAATCGCTTTATTATGCTAAGTTTGTTCAGTTTGTTCTTTTTCTATTAAGGTGTAACTCTGATGTTGGCCGAGCAGGTGGTAGACAGACCACATCCCTGGGTCGAGGCTGCGCTCATCACGGGATTGTAGTCCATGAACTGGGACATTTGATTGGTTTTTGGCACGAGCAAAACAGGCCTGACAGGGATGACTACATTAAAATCAAAGAGGAAAACATTATACCTAGTAAGTTAAAAATCCAAAAACATGTTTTTATTATATTGTAAAACGGTTTACTAATAGATACCAAGAATGCAGAGTTACAAATGAATATTAAATTTTAATCAGTCGATCATTCCATCATTTAATCGACCAACCAATCCACTTCGTTTAGCAAAGTGGGCACATAACAGTCTCGCAATTGACAAGCCTGCTATTTAAGCGATGGTTTTCGAGGAGGGAGGAAAGCCTTTAACAAGGGAAAGACTCTGAAGGCAAGTCAAAAACAAGAAACCCAACCAAAACATGACTCCCGGGCGGAATCGAACCCGAGCCATGCTGGCGAAGCGTGTTCTCTTAATTGTTCTATTGAACACTTTTCGTCCATTGTTTTGGATACTGTTCGTGTCTCTTTTGACTCTCTGACTGATTGTTTGGGATGCAGCGCTTTGCAATCTAGCAAAGCGCTGCATCCCAAACAATCTAGAACGAGAATAAGAACTACTAGAGGCAGGGGCATTAAAAATTCTTCTTTATGTGGTCTGGCTCAACTCGCCTGTCAGGGCCCCGGTCCACACTACGCCGGAAACATTCGAGAGTGCATCAAATGTTTTTCTTCCACAATACACTGGAGAAATTTGAAAACGCAATAATCACCGGCGGCCGAAACGCTTGAGTGCATCGTTGAGGGTGACGGTTAATCACATAATTATCGTTGTGTAATCGTTTTCCAAAAACTCCGTTTTCAAAATGTTTTCCGTCCACACCAAAACGCAAAGCCGGCGTTTTCAAATTCCTCCGGTTTGAAGAGCGTTTTTGAAAAGCTCCACATAAGTGTGGACGGTAGGCCTAACCGTAGAAATAAAGCTGTGTTTTCAAATTTCTCGGACGCAGTGCGGATGAGGCCAGAGAGACGAAGCCTGCAGGCAAGTGCGGATTCAACGTCAGTTTTTCTAAAACCTTTTTCCATTTTTTCTTTTCTCAGAGTTCAGGTTTGCGTTTGATAAGTACAGTACTCGAAAGATAGACAGCTTGGGTGTGCAATATGATTACCTGTCCGTCATGCACTACGGCGAAAAAGCTTTCTCTAGGAACGGTCAACCCACTATAGTGGCAAAGCAGCCGACCGTCAAGTCGTTCGGAAACACGCATCTGAGTGTACTGGATATCAAACAGGCTAATCTCCTCTACAAGTGTCCAGGTTTGTATCTCGTATCTATTATCGACTAGCACCGCCACTTAATGGAAATCCGGGGGGGGGAGCACTACCATATGAAAAGGTCGGAGATGCTCGTCGGAAAGTTTGAATTAAACCCCTAAAGGAGGTCAATCTTAGCGTGGCTCGAGCTTTATTATCACCCCTACAAGATACACTTAAAACGGAACAGGCTCGATTACCAGCCACTATTCAGGAAAGGAGCCGAGGGTAGATCGGACTCTAGAGACCGGCAGAAATCAAGCCTAAAACCGGAAAAAAAGCGTTAGTTTATTATCATTTCTTCAATTGCACAGTAGAAGCTATTTTAACAGCTAAAAATTGTTACGTTTCGTCATGAACACTCTAAGTGAGACCAGAATCCTTGATTCGTACCCGAGACGACGAGCATCCCCAACCATATGGGAGTCCCTTCCAAATAAAAATATGCCCTTCTGTCCGCCAACTTTGGGATTATCTCCTCTCGCTCTCACCGTATTGCATTTCAGTTTTTTAGGAATGAGTAGCCGACAAGGCGCAGCCGCGTTTATTTCCGTTCACAGAACATGAGAGCGAGTAGACTCTTAAACTAACTATTTCCTTTTACCATGTCATAAAATTATGACCGATGTTGCTGCTCCTGTCTCGCGTCCATTTTGTTACAGCAATCGCTGCAGGAGGTGGAATCAAGTTGCACTTTCTGCAGCCACTGCTGCCACAAAATCGTTGCTAGACATGTTTGTTTTAAAACAACGTCCTTGTTCAAGTTGTCTTATGACAGCGCTAAACAAGTTGCGAGACAAAAGGATAGGTAAGCAGTTTGAACCAAGGAAACCATGTTTGGATATCCGACCTTAATTAGCTTCGATTTTTTACGTTTTTATTTTTGATATTTCCTTAGTTTTAGTTTCGATTGGAAAGATTTGTCAAACACTCGAGACAGTGTTTCGTTGCATCTGTCAAAACACTAGGCTGCGCGTCATATTTTCAACTCTCTTTTCGGGAATTTAGAAATGCGGTAAAACTTGGTCTCCCGTGGTTGATGTAATGTATCAAAAGCGAAAGACCACGTTAAACCACATTTCCAAACACTGAGAAGAGAGTTGAAAAAATAACGCTTAGTGGAGTATTTTTAACGAACTTTGGATATGTGCTCCAACACGGTCTTGAGTGTTTGATATATCTTCTTAATCGAAGTTAAAACTAAGGAGAAAAGGTCAGAAAACGAAGAAATAAAATCGTAGAACTCTTTGCTTATAAGTATCACATATCCAAGCACCGTCACGGTCATGATTTTCTTTGCTTAAACTTGATGAATTATTGATGATTTTGAGAAATATAACTGCTTATTATGATAGTGCCGCCTTTAGTTTCGTTGCACGTGCCTTAAATGTTAAAAATAGCACCTCAACAGTGAAACACCTTTTTATTTTAATCTCTAGATTACCCAGTCTTCCCGCAGGATTTTGTTTGGATGAACAATGGACCCATGAGAAGAAATGTTATTTGTCTTCGCATCTTTCATCCCAAGTCCATAAGCTGGAGAGACAACTATCTCTGTTACCGCAAAGACAGAAAATCTCTGTCACTCAGGTAACAGCGGGCTCAGTTTTGCGTTTGATTCTCATAAAATCAAACCTTGTCATACTTACCAGC
>OZ026602.1:20494884-20514884 GCA_964020085.1 Micromussa lordhowensis | reverse complement strand
TTTTTTTTTTATCGACCCATCAGGTCGGTGGTCATCTCTGGTTTCCATAGCATTAGGAGACTACTCCCCCCTGGGTGAGATGCTAGTCCATCGAAGGGTTACCCCATCAGCATTAAATTCATCGGAATCCATTTATGCTTCTGAGTGGAGAGCGGGACTGTGAGAGTAAAGTATCTCAACCAAGGACACAACGCAATGACGAACGTTTGGAGCCGCTCGATCCAGAGTCCAGCGCGATAACCATCAGGCCACGTCGCTTTCACTCTCGGCTCGGATATGGCCTTAAAGCTTTTTTTTTTTACCAGAGGTCCTGGCTAGAGACTCTCTTTACTCTCATCAACTGTCCGCTCATTTCTCTCTCAGAACTGATTATTATTCTTGCTGCCTTTTATAGAGTTACGAACTGGTTCATGCTAAGCCTGCGTTTACTGACGTATGTTTACACGCGGGATTTAGCATGAGAGCACGAGAGCCGAGAAGACCGCGAAACCGAGAGCAAATTTAGCTTCTCAAGTGCTCTTCAAACTCGCAGCTCTATTCATAGCTCATTAGATGCACAGCACGAGTCAATTCCTTTACATGGCAACCGAGATCGCGAATAAGCGAAAAATAATTTTATTTTCGTTGATAAAATTTATGCGTGTTTATACCTAATGGTTCCTTTGACATACCAAGTGAGTATGGTCGAGCCATGGTTGGTATTCTGGCGAGCCAACGTCGAGTTAAAATACCCATGGCGAGAGAAATAAGTATGATATGCCGCCGAAGCGTACCAAAAAGGTACAATTATAGGTATTTAACGTACCCAATTTCGGCCAAATGACCATAATATCGTAGCCATATCTGGTCAGTGACATGATATCGCAGGGTCCCAGGACAGTAGACACGGCTTCTGATTGGCTAATTGCGTATTAATCAAGAAAATCCCGCCTCACTCCATTTACACTATTTACTTACAGAATGGCCCAGCTTCCCTGAGGACTTCAGCTTCGGCCCCAAAGTGCGACCAGGTCCAAATGAGATATGCGCAAGGATATTCGAGAGGCTTGATTACTTTACTTGGAAAAATTATTTATTTTGTACACCCGCCGACAAGAGGCAGTTAGAGCTGCGCTGGTATGACAGAGTACCGCAAAATCGTGACAGGCCATGCACGCGAATCTACGTGCCCAGTGATTCACGGAAGAGGGGCCTTTGGGATGACAACTATTTATGTCTTCCACGAAACTCTGGGTTTCCATACAGGTTAGTTACCCATGGTGGACTATTTTGCCTCCCTGTCACAGGCTTTTCTGTACAGAGGTAAACGAAAAAGTGCCGGGAAGAAGAATATAAATGGAAACAATGGGAAATTCATAAAACAGACGCTATAATCGAGTGTAGAAAGGGAAAAAAAATGGACTTTAAAGAGACATTGTTATATGGCTTTTGTTCGTAGCCGATATAACTCGCGTTCTGACGGGCTAATTCTAGGGCATTATTCTTCCGTAATGCCCACGGGCCGATTATGGGCCTGTAAAACCAAAGCAAAAAAGCCATATAATAACAACTTATTAAACTCGCACGTTCGGTCTTTAGGGGACAATAGTATACTTCGGCCTTGCCGTATTGAACGAGCGATTGAGATTTTCTTGTAAAGACCTAAAAAGTGCCGGGAAGAAGAATATAAATGGAAACAATGGGAAATTCATAAAACAGACGCTATAATCGAGTGTAGAAAGGGAAAAAAATGGACTTTAAAGAGACATTGTTATATGGCTTTTGTTCGTAGCCGATATAACTCGCGTTCTGACGGGCTAATTCTAGGGCATTATTCTTCCGTAATGCCCACGGGCCGATTATGGGCCTGTAAAACCAAAGCAAAAAAGCCATATAATAACAACTTATTAAACTCGCACGTTCGGTCTTTAGGGGACAATCGTATACTTCGGCCTTGCCGTATTGAACGAGCGATTGAGATTTTCTTGTAAAGACCTTACTTTCGGTTAATGAGTAGTTAACATTCAAAAGGTTGAACTGGAAATAACATTGCGTGAAATTGGAGCTTAGCTTGGGTGAACTCTGAAAGCTGTCGCTATTATCTCCGATAGAGTGAATTTTTTGGGCGGCTTGCTTGTCCAAATCATACATCATAGTATCATTTATTGGGAAAGATGTCCTTCAAAAAACACACATGTCATTGCGCCTATATTTGCATTCCCAAACAACAAATTCGCGCTCCCTTGGGAAATGAAATTTTTTTTCTAGGGGGAGATCCGTTACAGCGTTATATTCTCAGAGAATATAGTCCTCTCTTAACAACGAGTAACGTTACTAGCTGCTTGTCTCTATAGGTTCGTGTGGTCGTACTCAGGTAGAATTCCAAACTTACCGTGCACGAGATGGTATGCCAAGAATGGAAGGGACGGCTGGGATAAAACGTACTTGTGTGCCACGAATGCTACCCGTAAGTCACAAGCAGGCACTGCAAGCTAGCAATGTGAGCTTTCGTAATAACCTCTTACTAACCAAGCGCGAGGGCCGTACTGGGGAATATTGGCCCGAGGTCCTATGGCGGTACAAACCGAGCACAGCGTGGTCCGTGCAAAAGCATTATTAAGTAGTTATTTTATGGCACAAAAAAACAAAACAAAACAGGGTTATGACCGCTTTTATGAAAATAGTTCGTATGACAAGATCCTGACCAAGAAAAACCAATCAGAATGCTCGGATTTACCTCAAGATTACCTTGCCATATTATCGGGAAAACGGTTATATTCTAAAATCCGAAGAGGTGAATTACTTTTGGAATAAGAAATAGCTTGCCGTGCGTCAGTCTTGTTTATCTTTTTTGTTTCCGCGTGTTTCTGAGTCAAATTACGAAATGAGAATTTATAGACGTTGCACAAAATTCTGATCTACAATCCAATGCCCTGCTCTTTCATATTCTTAGTTGATATTTTTGTAGTTTTATTACAGACTGAAGTTCTTCATGAGACAAGATTCCCATTTAGTATATGAACACACAACAAATAAGGTTTCAGTTGTTTTGAGAATTTGTCATATGGCCAGCTCCGTGAGCAGGAAAGATGAACCAAATCCTTTGATTGGCTGTGATTGGCTACCCTAGCATCGAGATACTGCCAGCTCGGGATTGCGCCCTTTGCCGCCGCAAGTCTCCCAGAAGCCATATAGTAAATCCTCTATTAACCATGCTTGTTCGGTCAAGGTGGCTGGATATTGGCCTCGTTGTTGTTTGCGTGGACCTCGACTCCTTCTCGGGTAAACACGCAAAAAATAACTTGGCCAATATCCAGTCATATCTTGACCTCACGCTTGGTCAATAACCCATATACACAGGCCCTCAACCCAACCTACTTTATCTGTGACTTTTAAGTCATCTCACGTAACATACTTTCTGTTCCAACCGCAGTGCTCGGACAAAAAGCAATCAATGGAGGATGGTCATCATGGACGTCATGGAACACCTGTGATAAAACCTGCGGCGATGGAATCCAGCACAGAATAAGACGTTGTGACAGTCCAAGACCACAGAATGGAGGGCTGCCATGCTATGGCAACGAGCTGCAAGAGAGAAAATGCAACGTGAAGAAATGCCCTGTTTGTAAGTACTTGGTATTTTACTTTCCTGCTTAGGAGTCAAAACGCAGCCAAAGTTTGGCCAGTCAAATTGCTCTCCGGTGAAATAGGTGACCTAATAAACTGTGCTGGACTCTGCATTGGAGCGCTGACTGGGGTGATCGCTCTCTCCGTCCAGTGGTATCTACTGGCTGCTGGACACACTTGCCTGAAATGCTCAGTGGAGGTGTCACACCTTGCCACACGTCACACGCAGCTTCTAGTCCCCGGCAGCCTGATGTGAATTCTATCGTAGTGCGGGGAATTGTTGTGGCGTTTGTCTTTTGGTCCGGCATCTTACTCAACAGGTCGAGATTAAAGACGTTACAAAGGGTTTCACATCCCATCTAGAGAAAGAATCTTTGTTAATGGGTCATCTTGCTCCAGTTGTCCCTCGAACTGTCGCTCCTTTTAACTTTTATTATGTTGTTTTCACGTTCTTTCGCACCCATCTCTTGCTCGAGAATTTCCTTAACTAATTGATGGTCTTTAAGATTATAATCTCCTAAAGCTAATAATTGGTTTGCTTCATTCGCAGCTTGTGGCAGAATATTTGAGGCGTCCAGTGGAAGATTCACTTCTCCCAACTTTCCAAAGCGTTATCCTACCGGACTGAACTGCGAGTGGATCATCCGAGTACGTCATGGACGAAGAATTGCTCTTACGTTCACGTACTTAAATATTGAAGGTTGGTCACACATCACCCTGTATTTCATCTATTCACAGTTTCCAACTATCCTGTAGGTTTCCAGTGGACAAAACCCGTAGGGAAGAAGTAGTAGTAGTAGCGGGTAAATTCTAAGTCACGCGAAATCTTGGAGCGCAAAAAACCTTTGAGTAGCTTAAACTTCTAAGTCGGTGAATGAAACCCTTGTGTTTGACCATTCATATGAAATTGTTAGACAGTTCAAGATGGCTCTGACTTTTGGGTCTTTAAATGAAACCCTAGAAGATGACCATTCGAATTGACCAATCCTTTCATGGGGTTCCGTTATATTATAAACTATAAACTATATATTGACAGCTGGCTGCAAATTTTTAGCTGTGGATGAGACCCTGATTTGAAACTTTGTAAGAAGTACTATCATGTTATGTTATTTGCTAGCGAAAGTTTTTTCAACATCTTGTAGGCTCCTCTCCACTTTGCAGCAATGATTTCGTGACGGTCTATGACGGTCAAACTGACTCTTCCCGTCGTATCGGCAAGTTCTGTGGCGCTTTCATCCCTCCTGTTCTTCAGTCAAGCTCAGACATCCTGCTCGTCACGTTTCACTCGGATTTCCAAAGAGGTTTTTCTGGGTTCATTGCTACATGGGATGTGCTAATTAAACCAACCATCCGTACTCGAGGTGAGGTTTGGAAAAACAAACCGCACGTAGGTAACTTAACTGATGTAAGGAAAAAATCAGCTTCATCATACCTGGAGGTTAATTTACTTACTATTAGCGACAATTTAATTTAGCGGTGCCACAAAAAATAGTAACCTGTGAGCTCAATCCCTGTTGGGATATAGGACGAAAGAAAACGGGAGACACACATGGGTCCTTGACTCAATGTATAGTTGGCGAAAGTCCCAGCCTTACACAATACGAGATGGTATGAGCCAATCACAACACGTACGACATTCTGGAAGAGCGAGCTGACTGACTAACTAACTGACTTAGATTAGGATGTTATGCATTACGAATACAAACTGGAAAATATGAAAATAGGGAAGCAGTAAACCCAGTGAAAGAGCGAGCATGCTAAGTATGCCAAGAAAATTGCATAGAACATGAACAGCATGTCTTGATTTACTATCAGGGGTGTAGCGCTATAAGACGTGAACTGCGTTCACATATATTACATGAAAATGCTCGTTACTCCAGTTTAAGTGATAACGACAGGACTAAGTGTTTACTCAGAGCAGACAATAAAGATACATCATATGTACCATTTAATGTTTCTTAAAAGAAAAGAGACTCTCAATCCACAAATGTAATAAGCGCTATGAGTTTTCCAATTAATTCTATACGGATATGGTAAATGTTATTTTGTATTTGTTTTAGTTGATGGTCAAACCTTCATTGTAACTGGACCGATACCTCCCTTTGGAGAGTACGGCGCAATTAATTAGCTCTTATTAACCGAGCTTAGTCGGTCTGTATGGGAGAATCTTGACCGAGGTCGTGAGTACAGACCGAACGCAGTGAGGTCTGTACGCACGACCTCGGCCAAGATTCTCCCATACAGACCGACTAAGCTCGGTTAATAAGATGTTTATTATATGGTTTGTACTAACTGACATATGGCTTGCGAACAGCGACGAGCTGAACAAACTTCTGCCAAAGTTTGCTCGCCCTCTTTACTTTTTTTTCTCGTCAGGCTTTTTGGCACTTCCGTAAATAAATATTGTTAGAAGAAAGTAGTCAACATTTTTGCATTTCAGTTTGCAACTTTTTCACCGCACCTTTTTTACCAATATCGATTTCAGCCAATCAAATTCGTCAATTCAGTAGTTCCCAGTCCTTGTGAGACACAGCCATATAATAAGATACTATTACTGACTGACCGACCGACCGACTGACTGACTGACTGACTGACCGACTGACCGACTGACTGACTGACTGACCGACTGACCGACTGACCGACTGACCGACTGACTGACTGACCGACCGACTGACCGACTGACCGACTGACCGACTGACCGACTGACCGACTGACCGACTGACTGACTGACTGACTGACTGACTGACTGACTGACTGACTGACTGAGATCCTGAGATCAGATCTGACGGACGGACTGACTGGATGATTGATTGGCAAATCGAGGATCTAGCGAAACAATGAATACGATGTCACTACAGACTCACAAAACTAACAGAGTTCATTTTTCTAGAGTGCGGACGGCTGATTACCGAACCGAATGGGACACTGTCCAGCCCCGGGTATCCAAGCAATTATCCTTCCAATGCCGACTGTATCTGGGTGATAACTGCTCCGAGCGGCCACTACATTGAGCTCACGTTTAAACTATTTGACATATACAAGGAACGTAGAGGATGCAGCGATTACGTTGAAATACGAGATGGTAACTCCAGGGATTCGCCATCTTTAGGAAGATACTGTGGAAAGACTGGTAAATGATAATACAAGTAGAACAAAAGCACTACACCGCCCAAAATTTCACTCTTTGAAACCCCTACATTATTTAATAATTAGTCTAGTGTTGTTTGTTGCGTTTCATTGCCGGTCCTGTAGTTCCCTTTAAAAACCATAACACAAAAGTAATGGTCCATTTCCAAGTTGTCTTTTGCCTCTGTTTCAAAACAAGTCTTCGTACGAAACCATTCATATGAAAGTGTTTTTCATGCAAATCAAACTCATTTCCATAAGAAAGGTTTTGCACGAGGACTCGTTTTGAAACAGAGGCTAAAGTTTCCTCCGAAATGGCCAATTGCCTTAGACTAGGAATAATCGGTCTCTTTACCCCATTCCTGTTTGTTCTGCGTTACATACATGTCGCTAAAAAAAAGAGCCAATGAAAATAGGAATGCTTGATACCCGAGACAGATGAGCAAGCCGGGAAGTATAACTCTAGTGTTTCTCAGATGACTGACCAGATTTTCCACTTTCAGTTGACGACAAGTTTCAAACCGTGTCCAATCATGCTCGCATCCGTCTTCACACAGACGGCTCACTGGAGAGGCAGGGATTTGTTCTGACGTGGAGGAGAGTACCACGTGCTACACAGGAACCACCCACAAAACGTCAGTCTTGAAATAATATCAGAAGGGTAGTAGCTCTTGCAAGCTTGTAATTCTATTTACCGTCATTGCAGCAGCTGTTATTGATTTCGGGGTTAAGAGCATTGTTTCTGTTTCATGCGAGACCTTGCAAGAGCTTCTACCTGGACCAATAATATTCACGATAGTGTTGCTGATTGTGATGCGGTATCTAGAGAGTAGCCTAATACATTTCCACGTACGACCAAGATAGGATGAAGGGTAAAAGAGTTAATCCTCCATATAGGTCTCATTACCAAGGCAATACTGCTCAAGTTATTTTAAGACATGGCACCCAGTTCTTCCGCGGATATTATAGCGAGCGTTGCAAGGATGTTGCCGTAGGGAACATAAATTGCATTAAAAGCCGCTTGGGCTGTCTGGATTGGTAAATCTGCGTCATAGGATTGACAAAACTAACGAAGGAAAGGACAAAGCTGTGGCGCAAAAAAAAAATCGTTGCACTTTTTGCACGTTGGCCATTTATTCAGATATTTTTCCCGCCTTTTTCGCATCAAACCCGAATCATTTTAACTTAAAGACGCAGTTCTTACACGACATGGTAAACTGTAACGTTTCAAAAATGCTCCAATTTTGAGAGAATTTTCAAATATCGCTCTTCGTGTAAATCCTTAATTGCACTCGCATTCATACGATTACCTAAAAAAATATAACATTTAAACGTCGCCTCCTACTTTTTTTTTTTTTTTTGGGGGGGGGGGGAGATGCATTAGGACATTTTTGCTTAATCCAACGTAGTAGAATCAATCGGAGGAGTAGCTGCAACACAAAAGTTGCGGTCACAACTGTAACCAGGAAAGATGAAAGTTACAACTGTACTTGAGACTTCCGTGATTATTTCATCAATTTAGCAAATAGACGGCCTTGACGAGTACACTGCTACCCTAGAAGCTAACATCTTACCACATTCTCTTTAGCTATTTGTCCCCGTGGGTGGGTGTCTCATGTAATGGAAGACACGGACACAGTGTACTGTTACCTTGTGAGAAAGAATACGCACACGTGGTACTTGGCAAGAAGTGACTGCTTGAACTCCGACTCGGACTTGTTGAGTATCACCAGCGACAAAGAGCAAGAGTTTGTTACCAAGCATCTACTGGCAGAGTCATTCATGTGGATTGGGTTCAATGATTTGAAAAATGAAGGCAAATGGGCCTGGAGTGACAGGTATTGCCACGTACCTCTTGAAGCAATCAATAGCTATTTCTCTCTACTAGACGCTTCGCCTTTCCCAAAAAGTACGCGACTGCTCAAAAACTCTACAATTCTACCCGCCATTGGGCAAATCGAACTGCGATCAGACCACTGCACACTTTTCAAGATTATCGAGTTGGCTTTTATGCTTCTGGAAAACAACCTCTCTCGAAACAGCTGTTTATTTGAAATATTTGTTTCCTCTGTTTCAGTGGCATGTCTGTAAACTAGCTAAAGCTTAGTGCTTGTATAGCCAAGTGTATGACCACTATAAAATAAGGTTTACATTTTTTACATTTTAGCTGTATACTGAAAGTTAAACTTTTCTCTTAGAACTCCTCAAAATTATAAGAACTGGGCAACAGGCGATCCTAACAATGGCGGCACTTACAGAAAGAAAGACGAGGACTGTGCCGTGTTGAAATCAGATGGAAAATGGAACGACTATCCTTGCGATACACACTTCAAGTACATCTGCAAAGCAAGAGCAAGTAGGTGGCATAAAATTCTCGTTAATTGTCCTTTTGATTCTAAGTAATACCACGATAACCAGTCGAGTAAGCCACGACGGAAATTTGGTAACAGAATTTTTAACGTGAAAATCGTATAGTTGCCAAGGGCAACTGGCTTCATTTCTTGTGGTAACATGTCAGCCTTTGACGTCATTAGCAGCAAAGTGCGCGAAATTGTAGGCGACGCTTCCTCAACTGATAATCGTGGTAAATGGAACCATTTGCTTTGTTTAATGTCGTATTGCATTGCTTGTTGCAAAGTGTACTATAATCACGGCTATACAGGCGCACTGAGTTTTTAAATACTGAAGGACTTATTCTGCAGGGAACATCACATGAACTGTAATGAGAAAAAATACACGACAATGAATGTTACAATAAGTTAATCAACATGCAACCAATGAAGCTCCCCCCCCCCCCCACCCACCCACCACCAACAACAACTAATACCCCGTTTTTAAGATCATAAAAGATTAAACGACTTACTCAGAGTAATTGAACTCCTCCCCCACCCCCCCACCCATAAAAAAAAATAACCCACTGAAATAGCCAATGCCACGGGAACCAAGAGAGTATGAATGGTAAGAGAGATTATCTCCCATATAGGCTTTCAAATACTCAATCAATCAATCAATCAACTTTATTTAATGAGGGTGACACCAAATGGTTATAAACTAACGAACTTATGGACCTCTTAAAAATAGATAAGTATTAAAATATTTAAAATTAAAACAGTTATTAACAACCTTATTAATTTTTTTTTATTTGATTGATTTGAATAGTTTGATTGATTGATAAGAAGACTACTTCTAGCCCCTACTATGATTTTGGACGCCAGAAGTGAGAGGAATAACCTTAGGAATAAGGCCCAAATAGGGGATTAACTCTCTCACCCTTATTTTTCTTAACAGGTCGTCTATCAGTTGAAGGGTTTCACATCTCCAGGGCAGATAACGAATAGGACATAGCCAAAAGTACATTTGAACAATAGAATACACACTTCTGGTTCGGAGGCTTCAACAAACCAAGCAGAGTATTGGGGGAACACAAGAAAAGTTTGTCAAGGTTTCCTTCAACGTACCGAGTAGTTTATTGAGCCGATCGACCATAGAAATGTGTAGCAAGTTCCTGTTATGGACCACTGAGTAAAATTTTCATTACTGGACTAATAGTCAGTAGCTACAGACCGATCGGAGTAGCGCAGCGAGTTTAATTATTGTATTATATCATTCTAACCTGTAAAAATATTGTTAGAATGTTGTTTCGGCTTCCGTGAAATATATAAATATATATTAAACAGACTGTTGTATTGAATATCAGCATTTAACATCAGCAGCGATCAACTCATAAGTTCTCTATATCGAATAATGGTAAGCACTTTTTGAGAGTACAGGACTTGATCACGCAAGAAACAAATCCTACCCAAGGGTATTACAGGAAATGCTTAAAAATGACAAGGAGAAATGCGACACCGATCATATGACGTGTTTGTTGTTTACATTGGCTTTTCTCCAATAGACGGATCTGGTTAACGTGTCTACATCTTTGCTGCTACCCAAAGAGCATCATGTGATGATTTATATGGGAGGTTACAATTGTTCTGTTAACGCTCGAAAATTGCAACCTCTCAAATGAAGAATAACGTGGTCTGAATTGGGTGGCAACGAGGAGGTTAACACTTAAGCTGAATCCGTCTATAGATCTTGTTGAACCAATAGGCCATTTCCGAGTTCCCTTGTTGCCACCGTGTCAAAACGAGTCTAAGTGCAAAACCATTCATATGAAAATGAGTTCGGCTTACAGGTTCATTTTCCTTCAAATCAAACTCATTTTCATAACAAAGGTTTTGCAACAAAGGCACAAGGAAACTCAGAAATAGCCTATTGTAATGTTAGGCTCGGAGGCAGAAAAAGTATATTATTTAGTAGATCGAGTGGATCCCTTTGCTCCTCCAGTTTGCAAATAGATTCTGTAACAGTTATTTTTCCTGTCAGTAAGTTGTATAACTATAGTGTAGTGTGCTAGGATATGCGAATAAGAGGAACGAAATAAATATTTATCAGGCGTATTTTAATACAAATATATCCCTCTTTTGCAATGTGATGACTTGTTGCGATGCTGTGATACGATAATGCGCATGTACGACTTTGATCGACACTTGCTGAAAGATCCACTGCATGGTTTTTAAAGTGCCTATAACCCCAGAATTTTTTTTGGGCTAAGATGAAACTTAGACAAACACACAAAAAGAAATTGCACAAATTTTCGGTTTGTGATATTTTTAAGGGCTTTAAAAATTAACATAAAGTAGCTGAAATTTGATACATGACCGAGCTGGCGAGGAGCCTGGGTCTATTACTGGGTTGATGTCACAGACTGTTTTGCATGCATGTTTATAAAGAGTTAATGCTATGTAAATGAATATGTGACGCCAACCCAGGAATATACCCAGACCCCTCACAAAAGATATAAAATTTCAACTACTTTCTGTTAATTTTGAAAGCCTTTAAAAAGTCACAAAGTGAGAAATTTGGCAAATTCTTTTTGTGTGTATGTGTAAGTTTATCTTAGCCAAAAAAGGAATTTGGGGTTATGGGCACTTTAACCAATTGCAGGTTTGCACTGTCACGCCATCAAAAAGAAAAATCGTAACCGTTCAATGAATTAACTCAAGAATCTGGGGTATGATAGATGATTGTTATTCATAAAATAACTGACATACTACGCGCGCTCTGATTGGTCAATAGAGTTGCAAAACCTATGTTCTATTGTAACGGTAACAGCGGTTACGTCACTGTTCCCGTAATGGCCGAAGACAGTCATGAAAATTTCTCCAACTTCGACCCGGCTTTTTGTCTGGAAAGGTGAGAAGGCGAAAATCAAAATAAACCAGAATCTAAACCAACGAATGAAAACAATAGTGCGTAGGAAGACGGGTCCAGCAAGAAGAGACAATTTGCCGTGATCGAAAGCAAAGATCGATCTTTGACAGCTCTACGGGAACGCAGAACACTAGCGACAAAAAACGGATTTCGCTGGCTGAGATGTCACTAACACAAATATCTTTCATTCAACATATAAATGGAAATTTACAACGAAAACCAGGACCAGAAGTTGGTTCCGATATATAGGTTTTATATGCTTAAACTTTTTTGTCCATTGAAAAAAGTTTACACCGATTCCGTTTACGCTTAAGTTTAGAAGAAATTTTTAAGCGCTTCCGGTGCTTTCCGCGGTCTGTGGAGGATGCATTTCTGACTACAGGCGGGCTCAACTGATCAATTTGGGTTGTTAAAAAGAAGGGAGAATATTTCTTATGAGTTGACATTTAAGCCCAGGAGGATTTTTGAGTTTTTAAACTCAATGCATGCACGCATAACACGATAAAGAATTTGTTCTCCGCGAGCTTATCTTTCAAGCGATACGTAAGCGATAGCTTTCATTTAACTAAATACAGAGAGACATGCACTTCATAGCCTTCGACATAAATAAATAAATCTGAAAAATTGTCGGAAGCGCGTTTCTGTAACTAACCTTTATTCCATTCGCAAACCTCTGGAAAGTTATCGTTGAATCACGCCACCAAGCGTAATTCCTAGCAGCGACATTCGGGGCTGGTTAGTTGTGTATTATGTTTACTCATGTAAAGCGCTTTTTATCATTTTTATGTCAAAAGGCGCTATATTAAGTACATTACTATTATTATTATTATTTTATTATTATGAAGTTAGAATTACTTGCAAACTGTCCGTACAGTCTTTTACTTTCGCGATGGCCGATTCCGCCTACACATCTCTGCATTTCCCCGTCAAAATACTTTTGAATTAATTAATATACTTTCTACCTTTCACTGATAACCTTTTCCTTTCCTTTCTTAAAACTTTTTTAGCGTGAAATGTTTTCGTCGCTTTGCTCTGCAGATTTTGTGTCCGGCGCCGAGTCTGTGCTTTCATTCTGTCAGTCGCTGTGATTGGTTCGTCGCGTCAATCTCATGATTTTTTTATGAGAATAAGCAACTTGATCACGAAAGTATAATAAATTTTCCTCTCTTTGACAAACGTTTTCCATAGTTATTTCATAAAAGCAATAGACCACTCTTTCTATGGGTTTGTTGGCGCAATAAACCACTTGGGATGATGGGAGAACACTCGAAAAGCTTGTAAATCACTCGCCTCGGAGCTCTAGATTAACAACTTTTCGCAGGAGCCCCTGCTTTTCGTTTAGATAGCAATACTCAATGACAGATGTTTCTGTTACTTTAAGGCCGCCATGTTTGTATCCTTCAGAGGAGTTCCAACATGGCGTCTCTGTACAAAGCTCTATGTAATAGACCACTCTTTCTATGGGTTTACCGGCGTAATAAACCACGCGGGATGTTGGGAGAACACGAGAAAAGCTTGGTGTCATTGAGTAATGCTATCTAAACGAAAAGTGATTAATCTAGAGCTCCGACACAGTGTGTGTGTTTAATGAATTGAAAAAGCAATTTGCCGAAATTTATTTCTTGAGCGGTCCCACTTAGCGGTCCGTATAGCAAACTTTGGACCGCTAGGGGAGCCAAACAGAATGATCCTTTTCATCGCGGACTATTTCAGCCATATAATGGATGTCTCTTAAGAAAACCTTGTACAGCCTTCTATGGAATAAGCCGCTTCGTATGCCTGCCGTCAAGAACAACAAATTTCTCCGAGATTTTCTCACAAGAACACATGTTGTGGAAACCCGCCAAAAATGAAAACTAGTTTTTTAAACACTTGGGAGCTGTGAAGTTTAAAGTCTTTTCTAGTTTTGGAACAAGATTATGAAATTGGTTACATTCTGATTGGTAGTAAACACTTACGAAAAGACTCTTTGGTAGACAGATCCATAAATTGCTCCTTGCACTCCTCCGGGATTGAGGATGATTATGTTGACGTTTATTCCCTACTCTTGATGTTTAATACCCATAATTATTGTATCTCATGACTGTATTTATTATAACGTTCCCTTTCACATGTTCCTTTCGTCGTCAGTCCTACTTATCTCTAGTTCAACTCATTGTACTTGCTTACGTGTTTGTTCATTTCATTTTATTCTTTCACTTTAGTCTGACTTAATGTATTATAATTTACTTTATGACATAGAGAGGACCCTGCGCACGCTCTGAGTGGTCAAAAACCCATGTTTCATCAGAGTATAAAGCATAGAAAAAGCGTGTTTTATTGCTTTTCGCCACATTACCTCTATATCATAAATCAATAAGCCTAAGCAGTTGGTTACACTGTGATAAAACACTGTCTCCGGACATTTGAAAACACTCGAGAAATGTAGAAAACACTCGCCTACGGCTCATGTTTTCTACATTTCGCTCGTGTTCTCAATTGCCGGTCGTGTTTTATCGCAGTGTGGTACACGGCTTTGGCTTCGATTAGCCTACGCTATACGTATATTCGCGGGTAGGGTAAGTTGTAATGCCAATGAATAAAGCCGCGCATATTTGTAGACCTATTTGTAATGCAAAACCTATCCTACACATTTACTTGACAATGACACCCTAACGATGTCGAAACGTTGTTTCTTGCAATCGCTAATTTTTGTGTTAAAATAAATAAATAATAATAATAATAAATAATAATAATAATAATAATAATAATAAAACTGTAATACAGTGGAATCCCGATTTCTCGAACCCTCATTTTTTCGAACCTCCCGATACCTCGAACCAAAAGTCGTTCCCTCTCCTCAGTCAAACACTGTAATTTTACCCCCAATTTCCCGAACTCTCCGATTTCTCGAACCATTTGCGTTTCCCCTGGAGGTTCGAGAAATCGGGATTCCATTGTAACTTAACCCTTACTGGAAAAATACGAATGGAATTTTGGCTATTTGTCGACTTTACTGACCCGTTTCTTCACATTTCTCTTCCGACTGTGTCTCGTTTCTGAAGTTGCCATTATTGGTCAATGTCTCATTTCCTTGTAGCACTTCACCTTCTCGGCCAACCCTGTTTTCTCCGTGTTCAACAGTAGTCGCAACTCTAATTTGTTTTGGTCCAAATATATTCCTTTCAACCTGCTCGGCTTGTTCAATAGTTTTCCTTGATAACAACTGAATGAAAGCTACGCGGAAATATCTAATTCTAACAGCGTAAATTAGCGGATTAAATAACGAATTCAGCACGGGGAATAAAGTAAGAAGATTTAACATGATATGTTTTACATCAATAGCGATGCTGTCTTTCAGAAAGGATATCAAAGTGACAACAATGATAATTACCGGAAAATAACACAGAAAAATTGCGAGCAATACAATTAGTGTGCAGTAAAAAGCTTTCTTATTCTTGAGTAACTTTTCCTTCACTTCTAAGGAAACTTGATTAGCAATAATTTGTTTTTCGTTGCGGCGGACCTCCTTGTATACAGAAACGTTAAAATACACGACTAACACAAGACAGATAAACTGTATGAAAAGAACTCCGAATTTTGTAACATTTCGTATGTTTGCTGGCCAGAAGTCTTCCATTGGAAGGATGATGGCGACAACCCATGTCAGACCAGAGGCAAGGAATATACGACCTTCAGTAACACTTTTCTCGTATGCGAAAGTGTGTTTTATCGCGAGATAACGCTCTGCACTCAATAAAACGAAATGATTATGCGACGTTATTGCACACCTTGTGGTGATACCCACTGTTATCTTGGCTAGCCAGCTGCAAAATAGGTCAGTCTCACCTTTGAGCATAAAGTTGTAGTAAACGATTTGCAAAGGTTGAATACCAAGCCCCACAACAAGGTCAGTTGTGGCCAAACAGGCGAGTGATACGTTAGATTTGGTTCGAAGTTGACGTTTGGTTTTCACTGCCACCATCACTAAGATGTTCAGCAAAACGACGGCAGGACAGGTTATAGCGTTGGCGGCGATTCTGAAGATGAACACAGCGCGAAGCTCGGGAGAATGTCTCTTGGCAATCGGCAAAGGCAAATATGGGACTGAGCCACAACTGACTGATGTGGTCTCATTCATGTCGTCTGAATAGACCCACGCTTATTTTTCCTCGTGTTGCCCCAAAATGGGATGAAAAGTTGTTAGTGTGGAGAGTTTGACAGGCAATGTGTTTCTGTTTCAAATAAACTCAGTTTTAATATGATTATTTTATTGACTAGAATTTGCATCTGTTTGACAATATGTAAGCTATTGTATCATATTTTGCAATTGACCTTAAACGTTAACCAGTTAATTTCAAGTTTATTGGTCTCCAAAAAGCGGAATTCCGTTTGAATATACAGCTGAAACCTAGCAATTTAACAAAGATGCTTTTCGCGAGTAAGTCGCATGTTAACAATCCTGTAGAAAGAGATAAAGCCCAACGGAAATTTGGATAAAATAGTTTACCCACGAAAAACATTTCTTCCCATTCTCTCGAACGAGAGTTTATTAACTAACCACAAACGGAATGCTGAAGATTCCAGTTTTTGATCATGAATGCTAATTTGACCATTTGGTCGCTTTAGCCGCATTTCTTTGAAGAAAATTAGGCGGTAAGCGATGGACCAGTTGTGTTTCACGTTAATGGGTTTGTGATTATTTTATCGACTTAAATTAACATTTGTATAAAAGGAAATAAGCTTTTGTATCATACTTTGCAAAAAGGTAATTTTCACTTTAATATCCTGTCTCAATAAATGGAATCCGGTATGTTGGACATGAATTTTACACATTGAGATATTAAATTAAAAAAATATCACAGCTTTTGCAACGACTTACCATTTGCAGTGTGTATATTTATCTGACATTTCTCATCTTTTAAAGAGTGTAATTACGGCTTCTCTTTTCAAGATGGTGAATCAGATTATGCAATTAAGGGGTTGGTCGATCATCTGTTGACTTCCCATCGCTGTTTTGCAGGGGCATACATCGTTTGACGTATCTAGGACGTGCTACGTAGCTGCAAGATTTGGGCTTAGAATAGAAAAATGGTTCAAATAACTCAAATGAAATGGTTCAAACTTCTGGTTGATTTATTAACTCAGATTAATTGAGTGTTAAAATTTCCGCTTGATTTGTTGGTCGGGGAAAGTGTTTATCTCAATCGTTCGGGCGTACGTCACGCAACGGGGACGTAGGTGCTGCGAAACTCAAAGGTTTAATTCAAGTCAAGGAAAGGTTGGGTTAATTGATGTGAAGAACTTAAGTTCTATTAGACTTGAACCGACTGATGCGGTGTTGATTGTAGTGTTATTCATGTTTTCTGGATCAACTCAAACGGTTCCGCTTTCTCGTGTTGCTCGGCGAATATGAAGCCGTTTGTGAGGACAGCTTGGCTTAACCTAAATACCCTACAACCCAAATTTGTTTAACCTAAATACAATTTATGATTATTTTTTCGACTATACTTTACATCTGTATGGCGGTAAGTAAGCTACTGTATCACATTTTCAAATTGGTTGTTATGTATTAACTCTACCTTCCGAGTTAAACCGGAATTCCACTTGAATAAACAGCTGAAACCCAGCACTTTATACTTTAAGTGAGTCTATCTTATGGCAGCAATCCTATCCAAAGAACTTAAACCCAACGGAAATTAGGAGTTAGATAGAGTTTGTCTTTAAATATGCTTTAATTGTTTTCAAACTAGCATTTTTTTACCATATAGTCCCCGAATCAAAGCAAATGTATTTCCCAGAATATTCTTTCTTTTCTGAAGCAATGTACTTTCCAAAATATTGTATCTTTCAATGATTCGTTCCTAATCTGAATTAGAGCGGCTAAATTCGGAGGCTAAATTCAGTCTCACATTTGCTGTGCGTAGTTGTGTTACTTTTGGAACCCTTGAATTCAGGGCTCAGTCTCGAAAATATTTTTCTACTCACATCAAATTGCGAAGGGATCCAGGCAAACCGGTCAACAAAACCAGTCTTAGTTAACAATTATTCTTTAAAATCGAGGTGAAAAGCGGCAGAATATTTACCGAGCCGCGAAACGGGGAGGTAAGTATTATGCCACTATTCACCGAGATTGAAAAGAGAAATTGTTTTAGCATATACATACGAAGTGATCTCAAAACCAAACGAAAAGGAAACTATTAAAAATGATTTTATTGACCTCTCACATGATGCGTGGAAAACGTGCAAGCGGTACGAGGCATGCACGAAACTGTTTACAGAAATTTCAGACATGGCAAATCAAATCTAGTTAACCTTCGACAAAATCATCGTGAAAATCTAGCCAAATGGTGACTGTGGTGAAAACTGGATGTTTTCTTGTACAAAGACGTTCTCCTCAACGGTTGTGGAGGGGCTTGGTTGAATAGCACTTGATGGATTCTGACGATGAATCAGAGATGAACCCTGTGATTTTTCCTGTTATGTCGGGAAAACAGCGACTTTCCGGTCGGGTTTGCGTAGATTGATGGAATCTGTGATTGCTAAGGGCATGTCCTGAAACTGCTCGAAGGTCGAACGGCGGTAAGTCTTTTCTATCCTTTAACACTTCTTTGTATTTTCTGGTACAGCATCTTTTTGTATTCTCAGGATTTCCGATTCAGAAACAGTTATGTCGGCTATTTTGTTTTAGTTTGGTTCGCGCTTTATTCACTCGGTAGTAGGTGAATAATGTTCATTATTAAATTCTCAACCTCGGATAATGCAATTCTAGCTTTCTGCTTTCTAATTGGTTCACTAGATCTCGGTTACCAGCCATTATACCTGCGTTTGACCTTACATGGAAATGAATGCGGCAAATGTCGCTCCCCATAAAATTTTCAGCATTTCGTTTTGGCGCCCGGAGGTCACATCACTTTCCGGTCGTTTCTTAGACTTTAATAAAATTTAGCAAAACCGAAGGTTGAGAATTTAATAAAATAATTATTCCATTTGCGCTTGTTGGATAAGAGATTGGTTATAGCCAACTCGGCCCTGCGGGCCTCGTTGGCTATTTACCATCTCATATCCAACGCGCGCTCATGGAATAATTGTTAATTAGCCAAAGATAGCGAACCAATCAGATTGTTTGAAACTCCAAGATCACTGAGTGTGTATATACTAATAAAGGAGAGCAAGAGCGAGAGCTAGCTGGCAAGAGCTATGGTATTTGAAAATTTGCATGATTTGATTTGTATTTTCCTTGATAATGGAGTCATGACTATTCCGAAACGTCGGATTTTATCGTTCGTTTTTACAGTTTTATATTATAGTTTTTTGCTCTCGAAATTAAAGGGCTGCTCTAAACATGGTCACGTGATATTGGTCAGTGGATACCTTGTTTTGACAAGTGTCAATTGACCGTAACATGGGTGCAAACTCTGTCAACCCTATTGGCTGGAGTATGGCCGCCGTCTTGCGCAACTCCGTCGCCGTCGTCGTCGCGCGTACGCGCCCACGAGCAATGCCGCTAGCCATGACAACCAGGGGAAAATCAATTCATGGTTTTCTTTTCTTTCCTATGTTGGTATGGGGCTCCACCTAACGGCCATTCGGGCCGCTGGAGCTTTTAAATCTTTCCTTTGACTGCGTTAATGAAATTTGTTGTCATTCTATAAATCATTTGCTCCCTGAGTGGTCTATGATATCTTGAATATATTTACATTAGCCGTCTCATATCCATCTTGAAGATCTTAAGTTGAGAATTTTAATAAAAGTTAAAATCTATAAATTGTTTTCGGGATTTTCCGAGGTTAAAATGTCTTTAAAACCGACGTTTCGACCAGTTTTACTGGTCTTCTTCGGGATGTTAAAAAGGTATCAAAATGGCAGATCCGATCCGCCATTTTGATACCTTTTTAAAACATCCTGAAGAAGACCAGTAAAACTCGTCGAATTGTCGGTTTTAAAGACATTTTAACCTCGAAAAATCACGAAAACAATTTATAGATTTTAATTTTTAGTAATATGAGAGGTGAAAGTTTCAGAAATAC
>OZ026602.1:20472384-20489884 GCA_964020085.1 Micromussa lordhowensis | reverse complement strand
CACTGAGTGTTCATGTATTGGATGCCGGTTGGCAGTTTACACGTTTTTGTAGCCGGTTGGCAGTTTTGTTCGAGCCGGATGGCAGCGAACTTGAGCCGGGTGGCAATGAGTATTTTGCTGGGTTAGGGATTTGTTTACCGCCCCCCCTCCCCCACCTCACATTATTCCTTAGTACTTTTGCTTTCCTTAGGATTTGATAGAAGCCTCCTCTTGGGGATCGACGTGTAGGGACAGAAGACGTACAATCGTGTAGCAAGTTTTAGCTTCTAAAGCCAATTCTTCTGTTAAAAAAAGTTACCCAGTATAGGTATTTCTCCGTGTACCTTAGGTCCAGAGGCTTGAAATTAGTCCTGCCTTGTGTTAGTTTTTTCCACTCAGAATACTTGTCTTATCTTCATGAAACTAAAAGATCCTATGCTGTCGTTTTGTCTGCGTTCTGTGCGTTAAAGTGGGTCCATGATCTTATTCCTTATGGTGCATACAGTAATCCAGTTGACACTGCGCTAAATCACAGCCTGGTTCAGGCCAGCAAACGAGCTTTCAGTAGGCCAGTCAACAAAAAGGAGCCCATTACCCCATACATGATATATCGTATTTGTGTTCACTTTGCTCACGAAGGCAGTAATCTTAAGGATTTACGTACAGCTTTACTGTTTGTCTTGGGATTTTATGGTCTCTTTAGGATCAACGAGCTATAATGAGTTGATCAAATGCATGACCCCATAAGCGGCAACGCTTTAATCACCATCGTGTTGAAATAAAAGTTGTTGTTGTTGTTGTTGTTGGATGTGCAAGCTTCGGATATTCTAGTTCACGACGATCACCTAGAGATTAATGTTAATAGTAGTAAAACTGATCAATTTAGGCAAGGTAATATAGTATTTATTGCTAATAGTGGCGGTGCTACATGTCCTCACTCATTATTGTCTCGATATCTTTCCGCAGCTAGCATTGATCTCAATTCATCAGCTTACATTTTCAGAACACTTCAACCTCATAGGAAGGACAATTCGTATACTTTAGGCCCTAGGAGGCTCAGCTATACTAGGTGTAGAGAATTAGTTAAGGAATCACTTTTGGCAATAGGAGTAAATTCGGTCAGTTTTAGCACTCATAGCCTTAGATCCGGTGGTGCAACGTTTATAGCTGACAATCTAGCGAAGTCAGGTTCTTCTGACAGGTTACTGCTCCACGGTCGTTGGAAATCAGAAACAGCTAAGAATATGTACATCAAGGATTCCTTAAGACAGTAGATTAAAATTGACCAGGTTGTTCCCTACCTTTGGCATAGAAGAAATGTAACTTATTTTGTTTTTTCTTTTTCCTACTTTATACAGTTTTATCTTTATTTAGTATAAATCTACTAGCGTTCTATCACGAATGACGTCCTCTGATTGGCTACGCTACTCACGTTCTATTCTGTGATAGATAGTGAGTAGCGTAGCAGTGTGCACTTGCTAACAAAATGGCGGCCGCTTCTTCACGTTTTCGAAGTGTCTGTGAAGAGGATTTAGACAGTTTACTGGTCGAGGCTGTTCCAGAAAAGACAAAAGTCGCAACGAAATATGGAATGAAGATTTTTCACGGTAAGAACAGGAGTCGAAAAACGATTTAGTGAATTTATTGCTCATTGAAACATTTAAAAGTACAAAATTAAATTTTCAAAAGTTGCATTTCAATTGACACATTTGTTGTAAACAAATTTTAGATTGGTTCGCAAGCCAACAGAAATTCACTCTCCCTATTGAAGAACAGTCAAAAGAGGAGCTTAACAGATGCTTGCCGGTTTTTTATGCCTCTGTGCGGCAAAAAATGGAAGTGAATTCAAAGTTTCTTCGTTGCGAGCGATACGCGGTGCTATTGACTGGTGTTTGAAGCAGACGCCTAACAACAAGCTCTGGTCAATTATCGGAGATTCTGAATTTGCAAAGCCAACCAAACGCTAAAATGCTATTTGCAAAAACATGATGAAAGAAGGCAAAGTAGGCCCTGTGGTTCATAAACATCCAATAACCAGCGAACAAATGCAAGAGTTGTTCAGAAGTGGTCAACTTGGCGACTCCAACACAAAAGATCCCTCCCAACTACTGCGAACGGCCTGGTTTTACTTAATCCTTTACTTTGGAAAACGAGGGAGTGGAAAATCAAAGAAAACTCACCAAAGAAATGCTGGTTCTGCAAACTACTCCCCAAGGAAGACGGTACTATGAGCTTCGAAGGGATGCTCTACTTTCCACCAAAAACCACCAAGGCGGGCTTAACGATCCTACAGACGAATCCGATGGAAAGATGTTTGAAGTAATAAATTCCCTCTGCCCCGTCAAAACAATTGAAAATTTCCTCAAGCATCTTAATCCCAAACTGGATTGCCTGTTCCAACGACCAAGGGAACTGTCAGCAAAATTCAACCCTGAGAAAGAAAGCGTCTGGTATTGTAATTCACCAGTTGGAGAATCAACACTCGCCAATATGATGAAAACGATGAGTACGGCAGCTGGTATCAGTCCACATCTAACAAACCACTGTGTGAGAGCCACAACTGTGACGGTTTATCTGATCGTAATGTGGAGGCAAGACACATTAAGGCAGTCACGGGCCACAAGTCAGACAGTGCCATTGAATCCTACAGCGCTAGAGCATCTTGGACAGAGTACTGTGGATACGCTTTCCCTAAATGGAAAAGAGATCAGAACAGCAGAAGAGCTCCAACTCTTGGGAGTGACGATCGACTCTCAAATGGATTTTAACAACCACATAAGTGCTCTGTGTAAGAGGGCAAGTCAGAAGATTGGCGTGTTGATGAGGCTGAGGAACCTCATTCCAACAACAGCAAAGCTCCATCTTTTTAAAGCAGCAATTCTTCCTCACCTCACATACTGCCACCTGGCATGGCATTTTTGTAAGGCAAGCGACACAAGAAAACTGGAACGACTGCAGGAACGAGGGCTTAGAGCGGTTTTTAAGGATAATAATTTGAGTTATGTGAATCTTCTCAAAAGGGCGAAACTACCAACATTATTAAACAGGCGCTTACAAGATCTATGTATTCTTATGTACAAGGTTAAGCATGAGCTCTGCCCTTCATATATTAGGAACATCTTTAGCCGACAATCGAATACCTATAACTTAAGACAATCTGACTTTACGTTACCTCGTTTCAAAACTGTCACGCATGGAAAACATTCTGTTAGATTTTTAGGCCCGAAATTATGGAGTAAACTTCCTAAGAATAATAGGGACGCAGAATCCCTTAATGTTTTTAAAAAACGAATAAGAGATCTTAACTTAAGTGAATTAATTGACGATGGGTAGAGAGGTTGCGGCCTGTGCTCTTCCTAAAATATAGTAATAATTTTAAAGGAAAAGAAATTTTATTATTTTATTGCTCTTTTAGGCTTAAATTGTAATTTTATTGTAAATAATTTTGACATCTTATCGTACATAGTTTTTTTTTTTTAATACTAGTAATTATTTATTTATTTTAATTTAATTTTCAGAATGTCCCCATATTAGTAAGGGAGATTTCTCCCTGGCTAGGCGGTCTTTTGACATTTGAATAAAGTTTATTGATTGATTGATTGATTGATTGATTGAAACTGTCTCTCAAGGCTTTGCTTAACGCTTTAACTTGATATTTTCTTGTCATTGACGTTTTCTTAATTTAGAAACGTAGCTTCCAATGGCATTTTGCATCATTTGATAGTTGATTTTGTAATCAAACTCGGCTCACCGGCTTTGCTCATCTTAAGGTGGCTCAATAGGGTTATGCAAGATCACGTAGCGCGCGCCAGTGACCTCAATCGAAAGTTGATATTCTCGTTCTTTTTGCTATTTTCCTAATCAAAGCTACTGAAACATAACAAACAAGGGCCAAAATTTGCTGTTCAACAGTCACCTCTGATATCAAGGCTTTTAGTCTCAAATTAAAACTACTCAAACATCGCCATTTTTTGACGTCTGTTTGGCTTTGATTTCAATTTTCTTCAATTTCCTTCGGTAAAATTTTCTGATATGCTCAAACCGGGTAGAGTCTGGCAAGAAGAAACTTTTAAAATCGAAAAAAGAAGGGGTTGTCAAGGTAGTTTTTTCGCTTTTAGCATTTTTGTGTTTTTTGGCTAAGCGAAATCCTTGTCTTACAAATTTTTCTGATAAATTGAAAGCAAGGAAAGCTAATAAGGAATAACTTCTCTGCCAAATCTTAAGGAATTTCACCGAAGGAAATTCGAGAAATATGATAAGGATTTTTCTATTTTTTCACCTCAATGGCAACTACGTCATCAGAATAGGAACTCGCCAGGATCGCTATGTGAGCATGCGTGAATTGTCGAACCACGCTGTTTTGTCGATGAGCGACTCGACAATGGCGGTCTCATCAAAATATACACAAGACCTTTCCGTCCAAATCGTTTCCTTCACGTTTTCTTTTAAATGGTTTCTCTGTTTCTACTTCTGGGCTGAAATTTGAGTTATATTGTTGACTTGTTCGCTGCTTTGCATGAGCTTGCGTCAGCTAGCGCGCGTACATTACTAAAGCTCGCATCATCGGTGCGCGCGCTCTTAAAACCCAATGGAGACACCTTAAAGTTGAATGAAATGTGAAAGTGCGCGCACACAGAAACCAACAAAATGCGATATATTTGTCAATTATCCTCGGGTGGCGTGACCTGTTTTTTTTTTTTGTAGAAAAAAGAATAATTTGTGTGACGTAGACATTTCATGAGATCAAAACATTCTTTTTTAATTCACTGCAAGCTCTGACTTTATTACAGTGGTATAATTTTCTTTCTATCATTTGTAAATGTTCAGAATACAAGTTGTGTCTTAACACTGCAGGCTGTCCCATTTGCCTATAACACTTGCCTTAAACACAAGCTGCTGAAACCCAGCAATTTAACAAAGATGCTCTTAATAAATAAAATGTATGTTAATAACTCTGTTAAAAAAGCTGACACAAAACGAAAATTAGGAGTTAGTAAGTGCACATGACTTACTTTCAGTATCCAGCTATAGTTTACGCACGAAAAACATTTCTTCTCATTCTCTCAAACGAGAGTTTATGAGCTAAACACAAGTCAATGCTAAAGCCTTTGGTTTTTTTATTAATTTAACCTCTTTCCTTTCTTTCCTTTGAAGAAAATTAGGCGGTAACGACTGAACAGCTGTCTTTCACGTTAATTGGTACGTTGGACAAAACTGTTCTGGATGGACGTCTTACAATTAACAAAAAACTAAAACAAGCAAAGTAACGTAAATAATTTTGCGACTGTCTTAAACGTTATTTTAAAATTTGAGGTGGACTACATTAACGTTCATGACGTCGGGATTGAGGTGTGGTTCATGAATGAAATGCGCGGAAACTTCTTATTTTATACGGAACATGTCTGGAAAGGTAAGTACACTTCGCCACCAGCTAGATAAAAACTGTTCGAAACGCGAAATTTATCTATATTTTTAACCAGAAAAGACAGCCGAAAACGCCATAAAAGCCACGGACTTTTTAGTTCTGTGTTTTCTCAGATTCTTGTCACGCATTCAACATGGAGTTTGTAATCGCCACGAAGCCCAGCTCGAAGTTCTGGTAAACGCCACGACTCTAGACTCCATTATGTTTTTGAAATAAAAGAGCGCTTTTATTTACTTAAGTCATTGATTGCAAGTTATCTGCTAGAAAAAAAAAATTTCCAGCTTTGGTTTCTCCGAAACGTTATAAATCGTGAAAATGGCTACTTTTAATGTGAACGATCTGCTACATGCTTTGAAGTAATATATCAAACCCGAGAGACAGTGTTTCATCGGGATATCCAAACACCGAGAAGAGAGTTAAAAATAGGACGCGCAGCGCAGTATTTTTGACGAAATTCGAGTAACCATAGAATAAAGATTATAAAATACACGCAAATCTTTCGTCACGGTGAATGGTTTTATTTCGATCAACATTCTTGAATAGTTCAACAAGCTTTCTCAAACTCATTAATAATTCATCAAGTTAAAACAAAGAAATCAAAACCGTGAAGGAGGTTTGGATCCCGAGGTTTGGAGACTGTTTTGAGCCACCTTAATTAGCATAGATTTTGACGATTTTACTTCTCCGCGTACTCCTTAGTTTTTGTTTTGATTGAGAAGGTATATCAACAACGCTCAAGACAGTGTTTCGTCGGCTATCCAAACACTTCGAATTTCGTCAAAAATACTCCGCTACGCGACGTATTTTCAACTCTCTTCTCGGTATTTGGATATCCCGATGAGACACTGTCTCTCGTGTTTGATATATTACTTCAAAGCATGTTGCAGATCGTTCATATTAAGAAAAGCCAATTTCTCGATTTATAACGTTTCGAATAAACCAAAGCTCGTGATTTTTTTTCTAGCAAGTGAATTGCAATGAATGGCTTGGCTAAAAGGAAACACGCTTTTATTAAACAGTCCCATCCTCACTGAGTTCTTTCCTTCTGCTCAAAAAGACCCTTAAGAGGTCCCGGAAAATTGTAATTAAACATCTCAAAGTTGGCTCTGAACAACCGACCTAGGATGTCGATCCATTCTATGGGAATCTGCGAGTAATAACCGAGCAAAGAGGAGGCGGTATCGGATTGATTGTTAGCTCGAGCATTAAATCTCTTTGCCTGTTCGGGTGATAACCCTGCTGCCTCTTTGAAATCTGCTAAGTCTTGATCAAAAGTTTCGTAATGACCAATAAAGTCATAGTTGATGGCACACATTCCACATATGTTGACGTAATTGTCCCAGTGCCAGTCCATAACAGGCGTACTCTTGTTGCTTCCTTTGGTTACTAAATATTCAATGAATTCGCGAAAAGTGATGTCATGGAGCACTTCAAGTGAACTCGGGGAAGCGTTTGGACGGAAGTTCTTTAGAATTTCTCTGCCATGAAATTCAAGAACATTGCGGTCAAATGGTCTAGGATAAACAAACTTGTCTTTGTAGGCGGACAGAATGCGCTCGAACGGCTCACGAACAAACGTGAACTTGAAATATGTTTCCCACATCTGCTTTTGCTGGTTGGGAGTAAATTCACGCAATCTCAACTCCCCTCCAACCTTGTTAAATTGATACAGCATTGTCCTCAATTGCCTAGAAGCCGCCTTAGGCATCACACAGTATAGTATTTTGAGAGAAGGAATCACTGCTATGTGAAATGGATCTGGCATCTCATTGTAGCCGGTTTTTTCACAGAACCTCTCCGCCAGCTTTCTTCTCTCGTATTGTCGCAGCTCTCTTGGTGATGTAGTGTTTAAGCTTGATAATTCCTGAAATTGTGAAAGTATGTGAATATTTAGGTTTCACTTTTGCTAAAAATCACAAATACATATACAGCTTGGTAAGAAAGTCGGCTCCAATCCAATTTAACTTGGAGCAACGTTTTTTATCAGTCGACACTGCATTGAAGGAAACGTTTTGGCGATGCAACCTCTTCCATGACAAAAATGGGGAAAAAGTGCAGCTGAAATCAATTAAGGCCTTTTGTTTGCGTCACAACAGGGCAGACTCCCATATGAAAAGCGAAAAGGTCGGGAATACCAGTCTTCTCGCTCAGAGGTGTAAATCACGGATTTTGGTCTCGCTTTTGGTGTTTAGGTGTTTGACGAAACGTCACTATTTTTATCAAGCTATCTTTTAGGGTTGCACTCGAAGAAGTTAATAAAAATGATGTCATGTCCGTCTTAGGAGTTAAACAAAGCTTCAACCATTACTTACTTAATTAATTAATTCTATTTTTTGTCTTCTTTGTGTAGTTATTTAATGTTTATTTTCAACATGTTTTTAATTTATTATTATTTAGCTGCCAACGGTTTTGCCGAGATATTTCAAATATAACTTGCACCGGTTTTTTGTGTTTCGAGAAATCCTTGTTTACACATTTGCCTCAGTTTCTGACCTAGGGACTCTGAATATTAAAAGAGCATAGCTTTATTCACTGTTCAAAGAAATCTGAGCCCGATGTAATGGATGAAACAGTTTTTATGCGACGGGCCACCTAATAAACGTTTTGAAAGTCATTATTAGCCAATCACAATGCGAGATTTGGTTGATGATCGCGCCTCTTTGAACGGTTTTAAGCATAGTGATGGTTTGTTGTAATCATTTTTACAGAAAAATTCTCAGAAGAAAATCAAACGCCACATAAAAAAATTTAAGTAGATCTATGCGCATGCCCGTGGTCAAGATGTACGCGAAATTTTGAGCTCCGTCTTCCTGACCCGATTAGGTCGTCTTCTTTTCCTTCTACATCTCATTTCTCTTCCCTAACCTACTAATACGATCCCCTACTATGCCACGAGAATCCGTTACCTCGCTGAAGCAAGAAGATCAGGCGTTAAAGGAACAACTAGACGCTTTATTCAAGGAGGTCAAGTCGCTGAAGGATAAGTGTAAAACTGAAGAAACCACCCAGGCTTCTGGTGACAACAGTAGTAACGAAGCCACAAATGCTGAAAGTGAAAGAAGCTTGCAGGTTTTGAGCGACGAACATGATGACCTGACTGCTGCTAATTCTGATGTTTTAGTACAGCTCAAGCAAATAACGCGTCGCTTTACGACCTAAGCAATCAAGTGGAACGCGTGAGTAACGCCATTGACGAAGCCGAGGACTAGAGTTATCAGTATAATGTTAAAATAATTGGTCTACCGGAGAGCGCCAGTGAATCGGCGCTCGAAACAAGTTCCCTTTGCGTTAAACTGTTTCGACAAATGGGAGCTGGAGTTTCTTTTCAAGACATCGATATTGACAACGTGTATCGACGAGGCATAAAAGAGATGGTGGCAAACCTGTCATTTGTAAATTTGTCAGGCGGCTGGCGAAAGGCGGGAAAAGTTATGGAAGTTCGTAAACGAGCGGCTGAATTTAACCCCACAAGTATCGGTTTGTCTGCTGATACCGAGCTCAGAGGCGTAAGAATCTTTGATCATCTTACTCCCAAAAAGCAGAAGTTACTCTTTGAAGCCAAAAAACTCAAAGAAAGTGATCACTAGTTGGGCCAAGAACCCTGTTATTTACCTCAAGAAGGATGAGGGTTCCCGCGCGATCAAATTAACAGACATGGACTGCCTTCAAAGATTAGCCGTGGAAACTTGATTTCCCAACACTGATAAGTATTGTTATCTTTTCTTCTTTTTTGTGTAGTCATACCATGGATATGAATAGTCGATTGAATTTACAAAGACGTACTTTATTTCACGAACTACCATACTTTGGTCAAAATATTGTTTTAGACCATGTCAGGAGCCCATCACTAGGAGCCAGCAACTACCCCATATTCCTGTCACGGCGTTTTCACAGACCTGTCTATTTTTAGCTTGAATTTACCGCGAATTCAGACTCCCGCAGGGACAACAGTGACAAATCATGAGCGCGGACTTGATTCTTTAATTGACGTCGGCATTTTCACTGGAAGATTAAAAGGAAAAGCCGCCATTGTTTCCCTTACCGATGCGCGCTCGTGTAGAACGGAACTGACCTATTTTGCGGGAAAAGAAGTCTAAAAATAGACCGGTCTGTAAAAATGCCGTGACATAGGCTTAGTATTGGAGTTGCAAGCTCCTAGTGATGGGCTCCTGACCATGTGTAGTCGAAATCCACACATTAATGATATCGCACCTTTTACTGACTAGCGATTCGCTGAAAGCAAACACACATAAACAAGCTAAATATACAGAACAGGAAGGCAAAACGAAATACAAATAAAACAGGCAAAAACGACGGGAAAATAACAAAACTTACAAGATTAGTGTGGCGACTACGACGACTAAAACATAATGACAACGGCAACAAGAAAACTACGGTAGAAGAAGCTATACCAAACAATAGAAACAATGCATGAAAAAATGGACACGAAAATATGAAATGTTACGTAACCGAAAATAACTGGCGAAACTAATAGAATAACAAATATACACGGAACAATTGAAAAAACGGAAAACAACAGACTAAAAAGCGCGAAGCAAAACAAAATTGAGGCGCCGTGACTACACCATGGTCAATTTAACAATTGTTCATCTGCCTTCCAAAAAAGTACCTGGAAACCCTCTGTAGCATCTATGACCTAGATTTATTTCGTCTAAATACCGGGGAAGCGCCCAAAATCCTGATTTTAACCTTAATAATCAAGGCATACAGAGTCGTTATTTTTCTCCACATAGCTTCAATATATTCAAAAATAAATTTCGCAGATACGCTGGTAACTCATGTTTCTCAGTCCTTGCTCCATAATAGTGTCAGAAGTCTTAAGCGTAATCTTGAAACCTTTCAGGTTCATCTATTAGATGAGGTAGATTACGACTTTAACCGTGTTGGAGTTTCTGAAACGAAAATTGACAGCTTAAAAGATGTAGATTTTGATCCTACCCATAGCCTCTGAAGGTGTTGGTTTGTATATTGATGACTCTCTGAAGTATACAGTTATTGAAAAAACGTGCGAGGAGGCTTTCCAGGCGCTTTAAATTGAAATCCAATTCTCGCGGAAAAATAATATCATTTGTGGTATAATATGTAGGCAACATAACTCCCCCCAACGTTTTCAGTGTGAGTATCTTGATCTCACACTTGAGAAGTTAATTAGCTCGAATAAATCAGTTTACATTATGGGCGATTTCAACATAAACCTCCTTCATGCCGAGACTTTCCGCTAGGCTTATGATTTCTTACTTTCTCTGCATAGTTTTTCGTTTATTCCAACTATTGACAAACCCACGCGTGTTTACAATAACGCAGCCAACATAATGGACAATATTACAGAGCGTTTTCACATGACGTCACGGCAGCCATATTGGTGTTCCAAAACAATGAAACGGCGGCCATGTTGGTGTACCAAATAAACCCTTTGGGAGTTGAACTCTTTTCTTATGTAAACACTTCCTTTTGTTCCAATAAATTTGCATGGCTGCTGGTCACGTGGCTGAAAACGCTCTATAACCAACAAAGTTGATGTCAAAATTACCAGTGGAAACATTATTTCTGACATCAGCGATCATTACTCACAGTTCTGTGTCTTTCATACTTCTCTCGAGAATTCAAAATCCAGAGGGAAACGCTTCAGAAATTTTTCTGGTTTCTCTGAAGATAAGTTTAACTTTTAACTCTATAATCTACTTTCTAATCAGTTCGTATAGGCTGGTGAATCGAGACTACCCCCAGGGCTCCGCCTTGGGGCCGTTGTTATGGAACATTTTCCAAAATGACCTCCTCCTGTGCATAGCAACCAAACCGTCTATGTACGCTGACGATCACCAAATTTATCACAGTGGTCATGATCTGGAGGAGGTTACATCTCAGTTAAGTGTAAGTGCAGATCAGGCAACCAAGTGGTACGAGTCTAACTTACTGGCTGGAAACCTTAAGAAATACCAGACACTGAACATCGGCTACAGTAAGAAAGCTGACTCGAGCGCTAATGCAGTGATCCATGCTTACAATCAGGAAATTAAGACTGCAGATACTCTTAAACTTTTAGGTGTAACTATTGACTCCAAATTAAATTTCTCGGAACACGTCAGCTCAGCCTGCAAAATGGCAAGCGAGAGAATCGGCGTACTTATGCGACTAAGGGATCTAATCCCCACGAAGGCTACACTCCAGTTATACAAGTCAGCTGTGCTACCATATCTCACTTATTGCCACCTAGCGTGGCATTTTTGTAGAGCTAGCGACGCACGTAAACTTGAACGATCACAGGAAAGGGGCTTGAGGGCAGTTTATAAGGACAAACAGGCTAGTTATTTTCAGCTACAGGAGAGAGCTAAACTGCCAACTTTAGCGAATAGGCGTTACTGGACATCTGTATTCTTATCTATAAAGTTAAACACAGACTATGTCAAAATAGTATCTGTAACATTTTTAGTGATTAAACTTCCGAATGCAACCTGAGACAATCAGATTTTTCTACTCCTAGATATAACACTGTTACTTATGGGAGGCACTCCCTGCGTTGTTTAGGACCCAAACTATGGGGAAAATTGCCTACGGGTGAGAGATCAGCCAAGACACTGAAAGCTTTCACAAATCGTATACGCAAATGTGATATAACCAATTTAATGGACACCGGCTGCAAGTGCTGCATCCTCTACTCGACGTTAGTTGTGTCCCCTAATTAGTATGGGTGCTATCCCAGGCTACAAGGCTTTGACATGTTAATAAAGTTCTTACTTACTTACTAATCAAATCAACCATAGCGACTCATTTGATGTTGATAAAGCTTTTTCCCACTTTTATGACTCTTTAAATGAACTTGTAAAGAAACACGCTACCTTAATAAACGGTCTCGAATCGTATGAGCAAGCAGTTTTCTAAGCCCTGGATAACTAGTGGCTTGAAAAAATCGATCAAGGTTAAAAATTTCCTTCTTCAATGCGGTAACCTTGTAGATTACAAGTTTTATAGGAACAGAATATGTACTCTTACTAGAGTGGAATACTCTTACCTGGAATGGAATCAATAGCCTAATCAACAACAACAGGAAAAAATCTAAAGTTGTATCTTCGCTAAAACACCTTAATGACAATAGCACAACAAAAGACCCTCTTGAGATTTCCATCAACAGGTATTTCACGTCGGTTGGTCATAACCTGGCAATACAAGTACCAAGTTCATCCCACAGATTCACTGAATATTTGTCACCTAATAACAATTTCGGTTCTTTCTTCTTTGATCCAGTCTCACCAGATGATGAGATTTTGTCTATTCCTAAAAACAAATCTTGTGGTCTCTACTCTTGTCCGATTCGTATTCTATCTTGTGCTAAGCCTATTTTATCAGGTCCTCTCGCAAACAAATTTAATATGTCTGTGAGGAAAGGTGTCTTTGCATCCAAATAGCCTTTTTCACGGTTAGTTTTTCTCATTTGCATTACAATGTAATCCAACGTGGATGCGAGGCAATTTCGGGCTAAAACTACTAACATACATGTTAATTATATTGCGATGCAAATGAGAAAAGTTAACCGTGAAAGGGCTATTGAAAGAGGCAAAAGTTACCCCTGTCTATAAAAGCGATGATAAGACGGAACCAGGTAATTATCGACCAACATCACTACTCTCCGTTTTTAACCGGATATTTGTACCATCGTCTAAAATCCTTTCTTGACAAAAACGACGTTCTCTTTAAGGCGCAATATGGCTTTCGTGAAAAGCACTCTACATGGCACGCTATTCTTGATACTGTTAACATTATACAAAATAACATGGATTTAACATTATTCACTTGTCAGGATCTTTATTGATTTAACAAGGCCTTTGATACCGTCGATCACGCTATTTTGCTGCAAAAACGTGATCACTATGGCATTAGGGGCATCATTAATGACTGGTTTTCTTCATACCTCCTAGGCCGATCACAAGTAACTGAAGTCGATATTTATTTATCTTCCAAAAGTCAGATCTCATGTGTTCCTCATGGCCCTGTGTTAGGCCCGTTGTTATTCTTTATCTACATCAATGACATTCATAATTCTTCCGATAAATAGCCCAATTTCGATATATTAAAATTCAGCTTAAAACAATAGACCTCAGCACGAGGGTCGTGGGAATAACTACAGAATTTGTGGGGTTTATTCCCACGAGCCTCGTGCTGAGGTCTATTGTTTTAGGCTGAATTTTAATATATCGAAAATGGGCTATTATCATTCTATCTCTTTGCTGACGACACTAAATTGCTGTATGCAGACAAAAACTTGAAATCTCTTGAGGAAACTGTCAATAACGAACTGCTTAAAGTCTCTGAATGGCTAAATGCAAATAAACCTACCCTCAATTCTAAAAAGTCAAATTATGTCATTTTCCGTCCTTGTCAGCGTAAGCTGGGTTATTCTGTAAATATCAAAATGATTGATAACAGCACCCATACTTTCACTTCTCTTGAATGCAAGGAACATGTAAAATATCTTGGAATTTTACAGGATAGTAATTTGAGCTGGAAATTTCATATGGAATACGTTGCATTAAAAATAAGTAAAAATTATTGGAGTCATTGCTCGCCTTAGGCACTTCGTTCCTCTATGTACTCTTTTAAATATCTATCGTTCCTTGATATTTCCTTACATGTCGTATGGTTTAGCTGCTTGGGGTGAAGCTGCTAAAACCCATCTACAAAAACTCTTTATACTGCAAAAACGAGTCCTTCATTTAATGTATTTTTTCTGAGCCCAGAGCACACGCGGTGTCTTTGTTTATCACCTCAAATATTCTCCCTATAAATATGCTCTATGTTGAAACTGTTTCATCTTTAATGTATGACGTCTCACGTTTGTCTGTTCCGTCTAACATCAGTGATCTCTTTACTCAAGTTAATAAAATACATACGCAAAAGACCAGGAGCTCCTCTTCAGGCAACTTTTACATTGAATCTTCGAGTCTGAGCCTAAATCAAAGGTCTCTTGCCAGATTTGGAGCTAAACTCTGGAATTCTCACCAGGACAAATTTCGACAACTCCCTAAAAGTGCCTTTAAAAAGCATGTACATGATTTGCTATCCTTAATAATGGAGGCTGAGGATGATTTTGTTGAAACGCCTATTCTTCTGTATAAAATTGCAAATTTTACCTAATATATGTACAAAATGCATAGTTTTTGTTAGACGTTCTTAAACTTCATATCCTCCTGTCATCTTGCTTTTCTGTTTTTTCCTTGTATTTAATATTGTCGTATTTAATCTAATATTGTTGTATTGTTGTAACTTAGTAATTACCAGTTTAACCACGGACTGCGTGTAGCTCCGCCCACCGCGATTAGCCTTTGCTATTTGTGGGCGGAGACAGACTGTAAAAATAATAGTCTTTTGATTTTTTCATTAAAACATCAAAACATCGATTTTTCCATTAAAACATCAAAACAAACAGTAGAAATCTTCAATTTCCTCAATCTGAAACCCGGAACGACTTATCAAGCATGATGTCTTTTCTGCACAAATCATATACTTAGAAGGCAAATATAGACAATGACGTCAACAAGGATACCTCTATATACATACTTGTCCAATACTATGACAAATTTATGCATAGCATTGTATTGTATGAGGAGGCTGCGCGGCCAAGTGGTTTAGGGCGCTGGTGTTGTAATCCGGAAGTCCCGGGTTCAAGGCCTCCACTCTGTCACTTGCGGGATTTGTTTCTCGGTAGTCCCGAGTTCAAATCCCCGGTCACTTTTTGTAAATAGCCAACTGGTCTGCCTCCTGCCAGTTGGGATTTTTAACTAATTTACGTTCATTTGGAATATTTGTTTCCTTTGTTTCAGTGGCATACCTGCAAACTAGCTAATACTTAGTGCTAAGCTAAGTGCATGTCCACTACAAATCAGATTTACATTGTATTCTATTGTATTGCGTCGTTCTTAATTGTATTGTTAATTTATTGTTATGTGGATATAACACAAAACAATGCTCTGCATAAATTTGTCAGACTATTGGACAACCCTCCCATATAGAACTTGTTGCAAAAGCGAGTGTAGAAGATAAAAATGGCCTTTGTTTGATGTATGCTTTCAGTATTACCCTACTGATATGTGGTCAATCTCAACTTTCAAGCAGTTCTTATAAAAAATGTGCTTCTAAATAACAATTAGTTTATAGCACTCTTGTAGAGGCGCGGTGTCCTCGTGGTTAGTGCACTCGTCGGGAACATTGTGCTGTGTTCTTGAGGAAGACACTTTACTGTCAAAGTGCCTCTCTCCACCCAGGTGTGTAAATGGGTACCAACGAATTTAATGCTGGGAGTAACCCTACAACGGACTAGCATCCCATACTTGGGGAGTATAAATATTCCAAGTCGCTTCATCCTACAGAACAGGGATAAAAATCCGGCCTGACAGGCCACTTGGCTCGTATGCAGACTTTACCCTAAAGCACTATGAGTACCTTACCTGTAAATAGGAATCCTTTATTACCGGCTTCTTGATGTGAAGTTTCACTGTGTAAAGATAATGAAAGAAAAACACGATTATCAATCGCTTGAGGTGGCCATGTATCTTATGCTAATTTAAAATGGTTCCCTTCCTTTCTGTGCGTTTTAGAGTGGCGTAGTGGTCACCAGTCTTTGCCTCTAAAATCGTCAGGGTTCGAATCCTGGACCGGCGTCATAAGGGGATTGGGATTGCTGTTTGAACGTTTCCTTTCTCCGAGGCTTTTCACCAAGGTTGATAAGTAGCTTATTTTTTAAAAAAATGATTAGAACGGAAGGGGATAAATTCCTCGCTTTTAAAATTCATCTTGCATCAATGGATTTATGTTCAATCTCTTGCCCAAGCCTTAATAATATTTAGAGATTATACAGAGTATTCCGTGACAAAAGGCCCGACCTATATTTAACATTTGTTTCAAGAGCGCGCGTTGGATATGAGTTCGCTACACTCATCTTATATCCAGCAAGCGCAAGTGGAATAATTGTCTTATTACAAACGTCCCCAAAATATAGAAAAGTAGACTAAAATAGAAATGAAAACGCCCCAAAGTCGCGCGTACGCTTACCATATTTGTGGAACATGGTATAAAGGCTCATAACCCATGATGGCTTAGCCAATGAAAACTCTCGAATTGCACTATCCAACGACCTAGTTTTTAATAATTGCTAATAGACCCTTTGCATAAAGATGCCTAATTTTACTAACAATACTTTGAACATCCTAAGCTTCGTACTTATATTTCCAGACAAAGGATTTTTCACATGAATGAGCGCGCGTTGGATATGGGGTGATAGATAGCCAACGAGGCGCAAAGCGTCGAGTTGGCTATAATGATCTCATATCCAACAAGCGCGAGTGGAATACTTGTTTTATTAAAAACAACCACCAAAGTTTCGCTAAAATCTTGCCACGTTTTATTTCGCAAAATCCCCTCTTGGACTGGAAAAGAAGATATAATGTAAGTAACGAAACGATTTTCTTCGGCCGCCATTGTTTCTCTCCGCGGAAAAAAGTTTCAGAATTTCAGCTGTTGTGCTGACGCGTACACTTACCATATTGATAGGGCATGGTATAATGGCTCATATACCATGGCCACTAAGCCAATCAAATTTCTTGATTGCGCCATTTACGCGGAGAGTGTATACTCGAAAATGGAATCAAATACTAATACTTCTGTTGTGGTTTCAACTTGAGAAGATGAAATGTTATCGACGTTTCTAAGAATCTTCAGGTCAAAAGTCGGTCAAAGTCGTGCGTAAGCCAAACTCCGTTTACTTTTTGATTTGTTTTGTTTTTATTACGCTTTTTTGTAGCTGTTGCAGGTTTAATAAAAATACGCGGTTAAAATTCCGCTTTACAGTGAAAATACCCACTACAGAATGTGCGCTCTTTTGGCTACAATATAATACGTGTTTTATTTCACGCCGATGGCACCTCCAGGGCCAATGAACCAAATCACGGCTTTCAACTCAGCCCCCTCTCAGCTGCATATCAGAACGTTTTCTTACCGGTCCAAAATTTAGTGAAATGGATTTTACAGTACCACTTTATTCTACCAATGCATAACCATAAAAGTTTAATTCTGTTTCATGATTAA
>OZ026602.1:20462384-20467384 GCA_964020085.1 Micromussa lordhowensis | reverse complement strand
TTCCGTTTACCATTTGTTAAATTGACTTTTTTACATGACATTAAGTAGTTTGTTGGCGTGGCTTCCTCATAGACATCGAACTTGATTGATATGTGATGAACACAGTAAGTGTAAGAATTTTATGCACTTTTATCAACTTGTTGTTAAGAAATCTTTAAACTACTCTTTACGCTTTTCATCGCCCCATTTGTGCAATTTTTCTACCAAATACAACACGAAAAAGTCTCAGTGCCCATGAAATAAACGCATTACAGCATGGAAAGTGCTTTGTACGATTTTTATTCACTCGTTGATACGTATCAGAAAACTCACTCGTTCGCTGCGCTCACTTGTTCGTTTTCCGATACTACTCAACTCGTGAAAAAAAATCGTACGCGCGCATTTTCCATGAAGTAATCTCTATGTAACGAACACTGAATATCGCGCCACGTTGCGGATTGGGCGGTGTTTTTTGCTCTTACAATTAAGAGGCAGTCTCTTTAAGAGCGGGCCGGTCGATTTGGCTTGAAAAATAGATTTCGCTCATTTCCTGTACGCTGCGAGATATTCATGTACTTATACTAAAACCACAATCCGTTCGATTAGATCTTTTAAATTGTTCGTGTTTAAAGGGATTTTTAAATTCACCCGAATGAAGGCCCAAGATGGCCATTGTCAACACCTAGATTTAACACATCTTTGAAAATTAATAAATCGAGAACGAAAAATCTCTGCACAAAAATAAAAAAACTGTTACTTATAATATGCCTTCTTAATGAGCGAAATCAATTCTTATAAACATTGAACTCGAACCAAGCATTCAGCGAGACTTGAACGACACCCATATCGTACCGCTCGATGAGACACGGTAAAAAAGGATCAAACTCAAACTGTAATTTTGAAAAAGCGGGGTATCTTATTCCCGTCAAACCAACGCAGCCTAAAAGAAGATACACTAGAAAATATTAGTATGGCAAGAAATCTTGCGGTATCTCCTTGGTGAAATATTTATGGCCTTGTTGTAAACTTGCCGAATTTCGATGGTCTTCATGTTTTTCCTCCATTTTGAAAGATTCCTCATCACGGCGAAATCATGCGACAAATAAAGGAAACAAAGTCAGTTTTGAATGTACCAGTTTAACTCACAAGTAGCTTTCGCCGCTTTCGATAGCTTGATGAGTGCTCGAACTTCGCTCGACAATTCCACATGAACTACTCATCGCTGACACCCAAACCACGGCTCGATACTAATGTCATCATGTTTACATATAATCTTTCTTTCAACATAAACAAAATAATATTTCAACATTCAACAAAATAATATTTGCTTGAGAAGCAAACGTTCTGTCTTTTAAACCAAACATTTCCGATTATGCTGCCGACCTCCTTTAAGGTGACCACTGAATTCGGTGCTTTCAGTTCAAAATGAATTAAAAACACGAGATGCCGTATTTAAATAAATTCGGATATTTCATCCACATCCTCACAATAAAGATAGCATAACCAACATTTCTTGTATTTAAGTCATCGATTTATTTAAAGGGAAATAATTATTTTCCGGGTATATGTCCGGAAAAGTTCGGCGCCGTCTACACAACGCTGGAGAAATTTGAAAACGGTGTTTTCGCTCTGAAAACGCATCAAATGTTTTCCGTCCACAAAAAGCCAGAGAAATGGTCAGTCTCTTGAACACGTCGAATTGCATAATAATTAGACATTTACAATTAGCTTTAGGTCTTCCGAATGTTACGACAAAAGGATCCGAAACAAGGTACGGATTACTTCAAACATGCTGTTTATTTTTGTTTGAGAGCCATGTTGACAAAGAGAACCAAGCCATGCCTAATATAAACGCGACCCAAGGCTTCAGCAGTTCGTAGCGGGATATCAACCAGTCACAGATTGTTCAAATGATGGACAATGCTGGTGCATTCTATGCAGTGCATGTGACTTGTTCTTCTTTTTCTTTAAGTTATATGGTGATATAGCATAGAATTTTTTTAGCAATTCTTACGTGATGAGAACACAAAAACTTACCAAAGTCGTAGCTAGTATTTTTCTCCTTCGTGTAATACCGCGAAAATTGACGAAAACAAAGAAGTGTGACAGTTGTTAAGACAGACAGAAAAACCAGCAGAGCTTTCTTCATCGTGGCAAAGATCTGACGTAATTACACTTCCTCCTCGGTCCCGAGATCGACAAGCGCGATGCGTGAATTGCAGTGATGTTACTGATCAAAGTAGGTTTCAAGCCTGGTCGATCAACTCGTGGAAAAACTGCTTGCCAAGCTTTAGAGTCATGCGCAGAGTCCGAGGACGATAACGACCAAGGCTGTTCTCAACATAATGGTAATGATTTCTTTTAGGGTTAGGGTTGCCGGAGTCGCGCACTATATTAGAAACTGTTGGTGGGTTTGTTTTATTTTACTTTGAGTATTGGGCCAATGCCGAGGAAGGTAATTTGTAATAACGTGTATATGTTTCTGGGCCTTGGCTGATTGCGGTGGAAGTGCGCTTTACAGACAGGCAACTTTTTTTGCAATACTACACGTATTGATTTACAATTTACAAAACTAAAATTACTGGAATTACTTATAAATTACAATAACAATCAACATTTCTTTCATTACTAACAATATAACAACTTTTTTAACAAGAATTAATTCCAAATAACGACAATATTATTGATAATGACAAAACTAAAAACAATAAAACTAACAGATACGATAGTACTACTACTACTAACACATTCTTCTAACAACTGACAAAAGTAAAAATGCAATGAGAACAAAAGAATCTGAGCCTAAATCAAAGGTCTCTTGCCAGATTTGGAGCTAAACTCTGGAATTCTCACCAGGACAAATTTCGACAACTCCCTAAAAGTGCCTTTAAAAAGCATGTACATGATTTGCTATCCTTAATAATGGAGGCTGAGGATGATTTTGTTGAAACGCCTATTCTTCTGTATAAAATTGCAAATTTTACCTAATATATGTACAAAATGCATAGTTTTTGTTAGACGTTCTTAAACTTCATATCCTCCTGTCATCTTGCTTTTCTGTTTTTTCCTTGTATTTAATATTGTCGTATTTAATCTAATATTGTTGTATTGTTGTAACTTAGTAATTACCAGTTTAACCACGGACTGCGTGTAGCTCCGCCCACCGCGATTAGCCTTTGCTATTTGTGGGCGGAGACAGACTGTAAAAATAATAGTCTTTTGATTTTTTCATTAAAACATCAAAACATCGATTTTTCCATTAAAACATCAAAACAAACAGTAGAAATCTTCAATTTCCTCAATCTGAAACCCGGAACGACTTATCAAGCATGATGTCTTTTCTGCACAAATCATATACTTAGAAGGCAAATATAGACAATGACGTCAACAAGGATACCTCTATATACATACTTGTCCAATACTATGACAAATTTATGCATAGCATTGTATTGTATGAGGAGGCTGCGCGGCCAAGTGGTTTAGGGCGCTGGTGTTGTAATCCGGAAGTCCCGGGTTCAAGGCCTCCACTCTGTCACTTGCGGGATTTGTTTCTCGGTAGTCCCGAGTTCAAATCCCCGGTCACTTTTTGTAAATAGCCAACTGGTCTGCCTCCTGCCAGTTGGGATTTTTAACTAATTTACGTTCATTTGGAATATTTGTTTCCTTTGTTTCAGTGGCATACCTGCAAACTAGCTAATACTTAGTGCTAAGCTAAGTGCATGTCCACTACAAATCAGATTTACATTGTATTCTATTGTATTGCGTCGTTCTTAATTGTATTGTTAATTTATTGTTATGTGGATATAACACAAAACAATGCTCTGCATAAATTTGTCAGACTATTGGACAACCCTCCCATATAGAACTTGTTGCAAAAGCGAGTGTAGAAGATAAAAATGGCCTTTGTTTGATGTATGCTTTCAGTATTACCCTACTGATATGTGGTCAATCTCAACTTTCAAGCAGTTCTTATAAAAAATGTGCTTCTAAATAACAATTAGTTTATAGCACTCTTGTAGAGGCGCGGTGTCCTCGTGGTTAGTGCACTCGTCGGGAACATTGTGCTGTGTTCTTGAGGAAGACACTTTACTGTCAAAGTGCCTCTCTCCACCCAGGTGTGTAAATGGGTACCAACGAATTTAATGCTGGGAGTAACCCTACAACGGACTAGCATCCCATACTTGGGGAGTATAAATATTCCAAGTCGCTTCATCCTACAGAACAGGGATAAAAATCCGGCCTGACAGGCCACTTGGCTCGTATGCAGACTTTACCCTAAAGCACTATGAGTACCTTACCTGTAAATAGGAATCCTTTATTACCGGCTTCTTGATGTGAAGTTTCACTGTGTAAAGATAATGAAAGAAAAACACGATTATCAATCGCTTGAGGTGGCCATGTATCTTATGCTAATTTAAAATGGTTCCCTTCCTTTCTGTGCGTTTTAGAGTGGCGTAGTGGTCACCAGTCTTTGCCTCTAAAATCGTCAGGGTTCGAATCCTGGACCGGCGTCATAAGGGGATTGGGATTGCTGTTTGAACGTTTCCTTTCTCCGAGGCTTTTCACCAAGGTTGATAAGTAGCTTATTTTTTAAAAAAATGATTAGAACGGAAGGGGATAAATTCCTCGCTTTTAAAATTCATCTTGCATCAATGGATTTATGTTCAATCTCTTGCCCAAGCCTTAATAATATTTAGAGATTATACAGAGTATTCCGTGACAAAAGGCCCGACCTATATTTAACATTTGTTTCAAGAGCGCGCGTTGGATATGAGTTCGCTACACTCATCTTATATCCAGCAAGCGCAAGTGGAATAATTGTCTTATTACAAACGTCCCCAAAATATAGAAAAGTAGACTAAAATAGAAATGAAAACGCCCCAAAGTCGCGCGTACGCTTACCATATTTGTGGAACATGGTATAAAGGCTCATAACCCATGATGGCTTAGCCAATGAAAACTCTCGAATTGCACTATCCAACGACCTAGTTTTTAATAATTGCTAATAGACCCTTTGCATA
>OZ026602.1:20437384-20454884 GCA_964020085.1 Micromussa lordhowensis | reverse complement strand
TTTGAAAACGGTGTTTTCGCTCTGAAAACGCATCAAATGTTTTCCGTCCACAAAAAGCCAGAGAAATGGTCAGTCTCTTGAACACGTCGAATTGCATAATAATTAGACATTTACAATTAGCTTTAGGTCTTCCGAATGTTACGACAAAAGGATCCGAAACAAGGTACGGATTACTTCAAACATGCTGTTTATTTTTGTTTGAGAGCCATGTTGACAAAGAGAACCAAGCCATGCCTAATATAAACGCGACCCAAGGCTTCAGCAGTTCGTAGCGGGATATCAACCAGTCACAGATTGTTCAAATGATGGACAATGCTGGTGCATTCTATGCAGTGCATGTGACTTGTTCTTCTTTTTCTTTAAGTTATATGGTGATATAGCATAGAATTTTTTTAGCAATTCTTACGTGATGAGAACACAAAAACTTACCAAAGTCGTAGCTAGTATTTTTCTCCTTCGTGTAATACCGCGAAAATTGACGAAAACAAAGAAGTGTGACAGTTGTTAAGACAGACAGAAAAACCAGCAGAGCTTTCTTCATCGTGGCAAAGATCTGACGTAATTACACTTCCTCCTCGGTCCCGAGATCGACAAGCGCGATGCGTGAATTGCAGTGATGTTACTGATCAAAGTAGGTTTCAAGCCTGGTCGATCAACTCGTGGAAAAACTGCTTGCCAAGCTTTAGAGTCATGCGCAGAGTCCGAGGACGATAACGACCAAGGCTGTTCTCAACATAATGGTAATGATTTCTTTTAGGGTTAGGGTTGCCGGAGTCGCGCACTATATTAGAAACTGTTGGTGGGTTTGTTTTATTTTACTTTGAGTATTGGGCCAATGCCGAGGAAGGTAATTTGTAATAACGTGTATATGTTTCTGGGCCTTGGCTGATTGCGGTGGAAGTGCGCTTTACAGACAGGCAACTTTTTTTGCAATACTACACGTATTGATTTACAATTTACAAAACTAAAATTACTGGAATTACTTATAAATTACAATAACAATCAACATTTCTTTCATTACTAACAATATAACAACTTTTTTAACAAGAATTAATTCCAAATAACGACAATATTATTGATAATGACAAAACTAAAAACAATAAAACTAACAGATACGATAGTACTACTACTACTAACACATTCTTCTAACAACTGACAAAAGTAAAAATGCAATGAGAACAAAAGAGAAAGGAAGGAAGGCGAAATATACAGGGCCATGAAATGCTAAATTAAAGCTGTTCAAATTAAAAGGACAACCTGATAATCATTCCATTATGCCTGTTTGAACAAAATTTGAAACGAGAGATCAGGGAATTATAATGACTGGAGTATTTTGTGCCACTTCTGTTGGAATGCGTTTCGTGTTCCTGTAATAATTGAAACGCGTTTTTCTTTCTTCAAGAATTGCATCTAACCTGATTAACGTATTTTATCATATGGCTTGGTCTTAAAGCCGATATAACGCGCGCCCTGAGTGGCTAATTTGTAGGGCATTATTCCCCCGTAATGCCCACGGGCAGATCACGGACTTGCAAAAAACAAAGCAACAAGCCATATTATATAATAGAGAGTTGTATTATCATTTATTGAAATACAGTTTGGAGAACGTTTTCCTCTCATGATGATACACTAACTTAAAAAATACTCTAAAGCTCACGAGATGTACGTAGTATGCATTGTTGCCGAATATCCGCGATTGCTTGGAAACAGAAGATTATGACGTTTTCAGCATGGCGGCTCATTTCGATATTTTTACATTTCAAGACTTAAAATTATTGATTGATGTGATAAAAATTGTAAACAAAATACTACTTTTTTTAAGAGTGTCGGAACCTATCAGAAACTGAGAAACGAATAAAACACCAACTAAACAGATCAGCAGTTTACCAGGCTCATCTTTGAAGCCCGCAATTTTATAAAATACCAGTTATAAAATGTTGTATATCGATGAAATACAAGGATTTGTATAGGTAATAGCATGACTTGTAGTGGTATTTGGCCATAATACCGCGAGTGATATTTCAAAATTGTCCAAAATACCACGAGCCGCGAAGCGGTGAGTGGTATTTGGAAAATTTTGAAATATTACGAGCCGGTATTATTGCAAAATACCACGTACAGGTCATGCTATTATTTGTTTACAATAGAAGCCGAGAAATTTTCGGGAACGCAAAAAAGACCTTTATTTCGTTACGGTTGAAAAAACAAACACACGTGTCTGCATTCGTAACAATCTTTTTACGTCAATGAAAAAAGTGATTGACAGTATTTTGTGAAACCAGTTAAAACCACTGAAGGCGAACAACATGAAAAAGTTCAATGAAAGTTATTCCCAAATCACGGTTTATGCAGTCACTGAAGCGGTGAAGCGAAACCACAAATTAAGAAAAGGTACGGGCAAGCTTCTCTCAGTGTTTAATTGCTGCTTTGTTGAAAAACACCAATGCCAGCTCCGTAATTTGTCGTGACCTGACAGCCACGAAGGTGGTGGACTACTGTTTGGGAGGCTGGCGTCGCTGTACGGTTGTGTTGAATGGGCAAACTGGAAAGAACTGGACGGGAATTCTGAACCTGTTGGCCGACAGGAGAGCTGATGATGGATGAGATCTGTCGCTGTTCTGCTTTGTCACCTTCCTCGTAGTCTGCCAGTGAACGCTCGCTTGTGTGGCCTGTTACACCGATGATAGCACTTCTTGGCTGATTGGAGGCCTTCAGCTTCTTCACAAGCGTTTTTCTTACCGAATGGTTGGTTAACTTTCTTCCCTCTACATCCAACTCCGCTTCCAAGGCCATATTCTTCATGAAGGAGTCGATCTTATTGACACCCATCCTCTGTTTCTTGTACCACACTTCGGATTTCGGTTTTTCAATAATGGCGAGATAAAACGGGCCACTGTTTGGCATTTCTTCAGGTCTGCGGGCAAGATATGCTTTGAAGAACTGGACTGGACAACGAGGACCACCAGCGGCAAACATCTTTGGCTGGATGGTTCTTCGTTTCTTTCTTAGACCGCCTTGCCGGGTCTTTGTTGGGTTTTCTTCAAATGTCACGTACTCTGTGCCTTGGTCGTCCTTGTTCAAGCTGACATCTTCCACAAACATTTCATGGTGCTCTTGGCAACCTCGAAGACCAAAATGAAGGGTGAGCAGATACCACAGAGTATAAAGGAGTGACTTTGGGTTTTGTTCACCAAGTACACGATTTTTCCATAGCTGCTCTTCATCTTGGACGGTAAGTGCTTTAGTTGCATTAGGTCGTTTTCCGTGGCCTTTTTCGCGAAGAGCTCTTGCTTTTCCCTCCAGGACCTGTCTGCACTTGACGAATTCTCGGTCCTTTGCTATGGATATTTTGCTGTCATTTTGTTTGAGGTGTCTGTCGATGGCAGCTTACATAACCCTTAGGCTGTCCGGCTCATAGTCAGAGCCATCGCTTTTGCGAATTTCGGCAAAGAATCGCGAGAGACATTCATCCAGTTCTTTAGCTTCGTATTTTACAAAGTCATCGTCAAGACCCTTGCTTTCTGCCCACGACTTCCAAACATTCATCCACGTCTTAGTAGTTTTGACTGTATTTTTGTTTACTGCTTTTTCGGCGAGCTTTTCTATTTCCTCACAGGAAATTTCCGGGAACCTAGCCGCCATTTTTTTGAAAACAAATTGTATTCAGTGTTGTCATGGTAACCTTGTTATACCATCCATTTTTGCTGTTATACCACTATTACGCGGAAAGAGTAATACTATCAACCAATCAAAACTCCGAAATTTCTCGGCTTATATTATAAATCTTGTTCATAAAATTTGATTTCTTGGTCGCGCATACTGAAGATACTTAAAGACACTTTCAGATGTTGATATTAGTGTCGTCACGGCTACATATAATGTTTCTTTCAACATTTTTTAACATAATATTTCCTTGAAAAGCAAACGTTCTTTCTTTTAGTCAAACCATTTCCGATTATGGTACCGACCTCCTTTAAGGTGACCACTGAATTCGGTGCTTTCAATTCAAAATGAATTAAAAACACGAGATGTTGTATTTAAATAAATTCAGATGTTTCATCCACATCCTTACAATAAAGAGAGAACAATAGACCATTTTACGGCTTTGTGCTCGGTGACCTGGCCTTTGAATGGCAGCAAGGCTGATGATACAGACCTCTCTGCTTTTGTCATTTAAATACACCTAGTTAGCATTAGAACAACGCAGTGAGGTCTGTATCAAAGCAAGGTCACCTCCAGCCTCGCTGCTTTTCAGAGGCCAGGTCACTAAGCAAACAACTGTAAAATGACATATCCTCTATTTAAGCCATCGATTAATTTAAAGGGAAATAATTCTTTTCTGGACATATTTTCGCAAAAGTTAGGCGCCTACTACGCAACGCCGGAGAAATTTGTAAACAGTATTTTCGCTCTGAAAACGCATCAAATGTTCTCCGTCCACACTAAGCCAGAGAAATGGTCAGTCTCTTGAACACGTTGAATTGCATAATAATTAGACATTTACAATTAGCTTTAGGTCTTCCGAATGTTACGACAAAAGGATCCGAAGCAAAGTACGGATTACTTCAAACATGCTGTTTATTTTTGTTTGAGAGCCATGTTGACAAAGAGAACCAAGCCATGTCTAATATAAACGCGACCCAAGGCTTCAGCAGTTCGTAGCGGGATATCAACCAGTCACAGATTGTTCAAATGATGGACAATGCTGGTGCATTTTATGCAGTGCGTGTGACTTGGTTTTCGTTTTCTTTTATTTATATACGTACGCGATGAGAACACAAAAACTTACCAAAGTCGTAGCTAGCAGTTTTCTCCTTTCTGTAATACCGCGAAAATTGACGAGTTGTTAAAACAGACAGAAAAACAAGTAGAGCTTTATTCATAGTGGCAAAGATCTGACGTAAAGATCCTCGGTCCCCTTTGACCTATTCACGCTCGAGAATGGGCCAATGCCTAGGAAGGTGATCTGTAATAACGGATCCTACAAAATAAGGGTACATGACTACTTCAATCCAGACTAAACTGAGTTTCGCATACAGGGCCTACGTAGTCGTGACGCAGTAATGGCCGGTACTTTGACAAATGCAAAATTTGCAGTTATTCTACTGTATAGATAGAAATAGAAATTCGCAACAAAGCCACTAACTATATTATAAACAAAGAATAATTTGCAGATATTGAATTTTCATTAACCGCGAAGTAGTCCCCAATATATAAAACAGATACAGACACAAAGCTGCATAACATACCTGGAATTTTAGTATCACTGGATTTCAAAAAAGCTTTTGATTCATTAGAATGGGGATACATAATGAATACACTACGCGCCTTTAATTTCGGGACCAGTATTATGCGTTGGATTAGCACTTTTTATACAAATATTGAAAGTGCAGTTATAAATAACGGTTTTTTAACAAACTGGTTTAAGCCATCGAGAGGTGTAAGGCAGGGATGTCCGCTTTCTCCCTTTTTATTTGTTCTGTCAGCTGAACTGTTAGCAAACAAGATAAGACAAGACACAAAGATAGTAGGTATTAAAATTCTGGAAAATACAATTAAATTAAGTCAATTTGCAGATGACACAAACTTGTTTTGTGCAGATTTGGAAGCAGTTAAAGAAGCCTTGAAATTAGTCGATGAATTTGGAAGGTTGTCAGGCCTAACTTTAAACGTTAAGAAATCTAAAGCAATGTGGCTGGGGAAATGGGAAAAAAATAAAAGCAATCCCTTAAATCTAAAATGGATGCGCAGTCCAGTGCGTATATTAGGGGTTCATGTTTCGTATAATGATAAGGAAAACAATGAATTAAACTTTCATCTTAAAATACGCAAGATGCAAACAAATTTGGATATATGGAGAGCAAGAAATCTCACATTGTTTGGAAAAGTTCTGATAATCAAGTCTCTAGGACTGTCACAGCTAGTTTATTCAGCCTCGACGTTAAACGTTCCTGAGGAAATCACACCAATTCTAAAAACAAAACTATTTAACTTTCTGTGGAACAACAAAAAAGACAAAATTAAAAGGGAGGGGCTTTACCAAGACCTCAATAAAGGCGGACTGCGTATGGTAGACACAGAAATAATGTTCAAGGCTCTAAAACTGGCCTGGATTCCTAGACTTTTGTTGCCAGGAAATCCAAAATGGAAAACAGTCCCAGATTACTATCTTAAAAGAGTAGGGGGTCTCAACTTTTTATTAAGATGCAATTATGACGAAAAATACCTAACCTCACTGCCGGTGTTCTATGGAAATATTCGAAAGTTCTTCAGAGAATTAAAAACTCTATATATTCATAGTAGAGACCAAACTATAATTCTACACAATAACAAAGATATACTCGTTGGAGATAGACCCTTTTTTATTAGGGAATGGTATCAAAATGGCATTCTTTCAATCCAAGATCTTCTAACATCGACCGGTCAACTAATGTCGTATCAGGAGTTTTTGGACAATTACCACTGTAAAAAGACTAATTTTCTTCAATACTATCAGGTCATTAGTGCCATCCCGAAACACCTGCTAACTTTGGCAAGAAATGAGGCTCCAATAAAGAAAGACCCTTACCTTAGCAATACCTTTAATTTTCAGCTTGACGAATCTACACAAATTGACCTGATTAAAATTCGAACTAGTGAATTTTACAAACTACTCAACACCAGGACACACACAGCAGAACATAAGGGTCCCCAAAAATGGGACAAGCACTTTGTAACAAAAAAAGATGTGTGGAAAAAACGTTTCGCCTCCCTCAAAACTCTATGTAAAGAGCCCAAGCTCAAGGAATTTCAATTTAAATTTATGCACCGAATTGTAGTTACAAAAAGAGAACTTTTTCGTTATGGTATCCAGTCAGACGATGACTGTGTATATTGTGGCGAAAGGGACTCCATTGATCATACTTTCAGTGACTGTACTTTTGTTAAAAAATTTTCACAAGAGGTCATCAATTGGTTCAATCTAACGAACAAAACGCACTTTAACCCGTCCATACAAGAGAAACTGTTCGGCGTTACATCCGAACAATTTGGAAAAAATGCAGCGAAGAAATTTAACTACACACTCCTTTTTATGAAATACTACATTTACACTAACAAACTGCAGACTAGTTCAATCTTACTTGCTGATTTTGTAAATAAAATCTCGTTTAAATACAAAATTGAAAATTTCGAAGTATAAATAATAAGAGAAACCAAAGATGTCTCCTCCGCTTTCTTTTCCTGTTTCACAACTTGTATTATAATTAAAGTAATTCCTGGTCATAAAAAAAAAACTTAGTGATAGTTAGCTTAATAAGGTTTTCAGCAACAGTGTTAGATATAGCATATAGATATGGTGAATTGAAGTATACTAGAAAACGGAATGGTTTACTTGACTCCCATTCTTCTAACTTTAATACTTATCAACCGAAAAGGAGTGCACCTGTAAATGTAAATTGTCAGTAAGTGATTCAATGTGTAATCTAGTAATTAATTGTAAGTAGTCAATCGTCATATGTAGTAAATGTTTCTAATTCTAAGCAAGCAATATGACGTACTGTAAGTAGGTGAAATAACATTCTGCAATGGCGATAATCATAATCATCAACTAGTACTGTATCAAGTTATAGGCCGATGTTAGTACTGTATTGTTAGCTGGAAGTTTTTTAATGTCAGTAATGCGTATTATTATTTGTAATGCAACATATGCCATGTAAAAATTAAAGGTTAAAAAAGGTTAAAAATGATAATAAAATAGAAAGGAAACGAAAAAAAAAAAAAAAAAAAAAAAAAAACAGATATAATATTTCGCAGTTATTGAAATTTCATTAACGGCGAAATAGTCACCCAGTATAAGTAACGGAGAGATTATTTCGCATTAACGGCGAAGTAGCCACCAGCCAATTGCAATCATAACAATAAAATAGAGTTTGTATAGTGTGATCGTCCGGGTGAGGGAAGTTCTGAGAAGAACTGTTGTTGGTGACTGACGTTTCTACAACCTGAGCGGAAGTCATCTTGAGAGTCAAGAAGATGACTTCCGCTCAGGTTTGTCGAAACGTCAGTAACCAACAACAGTTCTTCTCAGAACTACCCTCACCCGTACGATCACACTATACGAACTACTTACTTTGTCAATTTTTTTTGGAAGAATTAAAATCAACAAAAATTAAAGTGTATTGGGGAAAAAAAAAACAAAGGAAAATGGTGGTGCAGTTTGCATTTCATTTGATGGAATTCCCTTCGTTCATGTTGGCGAAAAAATTCTGTGGTGCCATCAAGGAAAGGACAAGAGAAAGAAGAGTAAAGCAACTGTCAAAGTCAGACCAGAAAATGTAAGGATCTGCCCTAAATCAAATAAAAGAACATCATGTCCCTGCAAGTTTGTGGTTTTACTGACCAGTGTTAATTTTATTTCAATTTATTATTTTCCAAGCTCGGTGATCACTGTTACAATGCCAAGCGAAAAAGATCTGTTGCTCAAGTTTCTAAAAAAAAGACTGCCCTGCCACCATTCACATTCAGCAAATAGCCAAGTACCCCGATTTTAAGGTAGGAACATTTTTCAAAAAAGGTATTTTAATACCTGCAGAAATCACTTAATTAATTTAATTAATTAATTTTAGTGATAACAGTGACATCTACTGTCACATATAATATCTATTACGGAAACTGTGTTGAACCCCTTAATGACTTAATAGTCAAACCCATAACTACTTATAATTTTAGAAAATCTTTAAATGTTGAAGTTCCTAGACTAAGAACTGAAGTGGGCAGATCTTCCTTTCGACACAGAGCCGCATTAACTTGGAATCTCCTCCCTGATGACATCAAGAACTGTTCTAACTTAGCTACCTTCAAGAGGAAAATTAAGGAAAATAAGAATATTCTAAAATCAATTAGTTTTAATAAAGCTACCTGCAGTATTTCGAATAAATCTTTAGACTTTGAATATTTTTAATATTAGTTAAGTGTAATTTATTGTATTTCCCACCATTCTATACTCCAATATATATATTTCTTAAATTGGTTATATAAATTATTGTCATTAATATGTATTTATTCTAACTCATCATCTATTTAACAAATAGATTCCATGTTGCCGTGCGTCTCTTCAGTAATAGATCACAGATGACGTCAAAATGTGGTAAGAACAAAAAAGTGGCACACGAGGCGCAGCCGAGTGTGTCACTGATGTTCTTACCACATTTTGACGTCTTCTGTGATCTATTACTGAATCAGACGCACGGCAACATGGAATCTATTTGTTTTATATAATAACGAAAAGCCTTTTTTGTTTCTAAAATATTTCAACATAACGCGAAAGCCGGCCTTTTGCCCCACCTTTGCACGAAAAAAGCCATTTGACGTGATCTATGATATGACAAAATGAAGCAATCTCATTGGTTGCCATGCGTAGCAAAGACTTGTGATTGGTCCAGGAAAATCACGCCACTGTCAAACTTGACTCGAGCGTCGCTTCTCGTGGAATGAAAACTTACAGCTAAAGCAGAATTGAACTGCGAAAATCTACAAATCGTAAAGAAAATGCTGGAGTCAAGTCAGTTTTTGTCATCAGAGCAGCCCAGTGAGCCGAAGAGCTTGGATGTTGCCTTGAATATTGCAAGAGTTGAAAAAATACGCTCGGGAAACTTGCGATTGCAGTCAACCCGGAGGCCATTTGATTCAAGTTTTGAACGGAAAGAAGCGTCAGTGACGGTGGAAATTTGTGTCCTCTGTAGTCGGTGATTCTCAAATCAGTTTGAAATCAGGTGTCGGAGACACCTTTTAGCTGCGACACAGTAGGCCGTGAGCTGTAGTGAGCTGTACTTTGCTCGCTGCTGTGCCCTGAAACGGGCTGGAACATTCGCATCGGAAAGCAAGGTTAGGTGTTTATTTTGATGTTTGCTGTTTTGCAATTCCCGACATCAATCAGTGTGTCAACAATTAATTTGAGACTGAGAAAAGCTGAATTTATTAAATGAATTATCTCATAAAGGTTTTGTTTATTGGGTTTGTTAAATTCGAGGTAAAGCAAAGGTTTTCGGCTTACAGAAGACCAATTTTGTGTTTGGCTTAAGTCTCGCTTTCTGCTACCCTGGTCCCAGAGGTTTTTCGTGATTTTTTCCCCGCTTGAGATGATTGAGCCGCGAAGCGGCGATCGTTATTTACGAGTCGCGAAGCGACGAGAACGAAAAACCTCTGGTTACCTTGGACTTGAATCTCACTTTCATGCAGACGCCAACTGTCAAACGCCTCAAATTTATAATTACAAAAGGGACCAATGGTAAGTCAGCAAGCACGTGCTTGTCAGCCGCTAATTTTTTCAAGAGGGGCAGGCCCGGGAAATTGCTCCTATGACAATTTATTTCCACTCGGGTAGTGAAGAGTGTTGTTCCGAGTCGTGTACTTGAACTCTTGACCGAGTCAGTCGATGTATTATTGTTTCCCGCCAGGAAAAGTCCGGGGAAAACCCCATTGAAATCAACAAAGTTTATTTCGAACGACTATTGCAGGATCTGTAGGATCAGTTTGAAAATCAGTGGTCGCTCTAAAATTAACATTTTTGGAAGTAAGAACGAAGAGTTTTTGAAAACCTTGTCATTGGTACTGTCGTCGGAGATAAACGATGCCACGGGATTATCCCAGATAGTCTGCCAGAAGTGTCAGCGAGAAGTTCAGAAGTTTTCAAGAGTATTGGAGCAAGGAAAGGAATTGATATTATTCCGAGAAAAATGTAACGAGGCCTTTCGCAATCAGTTGGACGAATACCACTCGGGCTTAAAACGACAAAAGCGCTGCGCTAAGGATTCGCCCACAACGGTTCTGGACCGACAGGAAAAGAAATCTTCTTTGTCTAAGCCAGTTGATCAGAGCTCAATTAGAAGAGCACTTATTCCAAAGAAAAGTACCGACAAGGAGAACATTGCACCGAATATTATACTGTGTGACACGCTCTTCGATGGTAGCCAGGAATCCAGACGAACAGCTGTGACAGAGGTAAGTCTAGAATGAAACTTCAAGCTTACTGATCAAAATTTCTGTTTCTAAAGGCCGCCGTACAATAGCCGATTTTATTGTCGGCCGAACAATAATCGATTTCAGGCTTTGCTTTTCTTTTCTTATGTGAGACCAACAGTACTTTGGATATTCATTATCTAAATATCTAGAGTGAAGCTAAACCGCGAGCACCGCGGGTCCCTAGAAAGAATATTCTGGCGCACGTAAGCTTATCTTTTTCTTCTTTTCGCGGTTCCATTTCTCTTGTGGAGATAGCCCGTTTCAAGCGGAAAAACGTTTGGCAATAGGGTAGCCATACAATTAAAACAAAACCTTCAAGGTTCCGGATTGTAGCGATTGTCTTGATCTATCGCCTAAAAACTAACACGCTCTCAAGTTACATTTTCTGACGAAAATTTGCATAAATTGTGTGGCTGTTGTTTCGCTCCAAATTTAGCTCTGAAGCTGAAAATGTTTACATGTTATAGAGTACAAAATCATACTATTTTTATTATTATTATTAAGAAACTTAGAGTCCCGATTTATTTTCAGCCCTAAGCCTGATGTTATAATGGAATGGAAGTAATTGCAACTCGAATTTATTTATTTTGTACTTACACTGTTTAAAATAACGGACGCTAAAAGTTATTTAATACATATTTTTCTCTGATAGAGAAAAAAAGGGAAAGGCGAGCAAAGTTTAACACTCCTCAAGTGGCAGTTGCACTTGCGGATCTGGAGAAATAAACATTTCCTCCTTGAACTTTTAAGCTTATGTCACATTTGTTTTTATGTTTGTGATAGGTCCATGTCCATTATAAATCCAAGCCCGTGCGAACAGTAATTACAGATGAAAAGTCTGCCACTATTATCAGGCAACTTGCCTCCAAGGAACATCGTTATGCTGTGAATGCTATGTGGGCACATCCAGCATTAAGACGGGAGCTTTTGGCAAAAGTTCAGGGAGAAATAGAGAATGAATGCCAGAGATTATGCAGCAATAAAAACCCTTCACTCTTCAGGAGGAGTTCCCCAAAAGACTTAATTTCCTTTTCAGAAAACAAGTGTGAAACTGAACTTAACGAAAAAGCACCAATCTTTCACAACTGTTTGCAGGCTGCAACTATTTGCAAAGAAACAAGGAAAAAAATGGAATTAGGACAAAAACAATGCAACACTTCATCAGCAATTACAATGGCAGCTTCTGTTCTCCTAAAGCGGAGATGTTCCCAAATGTGTGCCCAGGCGTATCGCTTTTCTATTGGAGTTATGTGGCACAGTGGAGCCAAAAAACAGGTTAGGAAACATGTCCTGTTCGGTTTCATTAACCTTGCTTTAGAGAGCTTTTTGATTTGTTTACCAACAGACGGAAATTGAGCCACATTTAGTTGGAAAAAATTCTGGAAAAGGGATATAGTGGTTTATTTCAAAGTTTGGAGATGTAAGCCATAAAGTCATCAATCAAAATAATCAGCTTAAGTATTAGAGGTACTTACAGTCCTTCAAACAAGTGGAGATAGAATTCATCAATGGCAACTGCATGCAAATATGCTGTCAAATTAAGTAGCAATCTAATGTAGGGTATTCATTTTTATGCCAATTAGGATGGATTAAGATTTGGTGCTTTTTTAATAGGGATATGCTCGTGCCAATCAGTGGAACATTGGTGTAAGCCATAAGAGTACATTACAGAAATTGGAAGAATTGGGAAAGAATTTTGACACAGATGTACAAGTGTGGAAAAACAGCAGAGAAAAACATTGCCTGGTTAGCGACATGCTCATGAATCTCCATTCTATTTTGAAAGTTAAAGGGAATTCAGAAGTGGAAGTCCTGCCTGGAGGCCTTCTGACCACTGATATCAACAGTCTTGAGCTAACTTTCCCTACAAACATAGACATGGCATCCCAAGAACTTAGTGATACTTTATCTGAAGCGAACGAGCTTCAAGTATTGGAAGAGCTTATGGATGAAGATGACGACGATGCATCAAGCGCAGCTGACATATCTGAGATGACAAGTGAGCAATTCCTTAAACAAATGATCACTGATGAAAGTGAGTCATCCAAGATTGCTTATGACGCAATTGACACCATTGTCAAATCTACAGTGGAGGGAAAATGGTCTGGAATAGATGCTGTTGACGTTGAGTCCATACAGTCTTCACACTGCCAAAGTGAACCACCCAGCTATCAAGTGATCGGAGATAACATTGATTTGTATGTCAAAACAAAGCACATGGCCAGCAACCGTCAAAATAAAAGCATTCACTGGTTTCTCATGAATGCTGTTCAAGATCGAGTAATTGGTGAGGGGCTGGACAATAGCCAACAAATTAAACCAATCATGGAAGTTGAAAATGCTGAATTCCTGCCCTCAAAGGAGGACAACAGTGATCTGCTTCATGATTTCATCCCTCTAGTGACCAGAGTCATAGCTGAGAATATTCCAGCATTTGCTTGCTTCAGAGATGTAGTGGTTTCACACATTCCACATGAATTCTCCAAAGAAATGAAAACTAAATCTACACAGGTTAGTGCGTGGGCCTATGTAACATAAGAAATATCTTCCTGCCATAATGTTATTACCTTCCTGTTAACTGGAAGAGTACTGTATCATTTGTGGTTAAATGTAATGTTTTTTTTTCTGCATCCTGCCAGCAAAAAAAGCATAGTACCTGGCATGATGGCTCGCAACGAAAGTACTGTTATAACAATATAAGACTCTATGGATAACGAATTATTAGTCACATTTGGGTAGAGTAAATATAATTGCACATCTATTACTTCATGCAAATTCCTGTATCAAATCCTGTCAATCATACTTATGTCCATGGTCTAAAGTTAAAATGTTGTCTGACTTTGAGGACCTTTGAGCTTGCAATGTTTAAAATTGTACAATGTACTGTGCAAAATTTATATTACAGGATCTTCAACGAGCACATGTCCAGAATCTTTGGAGAGCTGCTGTGTGTTGTTGTAATTGTAATAATTACCACTAACAGCTAACTGCTGTTTCATATCAACAGGTTCCATTAGGCCTTCTATTTAAAAATGAGAATGTTAACGATGAAATGATTGACATTCTCGATACAATTCATTCCAAATATGTGCCAAGCAAAATTACAGTAAATGAAAGTGGAGAACAAACCGCAGAAGTTCTAGATCAATTATTTTTTGGAGGTGACCAGTTGACAGAAGAACGTGCTAGAAATGCTAAAGATGCAAGGGGCGATGGTGATTCTTCATTTGACAGATTGGAGGGTGTCATAAGCAAAGTGGAAGACTGGCATGCAATTCGTTTAGCCTATCAGGTATGAATCTTGGTTAATGAAATCTAATTCCTTTTAACAGATGATGACAGAATTCGGGCAAGAACTTCATGCTAGCCCACATATTGAGCACATTCCCATATTGTCTTATCAATATATTTCCATAGATGGAATGTCTTTATCCATATATGGATAATAATGTGGGCTAGCATGAAGTTCTGACCAGAATTTGGTTGATGCTGACTGAGCAGTCATGTATGGGTCCAAGATTAGAGTATAGATTTCGTCTCGGAAAAGCCTACTAATTATACCCCTATTATTATTTAAGATTATTGTGCTTAATAATATTTGATTGAAAAAGTCATCAAGTAGCCGAGCAGGCCTGTTTAGTCGAAGTGTAGTTAGAAAATATGAAATAACCAATTTCATTAAACATTCTAGTGACCATCTGTTTTCTCATTGGCTAAATGCCTACAGTTAGTTCTGGGAAAAAATTATTTACTAATCTGCTAGCAGATTAGTGAATTATCTGTAGTTTGCTATGGAAACTGTAATAGTTAGAGATGACAGCCATGTCTATTACTGTGTAACTTTGTATTCTTGTCACACAGAAATTGGCTAGCGAGTCACCACCAGTTGTCCATTACTAAAATTGTTAGTACAGTTGTTAATATTTTGCATCTCTATCCTAAAAAGTTCTCTCGCAACTGTCATAAGCATCCAATCTGCAGCCTAATGTAAGAGAGCTACTGCAGCAGCACTGTAGGTCATTAGTGTTTCCTTTGCTCATGGAATGGTAGCATTTGAAACATACAAGTCCATAAAGAAACACAGTTTTATCAGTGTGTTATTTTGTTTTTCTTAGATACTTTATGACATCTTATTCAAGCCTGAATCTGCTGGTGACCCTGGGACCATGTGTTCCAACATGAACATAACCAACAACATCAATGCCAAGACCAAAAATGTGTTAGATAACTTCAATTATTGCAAGGACTTTGTGGAGTTAGAAACAGATGCCTTCATTGTGGCTGCAGCGATGAAACACTTTAATATGAAGTCTCTGGAAGATCAGCAAGGTGTACCACAGGTGGTTCAAAAAGGAACAAAAGAAACACGAAGGGTGTGGATCCACAAACAAGCCAAAGAAATTCTAGAGAAATTTGTCATGACCAGGCAAACAGAAGAGTGTACAGACATCGTGGAAACAGTCACCGAAGCAAATCAGCAGAAAGTTTTCTTTTGCAGTGTTTGTGGCAAGAGGTATTTCTATGAAAAAGCTAGAGATAACCATGAGAAGAAACAGCACCCAGAATCATCAATGTCTTCAGAAAGTGAACCGGTAAATTCTGGTGCCTCTTCATCACCTCCAAGTGAAGATTATATATACAATTATGCATGTGTACGTTTGAGTTTTGGAATGTTGATTCGAAACTTTAATGATGCAGTGAGAGAGGGAGATGGGGAGCGAATTTTGAGGTGCTGGAAATTTTTGCTTTTGATTTACAAGGCAAACAAACACCACAAATATGCTTTTGCAGCACTGCATCTCATAGCAAAGACTATCTCCCTGCTCACTCCTCAACAAGCTAAACGGCTTGTTTGGAACAGAACAGTAAATAATAGAGGTGGGGAGGGAAGAAACATTTCACTAGACCTGAGACTGGAACATCTTGTGCACCTTCTGAAAGAACTTCTTGCCAACCTTGGTGTCAACCTCACTATTCCAGCAGCAGAAAGATGCAGTAAGGCCCTGAAGGCAGTGGAAGACCTCCTTGCTTCAGTTGACAGTCAGCTTGAGGTTAAGAGACCATCTGGCAAACACACTGTGACACGCTCTAAGGCAGATTTTGAAGCAATTGTCAAGGAACTGTATGTCAGGGGGGATGTGTTCTCTAACAGAGCAGGTGATAACAGGGAGTACAGATGTTTCAAGCATATCAAGGGGAGCCTGTGGGGTAACTTAAATTATGGCCAGTTGAACAGCTGGATAAACCAGCATAAAAGGGACTGGTCCAAGCGTGGATTTTAGTTTCTATGGATGCAGTTATTTCAGTTCTTGTGTTTCACAGAAAATAATTAACTCTAAGCTCCCTAATAGTCCCAGAAGAAAAGATACCCTTGAGTGTAAGAAGGTGATTTAATCTAGGCATTTAAAACCAAACAAATGGAAAAAACTATTGTACAGTAGCAAGTATAAAATAAATTATTATTGAATGATACTGCTCACAATCTACATGTGTTATTAACCAAGCTTTTCTGGTCAAGATGGCTGGCTGTTAATCACACTTTTCATTGCTTCTTTTCACCGACCTAGACAAAGTTAAGGTTGACAGAAATACAGAACAAGGATGAGGCCCATATCAAGCCATTTTGACAGCTGAAAAAGCTTGGTTAATGATTTATTATATGACCAATAGAACATTATTTTTGTATGCCCAACATGGGAAATCAGTGTACTATGAAACATTCAGATCTAAGACAATACAGTCTCACAAGGCTGAAAGTAGATGACTTATGATGTAATAAATGTAGATCATTTCATTTCTGAAATTAGAAATATGTAACAGAATTATTTTAAAACAATACTTAATAATAATATAGAGGGCACAGTCTCAAAATTCGTCTAGTTTTCATGTACTTGTCTAATTGATCAAAACTGCCAACCTACCACTTTCCTTACCAAACATTTCACCCAGAGTGACATGTTAGTAATAACGTTAGTGAAGAGGTACAGGTAGGTGGGCAGATTTGAGTTATGAAAGGAGTGATAGGTACTGTACACAGTATTTACATGGTTTAAGTACGCTGTCTTACATTAGATGGGACATAAGTGAATACTTCACCTTAATAAAGTCCTTATAGATTAAATTCTTCATTGTCTGAAAGATCACTATCAGGACAGAATTCCTCTGCCAGCTCTTGATAAATTCCTCCATATTCAAGATCATAGTATTTGGTTACCTGGCCAAATTCTTCGTCACTGGTGGCATACACTTCAAGTTCTGCTAAGTCAATATCCTCAAACACATCATGGAACATGCATAAAATGTCCACTGCATGGGAGGTTTTGAAAACTGGGAGATTATTCAATATATAATTCTTCGTGAAAATCCGGCTAGAATGCTTCAAAACCATTTTGATCAAAGAATTAGTAAACACTGTAGTACACTCAGGTGATAAGTAGGAAATTAGACCAGCTGACAATTTCTCCTTATAGTCAATCAGAAGGTCTGTCAACAGGGTCCT
>OZ026602.1:20422384-20429884 GCA_964020085.1 Micromussa lordhowensis | reverse complement strand
AATTCGAGCTTGACACCCTCCATTTCAGAAAACAATTCACGGCTCAGCCCCTTGCAATCACAATTATGAAATCCACTGCCTTCCCCAGCAGCCTTTACCTGTTGTTTGTCGGTATTGGTAGCTTTGGGACCTTGACCTCCTGATTGCAATGCGGTTGCATTTAATAAAAGTGAATCGCCATTGTCAATTGGCTTCTGAGCTTCACTGGTCTGACACAAATTAACTAGTTGCGAACGTAGTGGAGGAGGTGTGTATTTTCCTTATGATTTTAGTTTGTATTTGCTATATAATTGGCTTCAAAGAGAACTAAGCATGTATTAAGTGTCTTTGCAGCATTTCAAAGACATCAGGTTGCATTGTGTTAGATATTCTGATGTTATTGAAGCGGTAGAAGACGACGTTCATTTCGCATTCATGGCTTTTCTTGGTCATTCGAATTTACAGGAACTTCATTTTTGTTTTAAGCTTAAGCTACCAATGTTTTGAACGCTATTTCCGTTTCTGTTTTTAGGTCGTTAAATTTCTGCAAGCAGAGATGTAGATGCAAATATATTAGAGCGATTTCGGAAAGAAAAGGTACAGTTAAAGTAATGCACCTGTCATTGGTTTCCCTCAGTCCTTCAAACATAACAAAGCATTATCCTTAACTACCCAAAATTGATCCCGATCTCATGGTGTTTGATTAAAGCTCTCCTGGTTCTGATCCATGATACCACTCATTTGATCCCTGATTTCATACATTTAGTTACTGTAATGGCTAATGTTTACACAATGAGCAGGAGTGTTGTATCAAGTTTAATTTTTTGGGAAAAATTTCCATTTGTGTTGAAAGTAATGCCAAGGTAACTGTTATGCCAATAGAACTTATCATATGTTGATCTACAATTTTGCTTTTGAAAAATTGATTTTTTTTGTCTTTTTGAGATTAATTTTTAGTAACCATTTCTCGCTATAAGTGCGGAGGATATGGTTGATATTAATATTAGATCATCTGCATAGAATAAACAAACAAGTAGTCCGTTTGGTAAAGTAATTGAATCTGTATCACATGAAGATTCTAGCAAGTGTGGAAGCTCATCTAAATATGAGTCGCACAATAAAGGAGAAAGAACACACCCCTGCTGTACTCCTTTGTTGTAATCGAAGAAGGAACCCTTGTTACCGTTTTTGATAGTGCCTTTAGTCTTTCAATACATGTCAGAAATGTAAAGTCCGGGTGTTAATTACTTGGTTAAATATTCTCAACCCATGCTTCATATGATTTTCTGTTCAAATCCACAGATGGACTTTATGGCAGTTGAACATACTCCAGAACACGTACTTATTGACATGGGGTTAACAAGGAAAGGTGATATCTATAACTTAAAAGCCATGTGTCAGAGCAAGAAGAAATCCACTAGTGACGATCATGAGCGAGAGGCTCGAAAGAGACAACTTATTCATGAAATTGTGAAGGAAAAAGAAAGCCGGGGCAAAAGGAAGTTTTCAAGGGCTGTTTCTGCTGATGGGAAATCAACAGTGGGAAAACATTCAGCCAAGACCAGGCGTATATCTCTTGGATTGATGCAGTTTGACAAGAAGAAAAGAAAGTATGTCAGTGTACGTTACTCAAAAGGGGGTGGCACTCGCTTAGTAGATGTTCCCCTGACTATGAGGAAAGATGAATTGATTGAAGTAGGAAAAGCATTGTTTTTCCTGTTTTTCCAAAACGGTAAATGTCCTCTTGGTGCAGAGTCAGACATGATTTTTGAGCTTGTGAATTTTAAAGGAGAAGTCGTAAATACCCTGGAGGAGAATGGAGAAGCAACACCTTTCACTATTCAGAAGTATTTTGAACATTACAAGCTTTCAAAAGTGCAGTTATATATTGCCTGTAGGCCACTTGCCGATGAAGATTCTGACGATGACGAACTCATGGAAAGTGCTTTTAGCCCGTCAGACAAAGGAAGGAAATGGCGCCAAACTCTGCAGCTTGAGAGTAAGAGTGACCGTCCGGAAAGTCAGCTGGCTGCCCCGGCAGCTTCTGGACTAAACAGCGATTTTTCTCCTTGGCATAATTCTCAACTTGAGGATGAGAGGAAGCTGAAAGCTGAGCAAGATAAGGAATATCAATAATCTCTTGAAATTGATTCCAGGAAAAGAAAAACTTTAGAGAACGAAATAAGAGAGTTGTCGCGATTAGAAGAAGTTCGTTGTGCAAGAGAAGCGAGAGTTCCAAAAGAGCCCAAGAATGAAGCTGATGCATCAGCACAATTTCTTATTGTTGTGCAGCACCCTTTTCTGGGAAGACTAAGTCGTGTTTTCTCAGCCGAAGAGATGATGTTGGCAGTATACGATTGGGTAGGGTCTTTGAACCACCATCCTGACCATTTCAGTCTGCATGTTCAACCTGCTGTTGCAATATCACCTCAAGATAAAGTGCTTGATTTTCAAAGTGTTGTCATTTACGTAGAAAGTTTGGAGCAACCACTACCAATGTCTTTCAGCTCTCTTGAAGTAAGTTTCAAGGGCTTTGCGGATGTAGAAGACAGCATGCGGGATGAATGGAGCCTTCCGATCTCGGCATATGAAGACTGCGTGCCACCAGTTATAGAAGAGATACCCCTACAGCTTCTGCAGCACGACAGTCAAAGGTAATCTTTGTAGTCTGATAACTAGCATGAACTCCTTTTGTTAAATTGTGGTTAACAGCTACTATCCTAGGCAAAACTAGTTGACTCAAACGAATTTCACACACTTTGTGCACATGTCACCACTTGCAAGTGGTTAAAAACTATTTTATTTCCCATTTCCCCTGCTCAGTGTTGTTTCATGGGGTTTGGAATTCGCCAGACTTTGTTTTCACAACACGATAGCATTGTTAACTTTTAAATGGGTTAGTGAAGTTGAAAAAAATGCGCTTTGGTACCCAAATTAGTAAACATTTTTCAATTGTTCAAGACATATTTAATAGTATACAATGAAATTAGGAATATACGAGACATTATTATGCATTGTATAATAGACTGTAGATAATTAGATTATCAGTTTATTGACGTGTAGTTATCAAAATGCCATTAATTCCCCCTAGAGGTATGTCAAATAGGGTTCTTGGATTGTATATTAATTGTTTTTGTTGTACCCTCATAGCCTTGTTATGGAGTTGAATTTCAACATAATTGCAACGAAGTATACTAACTAGTGTTACAAGAAGTGACACCCATTCTTTTGTTTCAATTGAATTTAATCAGTCTTGTTCTCTTTTGCAGCAGTCCCCGTTAAATTCTACATTACATGTTGAAAATTCACCATTCGAGGAAGAGGTAATTATTTTTTTGTCACTTATTCAGTGAATCCATAGCGATGATCGCTTCGCTTTTTTTACGGAAAAAAAAATTTTGAAGGCCGAACTGTTTTAGGGATCTCCTCTTTTTTACCGGAAATCTTTAGACGTGTCATTAGTCAGATCTAGCGCAAGTCTTGGAAGAACTGAAGTTGGCGACGGATATTTTACACCTTGAGCAAAAGTAAACGTCATATTTAAATAAATAATTCTGATTGATTGGTCTGTTAAAGGGAACCTCCACTCCTACTAATGAATAATTTTAAACCGAACAATATAATGTTTTGAATCAAATTTGGTCGACAAGCTTCTTCAAAAAAGTGTTTGAATTAAAAAAAAAATGAATTTTAGAATCACTTATTTTCACTTTCAAATTTCCGGGGTGTCGCCATCTTGAATAACTGTGACGGGTTGTGGTTGCCCTGTTATTAATAACATTAGGGCAACCACAACACGTCACAATTATTCAAGATGGCGACGCCCGGGAAATTTGAAATTTTATTTCGGATACAAACACCTGCCCTTGAAAAACTGGAAACAAAGTTAATTGTAAAAATTATCTTCTATGGTCTAAAATCATTTTCTTGTTTTAGTGGAGGTTTCCTTTAAGAAGTTTCACTAGTTACTGCGAGTTTGTCTTAGCCAAAGACAGCTATTTGGTCATTCTGGACATAAATGCACACGGACGCACTCTTTCTTTCTACAAATCCTCACAGTTTTTGGAAAGGAAACATGTCTTTGATGTAGTACCACGTACATGTCGTATCATTCTTCTTATTATTGTTTACTGTTATCATTAGTCCCTAACAGAACGGCGTGTAAAGCTCAGAGATGAATAGACCAATTCCGATATATTAATATTCAAACATGGCTCCGAGGCTTGGGGGAATAAAACAAAAGAAATTGATTATTCATCCCTCAACCTCGATGTGATTTCTTTTGTTTTATTCCCCTAAGCCTCGGAGCCAAGTTAGAATTTTAATATATCGGAAATGGTCTATTGTATGATGCATGCGAGGTTATACAAATCCGAGTTTCAAGAGAAAAAATACTGCAAAAGTTACTTCAAACGTACAAGACCTCCCCAGATATTTGTTCTGCTATCCTGACCTTTATTCTGGAAGGTGAGCAAGGACTTGACATGGACAGTGTGAGACGTGAGGTGTTCACACTTTTCTGGGAAATGGCCTTTGAGAAGTTCTTTGAGGGACATACCACCCTTGTCCCAAGAGTTGGGCCTGATATCCAAGACAGCGACTACCAAGCCATCGGAAGGGCCATAAGCCACAGTTACCTATTGACAGGTATTTTTCCAATGGCCACCTTGCTGGTTGGTAAAGATGTTCTGTCTGCGGAGGACTACATTTCTGGCCTTTTGGATCACATGTCAGTATACGATTCCTTGCAGTTAAAGAGTGCGCTTGAAACATCAAAGTCTCGGGGTGTTTTTACCCAGAAGATGGCCGAGTTCCTCTTGGAGTTCTTGTCGGGATACGGAGTGGTTCAAACTCCAACCCCTCCTCACTTGAAGATATTTTGGTAAGCGTCGCTAAAACGGAGCTAATTGCAAAGCCTTCTGTTGCCATAAAGGAGATAAAGGCCGGAATGTTTGGAGGCAAGTTTGACAAATTGTGGGGAAATTTTCGCAAGATTGAGGTCGATCATCTGTACGACAAAATGAGGCTCACCACCTCAAAGGTTCTACAGATGATATGCGTGGATGAGATGTCGCTGAGTAAGTCGCAGACACAGGTGCTCCACTTCCTAAAGCAGTACATCAAATGCCTATCGCCAAAAGAGCTGCAGTCATTCTTGCGTTATGTCATCGGCAGTTCTCTACCAGCGGTGGATAAAATTAACGTTCTCTTCCATCCGCAAGCGGGAGCCATTCCCCTTGTTTACATCCACACGTGCTCAGCAATTATTGATCTCCCTTGTGGAGGATACACTGGCTTTCAAGATTTCAGAGTCCAGCTGGATAACACACTGCAATCTCCAGAAGCATGGAGGTTTATATCAGCCTAAATGTATTATCTATCTAGCTAGCCTTACTAGAGACGCTACCAATAGAACTCTTATGGAATTTGTCATTCCTTTTCCAATCAGCGTTGGCTGAGTACTTTGTTATTGGTGTACGTTGTTGTTATAGTTTTTTGTTAGTTTCCTCAGTGTCAGACGAAATACCTGGATTCTAAACTGAGGAATTTCACATTCTCTATGCTGTTAACCAAACAGCAACAAGTTTTTATCGGCTCCGGAGTAAATTGTCTTCGCTTAGTATCATGGTGTGTAGAAACTCCAAATCTTTACAAAGCAATTGGTTTTAGAAAAGATCACTATTTACTGTTCGGTATATTTGATTAGTTAACGTTATGAAATCGTCTTTTGAATTTGGGTGTACGAAAACTTGATGTTCCCTTGCTTTCACGTGAACTGTGAAATTATCAGCGTAATTGTTTTTTTCTGTTTCGTTTATCGTTTACGTTGTTCTCAAGTTCCAGTCACGTTCACAACACTTTACGCTATTCGCAATAAGATAGCTAACAACTCTACAAATGCGTTTTCATTGAACAGGGGCATCCAAATACTGTTTTAAATGCAAACTATATACAAATCTCAAAATTACTTAAAATCTTATCATAAAAAAAGAAAATATGTATATAGATCTCTTGTAACCTTATTTCACAAGGAAATGCAAATAAATTATTGTATTGTATTGGTGTCTTTTATCCAAATATCTCTAAGAAAATCCTGTGAACGGATATCTACGAGATGTGGCAGTTGTATTTTCTAACACTGATCCACTGAACAGCGATTCCTCCGATGGATAGCGTTACCCATCCTTTGAACGGCCAGAGCTTGGCCTGGGTTGTTTCAAAGCCACTGGATAAATCACTATCCAGCGGATAGCGTGGCTTGTTTTGTGAGAACTTATCCACTGGATGGCGATTTATCCGCCAGATAACGTTATCCAGGCTTTGGACAACTGGGCCAGGTGTTTTGAGTTAGAATTTTAATACCGGCCGTGCTTCTGTACAACAGAACAAAAACGCAAACACTTCGCAACATTGAAAAGGAACTATCGAACAATTGCTAAATCTACTGTTCCGTGTTCTTAGTGCTGAACTTGCCTAGTTGTTTTCCCTTTTAACATCGACACGGATTTTTCTTCAGGAACCGAGAAAATGAAAACCCTGGCGCCCAACGAAAGTTGAAATGACGTGCACACTTCTCGTCTCTCGCTCAGTAAGAGAGGTTAGTAATTTACAGATTGTTGATATGATGGAGAAGGTCAGGAGCCCATCACAAGGAGGGTGAAACTACCCCATATTCCTGTCACGGCGTTTTCACAGAGCGATCAATTTTTAGCTTGAATTTACCGCAAATTCAGACCCCCGCAGAGACCTCAGTAACCAATCACAAGCACGGACTTAATTTTTAACTGACGTCATCATTTCACCAGAAGACTAAAAAGAAAAAGAGCCATTTTTTCCCTTACCGATGCGCGCTCATGTAGACCGGAGCTGACCTATTTCGCGGGAAAAGAAGCCTAAAAATAGATCGGTCTGTAAAAATGCACGCTCCTAGTGACGGGCTCCTGAGAAGGTCTAAATACAGAGACATTGCTTTGTTTGGGTCTTGTGGCATATACAAGTTGTTATCCTCCATAATGAGCTCTGCCAATGATTCGAATGCTTGTGAACAACCTAGAGGATGGCACCGCTCACCACATAAGTTCTCTGCTACCTCCAGATCACTTTCGCCCGCGTCTTTATGTAGTCCGTAGCTCCTGCTTCCCCTGGAAGAAAAAACAGTGTATCAGGTCTTCCAGGCGGTGTCTCCGCATTACAAGGCCGTATCTTGTGCAAGTTCCAGTTCTCCGCAACTTTGTACAGTTCCTCTCGAATTAAGCCCATAAAACAAAACCTTAAGCATTCTACATGAATAATATTGCTGTTATTTTCCATACAAGAAGCTTTTATCTCCAGCCATATTATCTCCACCATTTCTTCTCATAAACCGCTGAACGGCAGCAATATGTATGTTTTCAGTTCCGCAATTGCCTCTGACAACTCGCGGGAGCCCACACAACTGCTGAACACAGTCAATGAAGTATTGAGCAGTAATCATCGGGTCGTTATTTGTAGGCCCAACTTCAAGGCACAGTATGCGCCGAC
>OZ026602.1:20377384-20414884 GCA_964020085.1 Micromussa lordhowensis | reverse complement strand
CGTCATAGCCCTTAATGAGGTAGGAATAAGAGGGTTTGTGGGGAATAAATTATGCAAATTTATGCGTTGCGCAATCCAAGATGGCGACCCCTAGCAACGGTTTTTTGTTTGGTTTTGTTTACCTTAGCAACGGTGGCGCGCAGTAACAGAGGCCACACCGGAAGTTGTCTTGACTGATTTTTAATGGAAGACAAAACTGTACAAGATTTAAGTGTCCTTCGTGTATCCGTAGGGATACGATTTGAAAGTGTTTGGGTCTACGACGCGTTTGTCGAAGACGAGTCCGTAGCGTTTGGTGCGTGTGATGATTCGTAGATGTTTGGTGGCGGGGTTTCTCCAGAAGAAATTGGGGTTGACGACGTCGACGTTGCGTCGTTCATCGAGAGGTTGTTGGATCTCGTCGAGGAGGTTTTGGTGCATGACGTTGTAGTTGAGTTGTTGAGCGCCACGGACATTGAGGGTGAATCCTCTGACTTTGCAGCAGACTTTGCCGTGTAGGGTTTTGTAGCCGTAATTTTTGGGACCGGCTGACGTGAATTCGGTGATGATGTCGTCGTCGTCAAGTTCGTTGGTCATGTCCCCTAGGTAGTCTCCTAGAGCAATGTCTGGTTGACCTGGCCTGGCGGTGTAGATGACAGAATCGGTGTCAAAGTAGAGAACACGCTGTTGCAGTTGTTCCAAGTAGGTGTAGAGCTTGAGTCGTGCGTGACAGGTGGTGAAAGCGGCGACGAAGATGTTGACGCGACCGTTGTCGGGTTGATTGTCCTTGAGGTTGGAGTGAACGACTTCGAGCGTGTCGTCGTTGGAGAGTCGTACTTGGTGGATGACGTTGAACGGATCGGAGACCAAGGCGAAGAGTTCGTGTGGCGTGTGAACGACTTCGGTGGTGGGTTTGTGTAGATTTTCTCCGAACTTGCCCCAGAAGCTGTTGAGCATGAGTTTGGCCGTGGCTTTTCGTCCTGGATTCTTGACGATGAGATTGGGGTCGAGATCGATGCCTTCTCTCTGTTTGTATCTCTGCACGTACATGGCTTTGTCTTCGGGGGTGGCGGCCCAAGCAGGATATCCGGCGGATTCTTGCTTGATCTTGAGCCAAGTGTTGACGTAATCCGCGAAGAGTCCCTTTTGGCGTTGTTCGGGAGGGAAGTGATAGACTTCATGTATCTTGATCATAGTGTAGCCCACTTCCACGGCTTTTTGGATTTCGGGGGTGCACCATTCTCCGCGCAGCATGCGTTGCTGGGGTGTGTGTCTGCAGAGGCACGATTTTTCCAAGAGGGGTTTGGTCATCTCTTCTTCCATGCACGCTTGACATAGTGGGAAGGTGAGTTTGCCCTTGTGCCTGTGGGGCAAGACGGGATGATAGAGTCCTTGTGGTGGTAAGATGTCTACTTTGGCCATCCCGAAGTGGTGGTGAATGTCTTGATCGTCGGGGTTGACGAGGACTGTTGGGTGTCCGACAGGGTACTCTTGCGTCTTGTTGACCCAGGGGTACAAGGACGTGACGTCGATGTACTTGATCTTTTCGCCGACTCTTCTCTCGGCTACGTGATGCAGTTTGACAGCATTCGTGCGTCCACCGAAGAAAGCGTTTCTGGGTTGGAGCGGTTCGACGAGTTCCAAGGTGTCGAGGAACTGACGGAGATCTGGGTTGGTTTTCACGTCTTGATCCCAGTCACACTCCCACATGATTTTGACGACACAGCCACGTTGTCTCAGGGCTTTTTGTTTCATGAGCGTGGCTTCGTAGACTTCTTGGAGGGTGCGGTCAGTGTGACAGATGGGAAATCGGTTGCGGCTCCATGGAAAGCAGCGCAGACAGCCGTGCCATAAACAGCCATTGAATTCGTAGACGGTGGGTCGTTGAGTGACGGGATCGCAGGGATCGAACCCGTCCACTAGATACCTGTCAAACACGCGCACTTCCCCTCCGTTTCGTACAGTGCGGATGCGATCGCCTGGGGTGGGATGTTGAAGTCGTAGTTGGTGTTCTTGCCAGGCTAGCCATTTGAGGGCTTTGATGGATTGGTTGGATCGGGACCCGTGCCATCCACGAGACGGTTCAGAAGCGATCTTGTTGATGGGGACAAGTTTCTTGCGCCAGAACCGGTTGCAGGCAGAGGCAATGGTGACGCACTTTTCCATGGGATCAAAGTCGGCTTTCTGATTGAATTCTTTGCGGAATTTTCTGCATCCGGCTTTGAGGAGTTTGACGTCGGACTCGCAATAGGCTAGCATTTCTCGCTGCAGGACGAACTGGTAGTTGGCAGCGACTTTTTCAGCATGCCAACGTTCAAACTCGGTTTTTTTCTTGGTGGACATGCCGTCGGGATCGTAATGGGAAGCATCGGGCATAGGTCCTTCGTAGTCTTGATTTTCCAAGGTGTTGAATTTGTGCGGGAAGAATCCCTTGCACAGTTCCTCAATTCCGAAGGTAGCAGTAAAGTTGGCGAGTGAGAACGGGAGAAAGCATAGGGAGTCCTTGAACGTCAAGCGGTCTGACTGGAAGGAAAGAATCTTGGTGCCCACTGTGATCTGGTTTTTGACTTCTCGGTGTTGGGTGTAACAATATTGTAGGAGAAACATACCGTCGTATCCTTTCAGGTTGTGGAAGATAGCTATGACATTTCTGTCATCTCCATCTTGGTCCAGAGCGATCTCTTCAAGCCAGTGAAAGAACTCCGTGGTGCAGTCTGGTCCGTAAAAGGAGACTGTATCGTCTTCCTCGTCGGTCTCGGCGCAGAGAAGAATGGGTGTTTGATTTCCCTCGGCATCCGTGATGGCTTCGTAGTCGCAGTAGACTTGGAGTGGAGGGTCTCGTTGTACCCACACGCGAGTGTCAGGATCATTGGGGGTCGGTTCGAGCATTGTTCGTGTACCCACTTCATCGCGCGACACACGTTTCAATTTGGGATCGTCCTCACTTTCAGGTAGCCGTTGAATGTAGCATTGGTGCGTGGCCACGTGCACATTCTTTTCGCAGATGTGACATTCTCCCCATCCGCACTTGTGAGCCGGGGCGCGACGGTTTCCGCCACGACGTACTTTGTCGTCCAGTTCGTACACGTGACGGCAGTCGGGGCATTTCTTGAGGGAGTCACAGATGGATTTGATGTGGAGACTCCGACGTTGCAGGTGGTAGTTGTAGCACTGGTCACCGAAAAATTTGCGGTGACATAGGGGGCAGACGGAGGTTGGGGTGGGAAACTGTCCAGGTTCTAAGGGTCGTTTGGCCTCGAGGAAATCGTGACAGTCCAAGCGTTTGCAGGAGGTGCAGCGTTTGCCTTTACAGGGATGACGACGGAAGTCTTCGTGATCGTATCCCCGGTTGCAATCGTCGCAGAAATAGGATTTGTTGAGGAATCCAGCGAAAGAATTGCAGCCATCGTAGTGATTGTCTTCCTTGATGAGTCGTATGATCTTGCCTGAGGGTGTGGCGGGGTTACCAGCAAAGATGATCATGTGCGGTGGATCAATGGACACGACTTTGATCTGGTAGTCGGGCAAGGAGGCTTGAAATTGTGTGAGTTCGGGGATTGCGCAGGGTCCTTCGGGGACTCCAGCAAGCTGGTGAAGTTCCTTGGCGAGTCGTTCTTGGACGGGGCGTCCTTGTTTGAGGTTGTGGTACTCTTGGATGCGGACATCTCCGTCAGCGTCTGCCAAGGCTTTCATAGTGACGATGGCTCTGGCACAACAGAGGTTGTCCTTATTCTTGATGGCGATGCGCGACCTTTTCGCGATATTGCGAACAGCCGCACAGCTCGGCTTGTATCGTTTTCCATTCCCGCTGCCTGGCCCTGGGGTGCGTATGAAAGTGGTTTCCATGCTGAAGGTGTCGTCGGGGGCGAATTCTTCGTTGGAATTGAGTTTGGCCGCGAGGGTCTGGAGATAGGTATCTAGTCTTTCACTGCCTTGCACGAATTCACTTACGGTGAAGGTGGTGGATTGGAAGGCGTGCGTGAAGGCACTGGATTGCATGGAAAAGTGGACCGTGGAATGAGGGGTCAGGGTGTTGTCTGCGTCAATCTGTCGTTGGATGGACCTCCGTAACGCGTGGGTCAGTTCTTGTCCTATATTGTCGTTGGGGGTACTGTCTCTCTGTTGTCGCAGCGTGGCTTCGTAGCGTTGTTTGTTTAGGGCATTTCTCCAATTGCGTCGGGCTCCGACGGGTTGTAGGTCAAATTCAAGGAGGGGATTAGTGCCTGCTCCTCCACCGACCATGACAGGATCTAGAGCTGGATCAAAGATCCAATCGTCATCGTCGTCCTCGGGGAACGCCTCGTTGTGAGTGCGACGAAGTGTGTTCTGAGATGAAAAAAGAAAAGAGTCTGTTTTTAAAATGAACATGGTTTTTATTTGACAATAACTAAGGGGGTGTTAGTTCGACTAGACCTCCCCATTTTAGAGTCAAGCGCTTTTTCACATGTGGCAATCTGTAAAGGGCGTCCTTGAGACCGAACCCTAGAAATTCGTAGTAAGTTTCATGTTCACTGTGATCTGTGTATTGGGCATTGACGACTAAGTGCAGCCCCTTCTTTATATTGTCTATTTTTCCAGGACAGCTTTCATCCTGACAGGGACGCCTTGTGTATTTGATGTGTCCTAACCCCCAACCGTCTTTCAGTTTGTGGTGATCCATGATTTCTTCGAGCAAGAGTTTCCGTGGGGTGATTTTGCGCAAGTCAAGGATGGTTTGCCACGTTGAAAGTGAATGGATGTAGTGTTCAATCTCTGGCGGTAACCGATCCCAGTAACTCTGAGAAGAGAACAAGGTAGTCTGAATCACATTTGTTCAATTGAACCTCTCCATTTGAGAGTAAACTCTCTCATTTTGAGCTCAATGTGCGATTTCGCGTGAGGCAATCTGTTGTGGGCGTGACTTATGCTGTACCCCAGAAATTCACCGTAAGTTTCATGTTCAAAGAAATTTGTGTAATGGGCAGTGATAACCATGTGCTTGTTTATCAGACCCGCCTTCAGGTTGTCTCCTTTTCCAGGGCACCATCGATCATAACAGCGATGCAAGGTGCATTTGATGTGTCCCATCCCCCAGTCACTTTTCAGTTTGTGGTAATCCAGGATTTCTTTGAGCAAGAGTCTACGGGGTGTAATTTTGCGCAAGTCAAGGATGGTTTGCCACGTTGAAAGTGAATGAATGTAGTGTTCAATCTCTGGCGGTAACCGATCCCAGTAACTCTGAGAAGAGAGCAAGGTGTGACCAATGGGGTCTCAAGAAAGAAGGATCACACTTGGTTGCCTTAAGTACTCACTTGTTCATAGTCATCCATGTGGTCATTTAACTCTCTGTCTGTCAGCTCAGCCATGTTCACTGTCCGAGGTGGAGCACTGAAAATGCGGCGATTCCGTCAGCGTGCGCGTTTTTATGCTATCGTCCGAATTGGACCCCAGTCTCTCTCGATTGGGGTCCAGTCCCCTGTCGGTTGTGAGAAGGGGGGATACCCCCCCATCCCCCCGGTGGTCGATTTTACCACGTGACGATTTCCTGCGCTCTGATTGGTTGCGTTTATTTCTATAAAGGCCGTGCCTCTGCGATCTTGTTTTTCAGCGATGTGCGATGGCAGAGTTGAGACGCAGTAGACGGCTTCGCGGTCTTGCACCGGAGGAATCTCCGCTTGAGCAGGTCTGCTTCATTTGTCAGAGAGGTATTGACATCAACACGGTGTCGAGATGTCAATGCACTCCGTGTTGCGGTGTGTTCATGCACAAACCTTGTTACCGTCAGATGGTGCAGACGGTACCCACTTGCGGTAATTGTCGCCACGAGAATGAGGAGTACCAACGTGAAGTGATTTTGGAGACGGATGAAGAGCTTGAATCGGATGATGACCCGTTTGAGATAGGTACGCTTCATCACGATGTGATGGGTAGAGTTATGCGAGAACTGCGCCGATACAGAAATGAACAGAGGTTCGCTCGCACTCACTATTACGGGTCCGTGTTTTGGAGGGAGTTACCGTACGTGCTGGATGCGGGTATCTGGCTGGACTATTACCATAAGCTGGAGGAATTCATGAGACTATTCCCTCGCTATAATTTGTATGTGCATGGACGTGTGAGCTTACCCGTGGATTCCACGATTGTCATGAGACGAGCCGTGTATAAGATGATCGTGTTCAATACGCCCTATGCTGTGTTTCACACGACGCGCGGGTTCGAATTTAGACTGTTGTTTGTCCGAGACGATAGTTCGAACACTGCGCGAGTCGATCATCTTAGTTTGTTGCCTCACTCCGGAGGCCCGTCACTGTATCGGGATGATTTCTCAATTTTCGATTTTAATTCAATTTAATTTTAATTTTTCTGTAGAGACCGAGATTCGACGTAGAGACAGGAATTATCAGTTGGTGCATGATGTGATTCTTGGATACAGAGATGAGGCTCGCCCCTTCCAAACGCATAATTCTTTGACTCCGCGCACATGGTCCATCCTACCCGCACGCCTTTCGCCAGTGGTGTGGTTCCAGTACTATCAGGCAGTGGAGTGTTTTGTGCGCGACCACGGCGTTCGGAGAGTGTACATTCATGGCACTGTGTTTGTGCCTTTTGAAACCTTGTTGCATATCGAGTCGCGAAAGGCCGTGTATAACATGTTTTTTTTCAATACGCCCAGGGCGCTTTGGGCATTCCTTAGGTTCAGGTTGTTTTTCGTGGCCTCAACGGCCGTTGAGGATCAGATGAGCATTGAAAGACTCGGACTGACTTGTATAGCTTCGGCTTCCAAGTATCCGAGTAGTGGTTACCTATTTGAGTTATGACAAGTCAATTTGTAACAACAACAACGATGTAACACTTTTATTGTTTCTGTTGCAAAAATAAAAATTACAATTTGAATCGTTTCTTGGTCTGCATGATCTTCTTTACAATGCGTTCTGTCACTGTTTTTCGAGGCAGTTTGTCAATGGACTTGATCATTTTTGTGTCCGCTTTCCACTTGTCTTGTAAACTCTTGGCCTTGGAGTAATCGATGTCGTGTTGTTTGGCGATTCGATCCAGTCGGTTGATCCCAGGATCTCCCCGTGCTAGGCGTTTCTTCAATTTCGTGCCAGGTCCCATGTATTGATAACCAGGCCAATGGAACTCAATCCCCGTCTTTCCCAACCATTTTTGAATGTCAAGACCTCCACTCCTCCTCCTCTTCGTTTTTTTAATCGCTTTCTTCTTCTTCGTCGGTGTCATACCGAAGTGGACCTCTCAGACTTCCTTGGGGATCCCAATCTTCCCAACCTGAGGAGGGGTTTTTATGTGAATTTATGAGTCGGTTTTTTGACAACAACGAACAACACTTTTATTCCTAACCTGAGGAGGGTTGTAGCTTTTCCACTTCTGTCTTTCGTTTCGGTCGTTTCCCTTTCGTGAGTGATTTCAAGGCACCGTCCAAGGCTCCCTCCAAGCTTTGTCTGAATGCACCCTTAGACTTGCGAGAGGGTTTTGAAGCTTTGGTGGTAGTGGGTGCCTTACTTAAGGGTTTTTTGGGTCTTGGAATTTTTGAGGTGGTGAGTGTCTCTTTTTTGATGCCTGACGTGGAGGGGGTGGCAGGTTCCTGCTTGATTCTGACTGGACTGACTGGTTCCTTCTTGACCCCTTTGATGATTTGCCTCAACATGTTTTCTATGGGTCCGTCAGCCATTCCCTCGGGTTCTTCGGTGTTTTGGTACACAGTAGGGGCCGCAGACCCTGTGCGCACGCGTTTCACCAATCGGGCCTGTTCCAGGGCCATGGGTTTGGTCATCTTGACCGCCAGACTGTCTGGAATCCTCTTGTCTTTCAAAATGAGATGTTGTTCTGCGGCCAGACGTCCCGCTTTGTTCAACAAGGCACTCTCCGTGATCTGTCCTTTGTAATAGTTTTGTAATTGTTTGAACTCCTGCACGGGTACCATCATCACTTCGTCCGTCATAGTCGTTTTTCAGGGAAATCTGACAGTTGGCTCAGGGCAGTCTCGTAGCAGTCTTGCCAGTATCTCACTTCTTCTTGTTTCTTTTCTAATCTGAGTTGAAGTCCTTGGATGGTTATCTTCCCCTCGCCGCACTTTGTACACAACTCGACACAACCACCAGGTTCGGTGGTGTCTTGCTTCGTTTGACACGTTTCACAAAAGTCACCAAACTTTAAAGCGATGTGTTCTTGGTACAAGTCATTATATTTGCGGTTCCATTGTGCCACGGTTTCTTTGAGTCTGTCTTCACGCGCGTTGGAGGCTTGCAACAGTTGCACTAGGTTCGACACTGTATCGTCTTTGGGTGACGGTGGTGGTGACCTTTTTTCGGGTACTACATCTTCCCCCAGCAGCGGATACCCTTGCTCGTCTCGCCCTTTCATCGTACACAACATGCTCGAAAACAACCTTCTAAACCACTCCAGAATCCTCTGCCTTTTTGCTTGAGGAGATGCTCTCTTCGTCGCTTGACGGAGTTTCTGCGTCTACCCACTTCGCGCAACACCTTTTTATGTCGTTTCAATTTCCCATATGTGGCGTCATCGATGGGGATTCGTTGTTTCAGCAGATTGAGAACCATCTCGCTGACAGCATTGATCTGATCGGCGTTGGCGTGTGTCAGCATGTCTTGACGCTTGTATCGATTGGCTTTTTTCAGGATGCTCTCCAAAAAGGGGCGTTGTCTTCTCAACCGCTTCATCGTCGCTTTCTGTGCCCTGTGGAAAAGACAGCGTCTTATATGATGTCACATGACGCAGCAGCAGCCTGGATTTCTTGCCCCGTACCCTTTTCGTCTATGGAGTGGTTTTTTATCTTCTCCTTCGTCGGCGTGTGGCTGCTTCCAGGGCTTTTTTGGCTCCAAACCCAGCGGCACCGGAGGCTGCTCCCAAAGCCAAGGCTTTCCCTCCAGCTATAATTGCCGGTAGTATGGCTGCCAGGGGAAAGATGCCCCCTTTCTGGCGTCGTGTTTTCTTCTTCCTCCCTCTCCCTACTGTGGTGCGTCTTCTTCTTGGCATGTTTAGGATGCAAATGAGGATCCTGGGAGTGTTTCCGGTTTTTGTATTTTTTCTGCAAGGGATTCTGGACTGAAGTGCTTGTCGTAACTTCTGAAGTACCTGTCATCCGTGGAGGGTGTGAAATCCGTGATGGTGTCGTCCAAGGTTTGCATTTTGGTCAAGAAACTGCTCATCGAAGAATCGTCCATACCAGCTCTGACGTAATTTCTGAGTTCAATCAAGGTCTTTTCGTAGGTCGTGTAAGCGAATTTGCACATGTCCATTTTGAAGGAATACTTTTTGAAATCATTCCAACCTTTCAATAAGGTGGCAGAGGACGTCAAACCTACTACGACGAAACTGTCTTTCCACACAGATCCAATCACGACACTCGCAGCCATGATCACCAACGCCATGCCGTTGAAAAAAGCGTTGCACTTTTTGAAACGATAAAACATCTGTCTCTTGCACCACCATTGTTTGTGATAGAAAAGATACAATCCGTCCAATCGATTCAGGGACTCTGCGTCGAGAATCGTGGTGGAATGATGTTCATTCATCAAACTAACGGGGGACGTCATGTCTGCTTCTCGGCTTGTTCTATCTGCTTCGCCTTCTTCTTGGCACGGCGTTCATATTCCCATAGTTCATACTTGAAAGCGGTCTCCCTGTAATCGTTCGCGATGTCCCACACTTGTCTGTAACAGGTGCACGCCGCGACGCGCTTCATGGCGTCGTGGTCCATGCATTGCGGATCCCTGTAGGAGAGGGACCGTTTACATTGATCCAAGAAATGAGGAAACCACTTGACTTCACTACGCAACATCTTATCGTCGTCTTCTTTTCTTTTTTCGTTTGAGCACTTTTCGGACCGCGTTGTTGGCTCCAGCACTCACACCACCGTAAACGGCACCTTTCAATGCTCTGATTCCCAAGGGTTTCAACGTCGACAAGAGGCGATCTAATTTGCCACCCTTGATCGTTCTTCTTCGTCTACGTCTCATGGATGTTGTCAGTTCCGCACACTGGTGGAATTGCGTGTCACGGTGGGACGCCGACCGTTTTTATAGGTAGTGGTGATCGTGTTCGTGGTGGTGATCCCAGCAATACGGCGACCTGCCGCCGTTTGTTGTTGATCTTGCAAGATCTGCTCCAGTTGGCGCTGCATTTGGGCTTGATTCATACTCACTCTACCTCTGGACGGACCTGGTCTGGCGGAGGAGGCGGGAGTGGACGCGTTGCTGCTAGAGGCTGACGAGTGCGATGGGGAGGGTGAGGGTGTGTTTCGACGCGGTACTTGTCTGGGTTGTTTGCCACCCGCAGTGAGACGTCTGGGTTGTTTGCCACCCACAGTGGGACGTCGTGGTGTTTTGTAACCCACTATGGGTCTGCCTCCAGCGTATCCTTGACCGGGTGGTGTGGGTGGTCGTCCTGCCTGTTGTCGGAGAGCGCGCGTCATACCCACACCGATTGTGTTGTTCCCCGATGCAGAGGTGGTGGTCGTTCCCACACCGATTGTGTTATTCACGAGCGGAGGTGCCGTGGCTGTTCCCACACCAATGCTGGGGCCCGGGGATGAGGGTGGCGGTGGTGTGTTCAAGGGACCCGCATTGTTGGACTGCGTCCAGGAAGGTGACCCATACACGTTAAGATGGTCATCGTCCCAAGCACTTATCCAGTCGTCGTCGGGCATGTCGCCCGACACGTCCAAATCATCTAACAAATCGTCGGACACGTTACTGGCCATGCTCCCTGGCTATTGCTTTCTTCGCCAACTCTTCTTGCGTATGAATTAGATCCTCAAAGTGGGGTTGATTATATGCTTTCACGAGGGACCGTACTTGACGCTTGGACACACTCTGTGTGATTCGTTGCATGGGCACGTAATCCGTTTCTTCTGGATTCATCCAACTCAACCGAGCTTCACAAATGAGAAGGAATCTCCCAAACCACGCCACCTCACTCCGCAGCATCTCGAAATTGATGACATCGCACGAACCCTTCCTCTTTTAATAAGTGACTCAGGACGCGCTGATCGTCCTTACTGGTTGGATGCAGATCCAGTAGCAGATAACCAAAGGGACGGTCCGTCACCTTTCTGAATGTGTCGAGGACATCAGACCATTGCGTGGGAAACGATTGCAACAACAGGTTGCGCATTCCCAATTGATCTCTGGGATTCTTGAAGGCCACGATGTAATGGGCGTTGCGAGATATGGTCTTGGCGAATTTTCCGTTCGGAAACAGATCCTGACACAAGTAAATGACCGTGATGTTTTGATGATGAGAGTGTTTGGTGAAGAGATCCAGGACGCGTTTGTCGTTCCCACATTCGTCCATCAGATCGTCCAATACCAGCAAGCCTCCTTGAGGGAACCATTTGGGTAATGAGTCGCTGTCAGGAATCCCTTCGTGAAACTTCACACCCCCTTTCTTGAGCGGTTCATACCCCTTTTGCCACGAACCATAACAATAGTGAATGCTTTTCGGCGATTGAGCGAACAAGTCAGAATTGTTCAGCAGTAACTTGGTAGTGAACACAGTTTTGCCGCATCCGGAGGGTCCGGTCACCATCAGACTCGCTGGGGTGTGAAATCGAAATGCTTTACGCAGTTCCATGGTATCGATCGGACTGACTCGCAACGCGATCGTGTCCGTACTTATTTCAAGGGGGCACTCGTCATGGACATGGCTCGCGAACGCTGATAGAATAGTTCGAATTGGAGTTCAAGGTCCTGGTCTTTCAAGAGGGGTGTCACTCTTCGATAACTATCGCATGTCAAAATGCGTTCGAGTGTAAGACGGTACGGATGATTTAAGGGTAACTGGAGACACATGTCCCTGCAAAGGACCAAGAATTGAGGGAACCACTGGACTTCACCACGCAACATCTTGTTTCAACTGACAACTCTTTAATAAATGCCTCTTAATTTAACATCTTGTTTTTAAAACTCTTAATTTAACAAATGGTGTACACCATACAAGGACCCTCGTGTGTCCTGGTGACACTCCATGAATCGGGCGCAAATCTTACGCCAAGCTAACTCGTCAACAATCAAACGTTCCAACCACATGCCTACTTTGTGATCATTGTTCACATAATCGTTCGTTTCGAATTCCTTCAAGAACTCGTTCATGCTGCGACCCAGAGCGCGAAAAATCAAGTAGATCAAAGCATAATCGCCACAACTCTGACTGAATAAGGACTGAAGGCTCTTCCCATTGTGCACTCTGTACTTGAAATGACCATTCAGCCACTCTTGCAAAGGGTGTGTGGTGCCGTACACCTCCAAGGGGAGAGCATAGCTGTCCATGACTTCACACACGTTTCCCTCTGTCCACAGAGCTATCCAATGCATCCCGGGTTTGTCGTGAGGATCCGTGTTTACAATGTAGGCCGTGGGTCCCTCTTTGGACGGTGTCTTGGGAAGTCTATCGCATGGAACCGTTCCGTAAAAGACGGGGCCAAGCTTCGGATGATTCATCGCCAAATGATCCAATTGCAAATTATTCAACGTCACTTTCTCCATTACTGCTGATACACGTCATACACCACTGTCTTGTTTCTGTCAATCTCCAAGATATTCTCGAATTCGCCGTACAACAAGACGGTGAGATTTTCACCTGGGTTGGCTCCAAAATTGATCACCAAGCGCAGATCACCGCTCTGTTTGGGGTTCAGCACTGAACTGTGCAAATTCCCGTTGGCTGTGTTATCAAATACAAACAGGGTGCAGTGCTTGTCTTGTCCCCAGTCCTCCCGTCTGATCATGTTTCCAGTACTTTTACGCAGACTTCCTGACGCTTGCAGAAATCTGTAGTAGCCCCTTCGGTCTTTGGCACCACTGTCATGCTGCAGTTCCAGTGTTTCATAGGGATACTCTTCACCTCTCACCAATTGCTTCACGGAGGTGACATTGAACTTTTTGAAAGAAAACGGGTACTTGGTGACATCCCCGTTAAAGGCAGCCGCTTCTATCAACGCTACCACCAACACGTTGGGGAGTTGATTGTGAAAAGGGTTGTTGCACTCAAAGTATCGCTGATCACCGGGGTGAGAGTAAGTGCGAATTTCGCTTCTCACTGTGGGGTACGCGACCGTTTTTCCCTCGAGCATACTGTTCCTCAGTTCTCTGTAGATCGAGGCAGTGACTCTCACTTGTGCCAGATACAATTTCACTTTCACGTCTTCCTGCCGCAGTCGGAGGGCTTTGGCACCCTGAAATCTCATCGTGAACATGTCCGGTGAGTTGAAGTACATCTGGATCTGGAGTTGGACACCTGGAACCAACGCTTTGCTGAGATGAAACACCTCCAGGTAAGGCTTGAATCTCAGGGTGACTTTGTTTCCTCCAACAAAATCAGCCAATAAACCTTTCATACCGCGGACCACTTCTTGCGTGTCTTGGGACAGTGCAGCAAAATCGGCATGAGCTAGGTCCAACTGATTGGCAGTGAGAGCATCAGGGACGTTGATGCCATTGAACCACCCCTCTGGCTGCAGTATCGTCTCTCCGTCTTGTCGGTTGTTATTCAGTAGGGTTTCCAGGTAAGCTTTGTAATGATACGTGTCGGTCTGAGGGCTGATGAGTGTTCCGTTCAGTCTCACATTGATCTGTTTGAAGAGCGAGTGAGCCAAATTGTTGACTGGAAAAAGGGTGTCCGCTGCTACCAGATTGCCATTGTCCGCTGCATTCTTCATCTGTAGTTCCACTTCGAAGTAACTTCGATTCAAATCGATGTAATCTTCCTGGGGGTCAATTTGGAAGTCCACGGGGTTGATCCCTGTGGTAAAGGGATTGATGGGGACAAAACGGCACGAGGACATGCTGAGGTCCGTGGGTGGTATCTTGAACAGATCCAGGGTAGGGTTGAGCACCCCCACCGAGCGTGCGTGAGCTATCATGTCAGTCATCGTCGCTTCTTACGCCTACTCCTCCTCTTCCTCTTCAGGGCTGTCTGTATCCAACGATAGTCTCCGAGATTTGATCTCGAAGGAAGGAACATTCCTCCTTTATACACTCTTCGTCGCGACAGACCACTCGCGATGAGCGGAATGCGTTTGACGCGTCTTGAGTAGATGGGAATCATACTCCAAAAAGGTCCTTTCTAACTTTCTTCGAGACTTGACGATTGATCACTTGCTTCGCTTTACGTTTGACGGCGCGATTGGCTCCTCTCTTGATCCCAGCGAGTCCCCCTTTCCAATTGACCTTTGCACCGCGACCCAACCCTTTTATTCCTTCCAGGGCCGTTTCTGACACAACATCGCGAAGGATTGCGGGTCCACTTTTCTTGATCTCTTTCCAGAGTCCGCTCCCGGACTGAGTCGTGTCGCCATGAAATCTCACCAAACCATTGCCTATCATGCTTTCTTGAGGTGTATCGTGACGACTGTATTTCCGTCTCCGAACTTCACCAATTCACCTGTTGTCTCAGCCACTTGCACTTCTATTATGTCCAATGTCTCCTTGCGCACAGGAATATATTGAATGTGGAGAGGCTCAAAATACTGAGCTCCTTTTCCAGTGCGACTGAAATTGATTTCTCGAAGCAAATCCGTCACTTGGTCCCCCACCACAGAGCTTCCACCCACGTCGGAATACACGAACAGAGAACGTTTCTCATTCCCTATCACATTCTGAAAGGCACTATTGAAGTTCGTGAAGCGCCAGTTGCAAAACAGGGACAACTTGAGGACTCCATCTTCGACAACAAAGTAACGCCACCATCTACTATCGGAAGTGTCATTGGGAAAAGTCTTGACGGCGCGGAAGAATTCCATCTTCATGTTGGGGCCAACGATGTATCCATTTCCTTTCGGTTTGATCCACCCCATTTGAAGTGCCAACTTTTCATTGAAGGACATCAGGTAAGGGTCCCCAACACCCTTCACATACGACGTGTCCAATTTGGTGTTGTCCAGTACTAGGTCCTGACCTTCCCACTTGAACTCATAGCTGCACGTTTTCCCGTTAGCAAATTCTCTCAAGTAACCCGGGGGACTTTTGAAATTTGTGACTTGGGCGAACTTGAAGATGAGGGCTCTCATGAAGCTCAGTCCGTCCACTATGTTGTTGTCGTGCAGGATGTCTTGAAATGTCAGGAAGAAGACGCACCACAGTAGGGAGAGGGAGGAAGAAGAAAACACGACGCCAGAAAGGGGGCATCTTTCCCCTGGCAGCCATACTACCGGCAATTATAGCTGGAGGGAAAGCCTTGGCTTTGGGAGCAGCCTCCGGTGCCGCTGGGTTTGGAGCCAAAAAAGCCCTGGAAGCAGCCACACGCCGACGAAGGAGAAGATAAAAAACCACTCCATAGACGAAAAGGGTACGGGGCAAGAAATCCAGGCTGCTGCTGCGTCATGTGACATCATATAAGACGCTGTCTTTTCCACAGGGCACAGAAAGCGACGATGAAGCGGTTGAGAAGACAACGCCCCTTTTTGGAGAGCATCCTGAAAAAAGCCAATCGATACAAGCGTCAAGACATGCTGACACACGCCAACGCCGATCAGATCAATGCTGTCAGCGAGATGGTTCTCAATCTGCTGAAACAACGAATCCCCATCGATGACGCCACATATGGGAAATTGAAACGACATAAAAAGGTGTTGCGCGAAGTGGGTAGACGCAGAAACTCCGTCAAGCGACGAAGAGAGCATCTCCTCAAGCAAAAAGGCAGAGGATTCTGGAGTGGTTTAGAAGGTTGTTTTCGAGCATGTTGTGTACGATGAAAGGGCGAGACGAGCAAGGGTATCCGCTGCTGGGGGAAGATGTAGTACCCGAAAAAAGGTCACCACCACCGTCACCCAAAGACGATACAGTGTCGAACCTAGTGCAACTGTTGCAAGCCTCCAACGCGCGTGAAGACAGACTCAAAGAAACCGTGGCACAATGGAACCGCAAATATAATGACTTGTACCAAGAACACATCGCTTTAAAGTTTGGTGACTTTTGTGAAACGTGTCAAACGAAGCAAGACACCACCGAACCTGGTGGTTGTGTCGAGTTGTGTACAAAGTGCGGCGAGGGGAAGATAACCATCCAAGGACTTCAACTCAGATTAGAAAAGAAACAAGAAGAAGTGAGATACTGGCAAGACTGCTACGAGACTGCCCTGAGCCAACTGTCAGATTTCCCTGAAAAACGACTATGACGGACGAAGTGATGATGGTACCCGTGCAGGAGTTCAAACAATTACAAAACTATTACAAAGGACAGATCACGGAGAGTGCCTTGTTGAACAAAGCGGGACGTCTGGCCGCAGAACAACATCTCATTTTGAAAGACAAGAGGATTCCAGACAGTCTGGCGGTCAAGATGACCAAACCCATGGCCCTGGAACAGGCCCGATTGGTGAAACGCGTGCGCACAGGGTCTGCGGCCCCTACTGTGTACCAAAACACCGAAGAACCCGAGGGAATGGCTGACGGACCCATAGAAAACATGTTGAGGCAAATCATCAAAGGGGTCAAGAAGGAACCAGTCAGTCCAGTCAGAATCAAGCAGGAACCTGCCACCCCCTCCACGTCAGGCATCAAAAAAGAGACACTCACCACCTCAAAAATTCCAAGACCCAAAAAACCCTTAAGTAAGGCACCCACTACCACCAAAGCTTCAAAACCCTCTCGCAAGTCTAAGGGTGCATTCAGACAAAGCTTGGAGGGAGCCTTGGACGGTGCCTTGAAATCACTCACGAAAGGGAAACGACCGAAACGAAAGACAGAAGTGGAAAAGCTACAACCCTCCTCAGGTTAGGAATAAAAGTGTTGTTCGTTGTTGTCAAAAAACCGACTCATAAATTCACATAAAAACCCCTCCTCAGGTTGGGAAGATTGGGATCCCCAAGGAAGTCTGAGAGGTCCACTTCGGTATGACACCGACGAAGAAGAAGAAAGCGATTAAAAAAACGAAGAGGAGGAGGAGTGGAGGTCTTGACATTCAAAAATGGTTGGGAAAGACGGGGATTGAGTTCCATTGGCCTGGTTATCAATACATGGGACCTGGCACGAAATTGAAGAAACGCCTAGCACGGGGAGATCCTGGGATCAACCGACTGGATCGAATCGCCAAACAACACGACATCGATTACTCCAAGGCCAAGAGTTTACAAGACAAGTGGAAAGCGGACACAAAAATGATCAAGTCCATTGACAAACTGCCTCGAAAAACAGTGACAGAACGCATTGTAAAGAAGATCATGCAGACCAAGAAACGATTCAAATTGTAATTTTTATTTTTGCAACAGAAACAATAAAAGTGTTACATCGTTGTTGTTGTTACAAATTGACTTGTCATAACTCAAATAGGTAACCACTACTCGGATACTTGGAAGCCGAAGCTATACAAGTCAGTCCGAGTCTTTCAATGCTCATCTGATCCTCAACGGCCGTTGAGGCCACGAAAAACAACCTGAACCTAAGGAATGCCCAAAGCGCCCTGGGCGTATTGAAAAAAAACATGTTATACACGGCCTTTCGCGACTCGATATGCAACAAGGTTTCAAAAGGCACAAACACAGTGCCATGAATGTACACTCTCCGAACGCCGTGGTCGCGCACAAAACACTCCACTGCCTGATAGTACTGGAACCACACCACTGGCGAAAGGCGTGCGGGTAGGATGGACCATGTGCGCGGAGTCAAAGAATTATGCGTTTGGAAGGGGCGAGCCTCATCTCTGTATCCAAGAATCACATCATGCACCAACTGATAATTCCTGTCTCTACGTCGAATCTCGGTCTCTACAGAAAAATTAAAATTAAATTGAATTAAAATCGAAAATTGAGAAATCATCCCGATACAGTGACGGGCCTCCGGAGTGAGGCAACAAACTAAGATGATCGACTCGCGCAGTGTTCGAACTATCGTCTCGGACAAACAACAGTCTAAATTCGAACCCGCGCGTCGTGTGAAACACAGCATAGGGCGTATTGAACACGATCATCTTATACACGGCTCGTCTCATGACAATCGTGGAATCCACGGGTAAGCTCACACGTCCATGCACATACAAATTATAGCGAGGGAATAGTCTCATGAATTCCTCCAGCTTATGGTAATAGTCCAGCCAGATACCCGCATCCAGCACGTACGGTAACTCCCTCCAAAACACGGACCCGTAATAGTGAGTGCGAGCGAACCTCTGTTCATTTCTGTATCGGCGCAGTTCTCGCATAACTCTACCCATCACATCGTGATGAAGCGTACCTATCTCAAACGGGTCATCATCCGATTCAAGCTCTTCATCCGTCTCCAAAATCACTTCACGTTGGTACTCCTCATTCTCGTGGCGACAATTACCGCAAGTGGGTACCGTCTGCACCATCTGACGGTAACAAGGTTTGTGCATGAACACACCGCAACACGGAGTGCATTGACATCTCGACACCGTGTTGATGTCAATACCTCTCTGACAAATGAAGCAGACCTGCTCAAGCGGAGATTCCTCCGGTGCAAGACCGCGAAGCCGTCTACTGCGTCTCAACTCTGCCATCGCACATCGCTGAAAAACAAGATCGCAGAGGCACGGCCTTTATAGAAATAAACGCAACCAATCAGAGCGCAGGAAATCGTCACGTGGTAAAATCGACCACCGGGGGGATGGGGGGGTATCCCCCCTTCTCACAACCGACAGGGGACTGGACCCCAATCGAGAGAGACTGGGGTCCAATTCGGACGATAGCATAAAAACGCGCACGCTGACGGAATCGCCGCATTTTCAGTGCTCCACCTCGGACAGTGGACATGGCTGAGCTGACAGACAGAGAGTTAAATGACCACATGGATGACTATGAACAAGTGAGTACTTAAGGCAACCAAGTGTGATCCTTCTTTCTTGAGACCCCATTGGTCACACCTTGCTCTCTTCTCAGAGTTACTGGGATCGGTTACCGCCAGAGATTGAACACTACATTCATTCACTTTCAACGTGGCAAACCATCCTTGACTTGCGCAAAATTACACCCCGTAGACTCTTGCTCAAAGAAATCCTGGATTACCACAAACTGAAAAGTGACTGGGGGATGGGACACATCAAATGCACCTTGCATCGCTGTTATGATCGATGGTGCCCTGGAAAAGGAGACAACCTGAAGGCGGGTCTGATAAACAAGCACATGGTTATCACTGCCCATTACACAAATTTCTTTGAACATGAAACTTACGGTGAATTTCTGGGGTACAGCATAAGTCACGCCCACAACAGATTGCCTCACGCGAAATCGCACATTGAGCTCAAAATGAGAGAGTTTACTCTCAAATGGAGAGGTTCAATTGAACAAATGTGATTCAGACTACCTTGTTCTCTTCTCAGAGTTACTGGGATCGGTTACCGCCAGAGATTGAACACTACATCCATTCACTTTCAACGTGGCAAACCATCCTTGACTTGCGCAAAATCACCCCACGGAAACTCTTGCTCGAAGAAATCATGGATCACCACAAACTGAAAGACGGTTGGGGGTTAGGACACATCAAATACACAAGGCGTCCCTGTCAGGATGAAAGCTGTCCTGGAAAAATAGACAATATAAAGAAGGGGCTGCACTTAGTCGTCAATGCCCAATACACAGATCACAGTGAACATGAAACTTACTACGAATTTCTAGGGTTCGGTCTCAAGGACGCCCTTTACAGATTGCCACATGTGAAAAAGCGCTTGACTCTAAAATGGGGAGGTCTAGTCGAACTAACACCCCCTTAGTTATTGTCAAATAAAAACCATGTTCATTTTAAAAACAGACTCTTTTCTTTTTTCATCTCAGAACACACTTCGTCGCACTCACAACGAGGCGTTCCCCGAGGACGACGATGACGATTGGATCTTTGATCCAGCTCTAGATCCTGTCATGGTCGGTGGAGGAGCAGGCACTAATCCCCTCCTTGAATTTGACCTACAACCCGTCGGAGCCCGACGCAATTGGAGAAATGCCCTAAACAAACAACGCTACGAAGCCACGCTGCGACAACAGAGAGACAGTACCCCCAACGACAATATAGGACAAGAACTGACCCACGCGTTACGGAGGTCCATCCAACGACAGATTGACGCAGACAACACCCTGACCCCTCATTCCACGGTCCACTTTTCCATGCCTTCACGCACGCCTTCCAATCCACCACCTTCACCGTAAGTGAATTCGTGCAAGGCAGTGAAAGACTAGATACCTATCTCCAGACCCTCGCGGCCAAACTCAATTCCAACGAAGAATTCGCCCCCGACGACACCTTCAGCATGGAAACCACTTTCATACGCACCCCAGGGCCAGGCAGCGGGAATGGAAAACGATACAAGCCGAGCTGTGCGGCTGTTCGCAATATCGCGAAAAGGTCGCGCATCGCCATCAAGAATAAGGACAACCTCTGTTGTGCCAGAGCCATCGTCACTATGAAAGCCTTGGCAGACGCTGACGGAGATGTCCGCATCCAAGAGTACCACAACCTCAAACAAGGACGCCCCGTCCAAGAACGACTCGCCAAGGAACTTCACCAGCTTGCTGGAGTCCCCGAAGGACCCTGCGCAATCCCCGAACTCACACAATTTCAAGCCTCCTTGCCCGACTACCAGATCAAAGTCGTGTCCATTGATCCACCGCACATGATCATCTTTGCTGGTAACCCCGCCACACCCTCAGGCAAGATCATACGACTCATCAAGGAAGACAATCACTACGATGGCTGCAATTCTTTCGCTGGATTCCTCAACAAATCCTATTTCTGCGACGATTGCAACCGGGGATACGATCACGAAGACTTCCGTCGTCATCCCTGTAAAGGCAAACGCTGCACCTCCTGCAAACGCTTGGACTGTCACGATTTCCTCGAGGCCAAACGACCCTTAGAACCTGGACAGTTTCCCACCCCAACCTCCGTCTGCCCCCTATGTCACCGCAAATTTTTCGGTGACCAGTGCTACAACTACCACCTGCAACGTCGGAGTCTCCACATCAAATCCATCTGTGACTCCCTCAAGAAATGCCCCGACTGCCGTCACGTGTACGAACTGGACGACAAAGTACGTCGTGGCGGAAACCGTCGCGCCCCGGCTCACAAGTGCGGATGGGGAGAATGTCACATCTGCGAAAAGAATGTGCACGTGGCCACGCACCAATGCTACATTCAACGGCTACCTGAAAGTGAGGACGATCCCAAATTGAAACGTGTGTCGCGCGATGAAGTGGGTACACGAACAATGCTCGAACCGACCCCCAATGATCCTGACACTCGCGTGTGGGTACAACGAGACCCTCCACTCCAAGTCTACTGCGACTACGAAGCCATCACGGATGCCGAGGGAAATCAAACACCCATTCTTCTCTGCGCCGAGACCGACGAGGAAGACGATACAGTCTCCTTTTACGGACCAGACTGCACCACGGAGTTCTTTCACTGGCTTGAAGAGATCGCTCTGGACCAAGATGGAGATGACAGAAATGTCATAGCTATCTTCCACAACCTGAAAGGATACGACGGTATGTTTCTCCTACAATATTGTTACACCCAACACCGAGAAGTCAAAAACCAGATCACAGTGGGCACCAAGATTCTTTCCTTCCAGTCAGACCGCTTGACGTTCAAGGACTCCCTATGCTTTCTCCCGTTCTCACTCGCCAACTTTACTGCTACCTTCGGAATTGAGGAACTGTGCAAGGGATTCTTCCCGCACAAATTCAACACCTTGGAAAATCAAGACTACGAAGGACCTATGCCCGATGCTTCCCATTACGATCCCGACGGCATGTCCACCAAGAAAAAAACCGAGTTTGAACGTTGGCATGCTGAAAAAGTCGCTGCCAACTACCAGTTCGTCCTGCAGCGAGAAATGCTAGCCTATTGCGAGTCCGACGTCAAACTCCTCAAAGCCGGATGCAGAAAATTCCGCAAAGAATTCAATCAGAAAGCCGACTTTGATCCCATGGAAAAGTGCGTCACCATTGCCTCTGCCTGCAACCGGTTCTGGCGCAAGAAACTTGTCCCCATCAACAAGATCGCTTCTGAACCGTCTCGTGGATGGCACGGGTCCCGATCCAACCAATCCATCAAAGCCCTCAAATGGCTAGCCTGGCAAGAACACCAACTACGACTTCAACATCCCACCCCAGGCGATCGCATCCGCACTGTACGAAACGGAGGGGAAGTGCGCGTGTTTGACAGGTATCTAGTGGACGGGTTCGATCCCTGCGATCCCGTCACTCAACGACCCACCGTCTACGAATTCAATGGCTGTTTATGGCACGGCTGTCTGCGCTGCTTTCCATGGAGCCGCAACCGATTTCCCATCTGTCACACTGACCGCACCCTCCAAGAAGTCTACGAAGCCACGCTCATGAAACAAAAAGCCCTGAGACAACGTGGCTGTGTCGTCAAAATCATGTGGGAGTGTGACTGGGATCAAGACGTGAAAACCAACCCAGATCTCCGTCAGTTCCTCGACACCTTGGAACTCGTCGAACCGCTCCAACCCAGAAACGCTTTCTTCGGTGGACGCACGAATGCTGTCAAACTGCATCACGTAGCCGAGAGAAGAGTCGGCGAAAAGATCAAGTACATCGACGTCACGTCCTTGTACCCCTGGGTCAACAAGACGCAAGAGTACCCTGTCGGACACCCAACAGTCCTCGTCAACCCCGACGATCAAGACATTCACCACCACTTCGGGATGGCCAAAGTAGACATCTTACCACCACAAGGACTCTATCATCCCGTCTTGCCCCACAGGCACAAGGGCAAACTCACCTTCCCACTATGTCAAGCGTGCATGGAAGAAGAGATGACCAAACCCCTCTTGGAAAAATCGTGCCTCTGCAGACACACACCCCAGCAACGCATGCTGCGCGGAGAATGGTGCACCCCCGAAATCCAAAAAGCCGTGGAAGTGGGCTACACTATGATCAAGATACATGAAGTCTATCACTTCCCTCCCGAACAACGCCAAAAGGGACTCTTCGCGGATTACGTCAACACTTGGCTCAAGATCAAGCAAGAATCCGCCGGATATCCTGCTTGGGCCGCCACCCCCGAAGACAAAGCCATGTACGTGCAGAGATACAAACAGAGAGAAGGCATCGATCTCGACCCCAATCTCATCGTCAAGAATCCAGGACGAAAAGCCACGGCCAAACTCATGCTCAACAGCTTCTGGGGCAAGTTCGGAGAAAATCTACACAAACCCACCACCGAAGTCGTTCACACGCCACACGAACTCTTCGCCTTGGTCTCCGATCCGTTCAACGTCATCCACCAAGTACGACTCTCCAACGACGACACGCTCGAAGTCGTTCACTCCAACCTCAAGGACAATCAACCCGACAACGGTCGCGTCAACATCTTCGTCGCCGCTTTCACCACCTGTCACGCACGACTCAAGCTCTACACCTACTTGGAACAACTGCAACAGCGTGTTCTCTACTTTGACACCGATTCTGTCATCTACACCGCCAGGCCAGGTCAACCAGACATTGCTCTAGGAGACTACCTAGGGGACATGACCAACGAACTTGACGACGACGACATCATCACCGAATTCACGTCAGCCGGTCCCAAAAATTACGGCTACAAAACCCTACACGGCAAAGTCTGCTGCAAAGTCAGAGGATTCACCCTCAATGTCCGTGGCGCTCAACAACTCAACTACAACGTCATGCACCAAAACCTCCTCGACGAGATCCAACAACCTCTCGATGAACGACGCAACGTCGACGTCGTCAACCCCAATTTCTTCTGGAGAAACCCCGCCACCAAACATCTACGAATCATCACACGCACCAAACGCTACGGACTCGTCTTCGACAAACGCGTCGTAGACCCAAACACTTTCAAATCGTATCCCTACGGATACACGAAGGACACTTAAATCTTGTACAGTTTTGTCTTCCATTAAAAATCAGTCAAGACAACTTCCGGTGTGGCCTCTGTTACTGCGCGCCACCGTTGCTAAGGTAAACAAAACCAAACAAAAAACCGTTGCTAGGGGCCGCCATCTTGGATTGCGCAACGCATAAATTTGCATAATTTATTCCCCACAAACCCTCTTATTCCTACCTCATTAAGGGCTATGACGTCACAAAATGCTGCGCTCTGATTGGTTACGGCCCCTATAAGCGTCCTTCACTACTATTATGCAACTCAGGAAAAGAAGCGCGTCGCTTGTCTGCCGGTCGATCGCATGCTCTTTCAACTTCTCTCAGGCCCCGAGTGGCAAGCTAAGAAAAGAAAGAGACTCCTCGCAGTCTGGGTTGAACTCTTTCGGCTTGTAATACCATACCCTGTTTAGGACAAGTTTTAACCTGTTTAGGACAGAGGCAAGTCAAATTGCATACCCTGTTTAGGACAGCGAGGCCAAAAAACCATACCCTATCCAGCGGCACGTCCCCGTATAGCCCAAATAAGGGAGTACCCCCCCCCCCCCGGGCATAGCACATGCTGGTACCATTGAAAAGTCTTTGGCCGTCATCCAGAATCTGAAAAATAGCAAACAGTGGGGTGAAAACGAGAAGTTAAGAAACTGGTTTGGCAAGAAATGGTTACTTAATATTGAGATAATTTCTGTATTTACTTTTTTGTGTTGTGAGTTTCTTTCTGGCAATTAGTGGACAAACTTAATTAAGTAATGAATTAATAATAATTTTCTGGGACAAGTTTAACATTTCATATTTCCCTGATTCAACTCCTTGCAGCACTAGAAGTAACAATTTGTGTTCAGTTTGGTCAATAGCACTGCTACTAGTACAAGTTTAATATTTTGCGTATAAATCTCTAATGATATATTCCATGAAATATACATAAAAATCTGGTTACAGTACAAGTAATAGCTTGCAATACATATGCAAGTCGAGCTTAAGTTTATGAAAATTACTGCAAAAACCAAATCAGTTAAGAAATCAGCTCCCACTAGAATATGATTGTTTCTTTAACAACGGAATCAAATGATCCAATGCTACATGTACAGTTAACACAAAACTGATGTCAAATTAGTCCCTTATTGTACAATTTAATTTCATTTTTCGACAACTGTTCATTTCAGCGCTGGTGCTAAGCTTATTGGAATGATGATTTTATTGCTGCTGTCAACACTAACAATGGCGTTGAAAGACAAAATGAATCTCTTAAACATGAATACCTCCTGGGATACAAGAACTGCTCACTGAGTGAGACACGGACTGTACTTGTCACAAAATTCATCCCTGATAGCTAAAGAAAGTAAGATACAGTAAAAAAAAACCCTAGACACTGTTGACTCAAATATCATCCCGTCAGTTTAAGCTTCTAAGGATCAGAGATAGTTCGATTCTCAGCTGTGCAGTTTGAGTGGACACTTGATGAGCTTAATATTATCATTGTTATTATCATTATCATTATTGTTTCATAGTAAATGGCTTGAACCCAGGAGTATCAGTAGTTCGTATAGTGTGATCGTCCGGGCGAGTGTAGTTCTGAGAAGAACTGTTGTTGGTGACTGACGTTTCGACAACCTGAGCGAAAGTCATCTTCAGAGTCAAGTGAATCGTGTTTGTCAGTCGATGATGTTATAAGTTTGGTCCGTTGAAAGTGATTGGTCACTTTAGCCATGATGGTATTGGCTGAAAGACTCGTGTAAAGTTTGTAATCAGTCATTGGTCAGTTTCGATCCGTCTTTTGCTAGCATAGAGGTCCGTGTATAATTAGTCAAATACTCATTTTTTATTCATAATTTTAAAATACATAGCATCTTCCTCTGCTCGCAAAATAGCTCTGCTAGTCGAGGCGAGCAGAGGACACTTGAATATAAATTAATTTATTTTAATTTATAGGGTAAAGTTAAAAGGAAAGGAAAGGAAAGATAGAAGATAGAACTAGAAGCCTAAGTCGGTCTGTTAGAAGTCCGTTTGTCAGTTTCGTTTGCGTCGTGAATAAGTTGTTTGTAAGGCGCCAGTCGCTGTTGACATCTGTTAAGAGGCGTTTGTTCTAAGTTAGTGTACCAGCTTTCAAGAGTCAGTCGTTGAAAATAGTTCGTACTGTAGGTTAAGCATTGAGCAGTGTCCCAGTCAATGTTGTGGTTTGTCAGTTGATGATGTACAGCAATGTGATTGTTGACATCACCATTTCTCGTGGCTCGTTTATGTTCAGTCAGTCTCGTGTTCAGGTTTCTGCCTGTCTCACCAATGTAGGAAGCCTGGCAGTCGGAGCATTTGATCTTGTAAACTGCTCCCTGTCTGTTGTTGGGTTTGTCCCTGTCTTTAATGTTGGTCAGTAATTGTCGTAATTGTAGGGCTGTAGGACCCATGAGATGGTCTCAGAAGTGCCCTTAATATAAGGTATAGCCACTGTAGTAACAGGTGTCGGGTTCCTGTTCGTTGCGTCAGCTTCGGTAGGTCGGTAAATGTTTCCTCTAATAAAGTCAGCGTTGTAGTTGTTCTTGTGAAAAACACGCTCAAGGTATTTGTTTTCGTCACGTTAACTGTCCGGTGTGTCACAAACTAGTTGCGCTCGTCTTTATAGTCGTCGCTTGTATGAAATCGGGTTGTAGGATGATTCGTCGAGTAATCTGTCGTTATGCGTCGGTTTTCTGTACACTGTCATTCGCAGTTCGTTGTTGTCGCGGCTTACCAAGCAGTCTAGAAAAGGAAGTTTTCCATTTTCTTCGATTTCTTTGGTAAACTGGATGTCGGTGTTCTGTTCGTTAAGGTGGTCGTGAAAAGCGTCAATTTCGTCTTTGTGAACGGCGGTAAAAGTGTCGTCAACGTATCGTAACCAAAGCGGTATCGTTTGACGGCAAGTTGCAAGGGCGCGTTCCTCTACGTGTTGCATCACGATTTCGGCGACAACAACAGAAACAGGCGACCCCATGGCTGTTCCATGCAACTGCTTGTAGTGTTTGCCGTTGTACTGAAAGTAAGTCGATGTAAGGCAAAGGTTCAGTAAGTCCATGATGTCCGCTGTCGGTAACGGTAATTCAACGGTAGATTGTTGGATAGCGGTCTCGGTACACTGTAAAGTCAATTGAAGTGGAATACTGGTGAACAGTGATTTCACATCAAAAGACACAAGTTTGTAATCGTCAGGTATCTGTACTGTCTTGTAGTCAGTCAATAAAGTTCTCTGTAGATTGCAGTTTTCATCTTGATTTGTCAGTAAGGGGTTGCAGTATGGTCGTCAAGTACTTGGACAGTTGATACGTAGGGGACCCACAGAAAGAGACTATAGGTCGCATCGGTATACCAGGTTTGTGCAGTTTTGGTAGACCGTAAAGTTTCGGTGGTTGTGGCACTGAGCATCTCAGTCGGTAGTAGCGTTGAGTGTCAATAGCGTCAGTCTTCTTAAGCGTAAGTATTTTGCTGTTGAGTTTACGTAAAAGTGCTAGCGTCGGGTCGCGTTTAAGTTCTTTGTAAGTCTGTTTGTCGCTAACAAGTGCGTCCATTTTGTCAAAGTAGTCAGTCTTGTCCATAACAACAGTTACACGTCCTTTGTCGGCTGGTAGTATAACAATGTTATCGTCGTTTGTCAGCCGTTTCAGTGCTTGTTGTTCGTCTTTTGTCAAGTTGTTGTCAGGTATAGAGGCTGATTGTACCGTGGAAGCAATTCTGCTTCTGATGTTATCCATGGCAGATTCTGATAAGTCTCGTTGGCGAGACAGAACCGCCTCAACACTGGATACAATAGACTCGGTCGGTAACCGTTTAGGCGTCACTGAGTGTTTAAGTCCGTAGGACAGTACGCGAGTCTCGGTTTTGTCTAAGGGAGGGGAAGAGATGTTCCTGACCCAGTTATCGTCAGTTTTCGGTCGGTTTTTGTCTTTATTGCGTTGAGGTCTTGTCAGTTTTCGTTCTTGTTCAGAACGAACGCGGTCTGTCGTTTTGTCGGCTCACCTGTCGGCGATGGTTGTAACAGTGTCAAGTAAGTCAATCGGTAACAGTTGTTTAAGTTTGTCAAGTTGTTGTTGTAGTTTATTGTTGCAGTAGTTGAGTCTTCTGTGACAGTCATTTATCCGCGCTTTGACCAGACGTCTGCAAGCGGATTTGACGATCTGGATGGCCTCTTGTGTGTTCAACGGAGACTAAAGTTTAAGTCCGACCGGAACGAGACCGTGGTCTTTGCAGCGGTGGTTGAACCAAAGTTGTTGGCGTATTCGTCTGACATTACTTACCGAACTGATGTAGTTGTTCGCAAGTCGTTCGCTCTGTCGTCCAAGTGAACGTAACATAGTAAATGGTTTGAACCCAGGAGTATCAGTTGTTTGCATAGTATGTTCTTATATAACATAATTGACTGACAAACACGATTCACTTGACTCTGAAGATGACTTCCGCTCAGGTTGTCGAAACGTCAGTCACCAACAACAGTTCTTCTCAGAACTACACTCCCCCGGACGATCATACTATACGAACTATCATTATTGTTGTTGCTTTTATTAGTATTGTAATTATCATTATCATTATTATTATTATTATTACTGTCACTTTCCTTACTTACTGTTATTACTGTAATTACTATTAATATAACCTTGATCATGTTTTTACTGGACTTTGTCTTTGCATCACTTTAGGTATATAGAGCTGAATGTCCAGTTCCATGATGGTTATCGTCGCTATGACAATGACCTGACACAGATCCTCTGGAACAGACCTAGGAGAATAGTGGAAGACATCAAGAACCGCTGGCAAAAAGATATAGACCCTGAATGCGTCAGGATGTCATCTCCAGGAATCTTCGGCGTCACAAGTAAAGAAGGAGATGAATGCTATGAGGTCCGATACGGGGATGAGAAGTCTGTTCCCTCTGCTAGTGTCTAGACTGGAAGCGGTTTCGATTCCCCTTAAAGCACATGTGTGCATGCATTAAAGCGTTCCCTGGAAATTGGGGGTGGGACCAGCTGGGATTGAAATACACTTCCAATCCTCGTTTCCAGCTTGATGAGATGGTCATCTCTGAACCAGGCCTTACGGATAGTCTGCCAGTTTATTTTCCAGACTCACTTGAAGATGTATCTGATTGTTTTGATAAAGATGAGATTACAAAAGTCAGTTTTAAACCTTTACAATCAAGATCAGGAAAATCAACTCTCCGTCTCAAGTGTAGAAATATGCTGAAAGAAAATTACCAACCTGACTTTCCTGATCAAGGGAAAAATGTCTCTCGAATGCCTGGCAGAGGATCCTTCTCAAGTTCTAACAAAGGCAAAAACCTTTACCCCTGAACAAGCTGGTATTCATGTTGTACTTGATTCCCCTAAAAAGGCCAAAAAAAGGAAATCACCTGACACACCCCAAAGTAACACTGCGCCAAACAAAAACAAACATCCTTCATATTAAGATGGCAAACTATAGAAGAAAGAAAAATCCCTTCACAAACAAAGTTGGTCAACATGCAGCAACAATGCAAAAAACATACAGAGTTCAAGTGCCAGTTTCAACTGGCAGTGCAAGTGCTCACAAGGTGAAGCCAAACAGTCAGTCCACCACCAGTAACGGCACTCTGCCCAGTCAGACCACCACCAGTAACAGCACTCTGCCCAGTCAGACCACCACCAGTCACAGCACTCTGCCTAGTCAGCCTACCACCAGTCATAGTACTCTTCCAGATTAGTCCACCACTAGTCACGGTACTCTGCCTAGTCAGTCCACCACCAGTCACAGCACTCTGCCCAGTCAGCCCACCACCAGTAACAGCACTCTGCCTAGTCAGTCCACCACCAGTCACCACCTAGTCAGTCCACCCACCACCAGTCACGGTACTCTGCCCAGTCAGTCCACCACCAGTGGAAACACTCTGGCAAGTTCGTCCATCACCCGTCACAGTTCTCTGCCTAGTCAGTCCACCACCAGTCGCAACACTCTGCCTAGTCAGTCCACCACCAGTCACAGTAACTCTGCCTAGTCAGTGCACCACCAGTCACAACACTCTGCCAAGTCAGTATACCACCATTCGCAGTACTCTGCCTAGTCAGTATACCACCATTCACAGTACTCTGCCTAGTCACTCCACCACTAGTCACAGAACTCTACCAAGTCAGTTCACCACTGGTCACGGTACTCTGCCAAGTCAGTCCACCACCAGTCACAGTACTCTGCCAAGTCAGTATACCACCATTCACAGTACTCTGCCAAGTCAGCCCACCACCAGTAACAGCACTCTGCCCAGGCAGACCACCACAGTCACAGCACTCTGCCTAGTCAGCCCACCACAAGTCACAGTACTCTGCCAGGTTAGTCCACCACTAGTCACGGTACTCTGCCTAGTCAGTCCACCACCAGTCACAGCACTCTGCCCAGTCAGCCCACCACCAGTCACGGCACTCTGCCTAGTCAGTGCGCCACCAGTCACAGCACTCTGCCAAGTCAGTCCACCACTTGTTACGGTACTCTACCTAGCCAGTCCACCATCAGTCACAGTACTCTGCCCAGTCAGCCCACCACCAGTCACAGCACTCTGCCAGGTCAGTCAGCCACTGCAGGTCACGCCACTCCGCTGAATCAGTCTGCTTCTGGTCACACAACTGCACGTAGTAGGTCAGCCACTGGTCATACCCTGCTGTCCAGATATTCAGCTACAACTGAAGGCAGTCAGTCAGCTTCTGGTCATGACATTTCTAGTCCGTCAGCTTCTGTTAACACGTCCATAGATTTAACAACCCTTAAGGACCCTCCCCTATAGGTACCATCATGGATTCCTGCCTTGGGCCTTTCAGTACAAGACAAAAACACTCTCTTAAGTGGCAAAAAGCTTTATGACACAGACATAGAAACTGCTGAAAAAAATCATTAAACAGCAATTTCCTCATGTTGATGGTTTAGTGGTAGGCTTTTGTACATTATGCTAGCATTTTTTCGAGCATTTTAGTGAGGTAAAAGCAAAAGTAACAATCCCGACAAATCTGACCCACCACCGGGACAAAGACAGAGAGTTATAATTGATGCCTTAAAAGCTCCAACTGCTTCAGACTTGGCTGGGAAACGAAAGGTTCCAAGTAATTTACAGCACAGTGGAAAGCGTTTTGTGCGTCCAAAGGAAACTAGCAACCTTAACGTGCGTATTCATCAGCGTTTAACTGAATTTCCAGGAGAAAGCTTCAAGGAATCTGCAGGTACGGTATTTTGTACTGGTTGTAGAGAAGAAGTTGGGCTAAAGAAGACAATCATTCAGCAGCACATAAAATCATCGAAACATAGCAGGGGAAAGGAGAAATTAGCAGTTAAAGAGAGCAGGGAACAGGATATTGCAAATGTTCTCAAAGGATACCGTCCAAAAGGTGAAACCCTAAGTATGGCCCAACGTGTTTATAGATTTAAAGTAGTTCGCACTTTCCTGAAAGCTGGCATTGCCATCAATAAGATTGATCAACTTAGAGAGATTTTTGAAGAACAAGGCTATTTATTCACTGTCACACAGCTCAAATCTCTCGAGCATGATTGATGTAATAAACAAAGAAGAGAAGGACAAAGTGAAAAAGGAAACAGCTGGAAGGGATGTGTCCATTATCTTTGATAACACAACACATGTTGCAGAAGCTCTGAACATCATTCTTAGATTTGTGTCTGAGGACTGGAAGATTGAACAGCGCTTAGTCAAATTGTTGCTCGTGGCAAAATCAATGACTGGTAAGGAACTTGCACAGCAGCTACTGTTGTGCTTATCCACAAATTTGGGCATCAATTCGGCTCTTCTTTTGGCAGCCATGAGAGACAGGGCTTCAGTTAATGATGTGGCTATTCGAACTGTAAAATACTTTACCCAAATCTAGTTGACATAGGATGCTTCAGTCACACCCTAGATCATGAAGGAGAGAAAATGGAAACACCCAGTTTGGATCAGGTTTTGAAAGCTTGGATAAGTCGTTTTGCTCACAGTCCAAAAAGCAGAATTGCATTCAAAACACAGAACAGGACAAAGTCCCAAAACCCACTCTCCTACTAGATGGTGGTCACAGTTTGAAGTTATCAAGCAAGTCCATGATTTGTTCGGTGACAGATGGAGACGCTTTCCGCCTTCTGGACAGAGATTCCTTAAAGGCTATTATCCCAAAAGAGCGGTTGTTGCTAAAGTTTGAACCAAAGTTTAAACAAATTACTAATGGCAACCTGGAGACTGCATCCCCTGAAGTGGGTTTTACTACTGGCAGCACAACGCCTGTTGTAGTGACTGATGATGTTCAGTCCCATCCATCCCCATCCCTTGCACGGGATAAACCGTCACAAAAACCTCTCAAAGAAGAGGTCATCAGAGATCAATCAAAAATTTACGGCAGATTCAGGGGAGATGCCAAGTTGACAGGGTAGCGGGAAGCTGTAAACGCTGCGGCTCTCAAAATAGCCTTGAAGTCGCCAAATAAAATGTACAACAGAGCATCCTTAAAAACAAGCGCTGAAGCAGAAGCAAGGAAAACCTTTGTCTACCGTAAGAAAACCTGTTCCAGATCAAAATTTGCTGAGTCCGAGAAGTCTGTAACGAAAAGGAAAAAGCAGTCCACTGATGACAGATCCAAAGAGATCAACTTGCTTTCTGTGGAACTTCAGTCGCTAACAGCGCAAAGCACAAATAAACAAAAGGAAATTGTGCATGCAAATAATTTAAAGGAATACGACCAATGCGCAAGTTTGCACAAAGAGTTGCGTTCTATGTTAGTTGAAAGGCAACAAGTACAAAATAAGCTCTCCGATCTTCAAAAAAAGCAAGCAAAGCATTTACCTTACATGGCACGAAAACGCACCTCCTCCAGGGCCACAGCAACAGCAACATCGACAGCCAGTGCAACCAAAGTGGACATAAAGTCCTTTCTACGAGTTTAGACGGCCAACGATCCCAACCAAGATGACTGTGAAGAGAGCACGGAAGTAGTTTCAAAAAAGAGAAGGTTGGATTTTAAAGATATCAGTGACAATACTATTGTGGTTGGAGTGGAGGATGCGCATGATGAGAAGATTGGTGGCGAAATGGCTGAAGATAATGGAGTAAAGGAAGATTGGTCAGTGTCTGATAAGAAGATTGATGACGAGAAAAGTGAGGTGCCTGGAGTAAAGGTGGCGTCATGTGCGATGATTGGTGATGAAGTAGCGGACAATAAGAAGACCAGTGAAAACAAGGATGAAGTGTCTGGAGTAAAGGTGGCGACGTCTGCGAATGTTGATGATGACATCGTGGATGATAAGAAGACCAGTGAAGACAAGGCTGAAGTGTCTGGAGTAAAGGTGGCAACGTGTGCGAATGTTGGTGATGAAGTAGTGGATAATGAGAAAACCAGTGAAGAGTCAGGAATAAAGATGGTTCTAGCAGTATCAGTAGTGAAAGTGTTGATAATTATTTTTTATAAATTTGTGTCCCCAGAAAGCATTTGATCTGGGGAAGGAATCAGAGTTAGAAAAGTTTATATACATTCTCACAACGCAGGAAAGGAGAAGACTAACTGACACAAATCGTCAAAAGATTTCGAAACAGCCACGAGAAAGCTTGTTTGAAGGACTAACTCTTTCCGAATATGTGTTAGCCAAGGAGGCAAAATGCCGTTTAAATCACAAAGATTGCCTTTCATGTAATCCCATGACAAATGCTGGAAAGGTGGTCCTGAAGAGCAAGGTGGTTCCTTTATCTTTCGTGTTGAACAGTTCCTTTGATGGCGTGCCCTACGATTGCGAGAAGGCGCAACGGAGATTGCTGTAGATGCCTCTGACCGCAATAACGATCGATAACAGAGTTTACTTGGTTGGAAAAGATTACTCACAAGGCGCTAACTACGAATCAGCGAAAAGGGAGATCACTTTCAGGCATTCCCCTCAGGAGATAAACTACACCTCTCGCGCAGATTTCAACTCGCTACTAACCTTCGCCACACAAAGTGAACCTGAGAAAGAAATTCTGAAGCATACATTATGCAGCAGTTACAACTTGTCTAAAAGAAAGGAAAGTAAACTGTATGGAATAAGCCGTCTGAAGAAGAGGTCACACAAAGTTAACCCTTCGTCAAAGATTGCAAAAGAAATCCAAACCAGGAAGCAAAGCAAAGGAAAGAAGAGGGTACTTGGCTTCTTGCGGCGTGGATCCAAAGGATTTCCTGTCAGATAGCTCAAAATCGGATGGTTCGGATTTTTCCGATGACACAGAAGTCTCCCTGGAAAGTCTTGATAGTGACATTGACGGAGAACTCAACACCAATGAATTTGAAGAGGTTCAAAAGAAAGGCCATTGGACAGATGAGGATTACAAATGAATATATGAAAGATTATATATTTAACTGCGACGATCAATCATGTCTTCATATCTTTCTCCGCAGTTCAAATATATGATCTTTCGTATATTCATTTGCATTCCTCACCTTCTACGGGTATATTACGAACTCACGATGTGGCCAGCTCCCAGATGGCTTGATAGATGAGTTGGTATAGTTTAATTTAGCATGTAATACAGCTTTTATTTTGCAGTTTTTAATATATTTTTTACTGCAATGCTATTTGTATTATTGTATCTTCTTTTCGAATAACGAATTATTGTAAAGCGCTATTGGGCTAAAGGGAAATAGCGCTATATAAATAAAGTATTATTATATTATATTATTATTATTACCCTCCTGCAACAAACTCTGAGAGAGATGCTAGACCTGATGACCGCTGGACTGTTCAAGCTCTTGATGTGAATGCCGATAACAGAGAAATCTCCTCTGAAAATATTGTTACTGACAGTAAAAGCAAAGTGACTTGGAAAGACTTTGAAAAGACTGGCAAAAGCGATGACTGGAGTGAAGACCAAGATACACCCGAAAGAAACAGTTGGAGACATCCTAATGCGGATGGGAGCTTGAAGGATACATCTGTCATTGATGTTAATTCTGTTGTTGTCTTAGACAAATTAAGAGAAGTATCATGGAACTGGTTTGCCTTTGTGACACTACTGGAAAAGCAGTTCAAAAATCAAGGTTATACTTCAGCAGTATTTGACCAATTTTTAATGTACTTTGCTAGACAGTTACTGGAACTTGGATTGGATGAAGAGGAGCAAAGATTGACCGAGCACTCTCGTCTTGCATATCTCGAACATTTGTGTCAAAGAGAAGCCGATGTGGCTAGAATATCAGATTCTTCAAGCAATGTCAGTGACGACGAATGTAATGAAGAGGCAATACCTGAAGCACAAAGCGAGAAAATACGCCTCAAACTCAAACAGATGGATGAGAAGTTACGTAAGAAAGCGAACAAAGAAATTGAAGCGCAAAGATTCTTATGGAAGAAGGTGTCACAGTCTACTAAGAGCATTATCAATACTTATCCTGACATAGGAGAGGTTATTGAAAGTTTTGTACAGGAAAGTGATGTTGGAGCAGACAGCTGGTGAAAAACAGGGGTGTATACATTTTCTGCCGATCAGAAGAAAACGAAAAGAGTAACATTTAGTAAGATCCAAGAGAAGTTTTAAGAGCATTATGGGAGGCATTTTAGATATGGTACAGTTGTACAGCTCTGTGTTTTCAGGCACAAAAGGCGACTCTCAAGTAAACGCTACAAAGGGGTAGCTAACGTAGAGTATCAGAGAGCTAGGAAGTGTTTTTCAATCAAGTTCAATCCTGATTATAAATGGAGCCGGTCACTGTACAAAGTTCTGAATCAACTGCAGTCGGATGGGAAGCACACAATGCTGCTTAATCGAGATGACCAGGGAGGGTTTAGACTAGACTCCACTTACACGCACAAGAACCTTCCAACATTGTCAGCGAAACCCAGTGCCACCACACGAACTGACTTCTCTAAACACTACAACTTCTCTAAAACATCAACCTCAGATGAAGTGTGCATTGGAATTGTGAAAGCATCAGGTTTGCATGAAAAGAGCCCTTCTCAGCATGCCCCTGAGTTGCAAAAAGTCTAAAAGCTTGGTGTCTCAAGACACATCTTTCTAAGCGATGGCGAGGTAGTTGCAAAAGAAATTGAATGAGTAAGAGTGGATGGTGGGGCTGATAAAGGGCCTGTTCATCATGAGGTTCAATTTTTGTGGACTGAGCGGCATGTTGCGAGACCAACAAAGATCACAATGGTTACTACCAGATGTAGCGGAGACAGTTATCTTAATCGTGTTGAGTTGCAAAATGGATGCCTCAGTAAAGGCCATAGCGACACCTTTATCCCATCAACCCTCTGTGGTTCTCCATTCAGTAAAGGCGGTGGGATCGATGAAGCTAAGTACAAAGCCAACATAACATGTCTGCGGCATTGGATTAGTATATAGAACGAGTGGATGGCACACCCTGCATGAAGACAAAGATCCACCTTTCAAGAGGGGTAGAAGACCACATCTTTGTTAAACGACAGCCACAATTGTTAGTGTTTCTAAAAGGAAGTAAGAAAGAGAAGGAAGATTTGAAACAAAAAAGCCCCACCTTTTACCACTACTTCTCTGAAATTTGGCAGGTGCGAAATAACCATGTCAACGAAAGCCTAACTCTCGACTACATTTTCATGCTGAAGTGCTGTGGCAGGAAAGGGTGCCCACATCCATTGTGTTTGAAAGGTAAGGGTATCTCTTCCCATTCTCTGCAGTAAGAACGAAACATCTTTTTTGTTTGCAAGGTGTCATGTGATATGTAATTTTGAACTGAATTATTGCAATTATGGGAGACGTCAAATTTTGATCAGAGAGCATTCCATCGTGCTAAGACTCAAGCATTGTCTGTCGGACCCTGTGCCTATCAATATTCTTTATTTCTTAATAATGCTCAAATAGAATTTCTCCGATCTATTAAGATTCTTGGAGTAACTTTAGACAAGGACCTATCCTATAAAGAACACATATCGGATCAACTAAAGAAAGCCTATGCCAAAGCTTCTGCTCTGAGAAGAATAAGGCGTTTTCTTCCTCATGATGCAATGATGAAACTTTATAAAGCATTTATATTACCTCATCTCGAATACTGTGGTCCTTTGTTTGTAGGCATAGGTACGGGTCAACGCAACCGTCTCGAAGATGGCAACTGTTATATTTTGAGAACATTAATCGGGCACAACAAGTTAATGTCATACGACGAACTGCTCACTGCGGCTAGCATGACATCTTTATATTGTAGGCGCTTACATCAGGCGTTAATACTTCTTTTTAAATGTCTAAATGGTACGGGTCCTACATATATTGCTAGCCTTTTTACAATACAGGCATACACCGTATAGGCTAAGAGGCGAGGGCTTGAATTTGGAATTACCTAAATTTAATTGTAAATTTAAGAAGAATTCTGTCACTTATTCATTAACTAAGTTATGGAACAGTTTGCCTTCTCATGTGCGTCTTTCAAGTGATTCTAGTGACTTCAGAAGTAAATTGTAGGATTGCAGTTTTTTAGAACGTGTCCTATAGTGTACAATTGTACCTTCTAACTGCTTTTAGAACGAGTTTTAGCATTTTCCAAGTCACGTTTTTAGTATGTGGCTTTTTGTTGTTTTAATATTGAATTATATTATATGGCTGTAATTATTATAGATTTTATTTATACACGTTCGTATTTTGAACAAGTTTTATAGCTCTTTGACGTAATGTGTTAAAATAAATGATTGATTGATTGATTGATTGATTGATCCGGGGGATTACTATTCTTTATTACT
>OZ026602.1:20337384-20367384 GCA_964020085.1 Micromussa lordhowensis | reverse complement strand
AGCCGAAAAAAGCCCAATAATCCTTACAAAAGTACGGAGCCCCCAAAAGGCCATGACAAATTATAATTATTTGACGAGTTATTTGACAAGTTATTTGACGAGTTATGTGACGAGTTATTTGAAGAGTTATGTGACAAGTTATGTGATGAGTTATTTGACGAGTTATGAGACGAGTTATGTGACTAAGTAGTCCACGTGCAAGTAGGTCCGAGATGGCTACTGAGATGGACATGGTGGATACGTCATTCAACCAGGTATGTTTAACACAGCTTCTGGTACATTTGCTGGCGATAAATTCCACTGAACTAAACACATGCAGATTTATAGCGTTAGAGCGTTGCTAGTTAACTACCGTCATAACATTCAGAAACTCGGCCACATCTGCTTGTGAATAGTGTGTATTGATATGGCTCTAAGCTAAAATCTGTTGAGCTCAGCACTGTAATTTAAACTGTTAGGCTGATCTTGTTTTATTTGTTGATTTTCTGTTGTCTTATACTTTTACAATGAGGTGTGATCGAACTCTGTTGCAGGTTTGTGAATTCATAACGAGTGTATTACATTTACCACAGCATGTCGCTTCAAGATTTGAGGATGAAAAGGTTAGTAGTGCTATTCCCTAAATCTTGGAAGTCCTTAACCTTTCAACATTTAAGGGTTGGCTTAACTTAACTGCTGAATACCCCGCCACTTATTTGCATGTCATTGAATAATAATAGCATCTATTGTCTGTATTGTGTTCTGCTTCGTTCTTTAAAGAACGCTAGTGGAGGGGTATTCAGCAGTTAGGGTTATTTGAGTAACAGTCAATTCACGCCAAAAACTTGAAATTTACTAATCGGTCAGCACAAAATGCAGACAGAAGACTGAAGACGGAATGCAGAATTTAGACTAGGTACATAATACGTGAGTTCACACTAACCACCAAGTCTGCCTGTAATGTGCCTTTTAGCAGTAAGTAAGTCATTGTAAGTATGCGAAAGCGTTAAGATATATATTTGATGACAAAACTGTCATCATTCGCAATAACAGTCGCAGATGAGGTAAGTAACCCGTCTAAAATTCCTTACAGTCACGATCACGATTTTAGCTATGATGAGACAGAGAAGTTGTAAAAGCGCTGTAACTGCGACTGTTGTCTGTTTGTTAAATTTACATAGGTTCAACAGTCACTTTGCAAAATCTTATTTTCCTTCATGACAGAAAGATGGAAGATTTTGTCCAACAGGGTCAACAGAGTGAAAGCCCACCTTTTCTCACTACCGTACCTGCCGTACTTTTGACTGTAGGCAAAACAAAACCACGCAACTTACGTGGAATTAGGGCCCGTCCACACGTATCTGTATATTTTTGGAATCCGCAACTTTTTCTTTCCGGTTACGGCGGACTCGACAGCGAACCCGGTCAGTTTTAAATCCGCTCTCCAGAGTGGAAAAAAATAAATCCTTAACGAATCCAATGGTGTGTGGACAGGTGAATCCGTATATTTTCGAATCCGAGGTTACGTAGGAAATTCATGTTCAGTCTCTTACCGAACAATGAACCTATATGGCGGCATTTATGGTGGCACAACAGCAACAACAGAGCCATTCTCGTCCCCAGAGGCCGTGCTCCTTTTGGTCAGCACCAAGAAACCAAAAAGGAGCGCGGCCTCTGGGGACGAGCATTTGGCGCCACTTTCACGCGCTTTATGGTGCATGCTCTGAACACATTTTTATGAGAGGAGCTCTAGGTAATTGTGTGAATCCGGATACGATCGGATGCGTGTGGACAGGCGAATTCAATTTGAATACGCTACGTGTGAACTGGTAAATTTTTAAATCCGGAAAGAAACAGTTGCGAATTCAAAAATATCCGGATATGTGTGGAACTTAGTTCCTTCGCAATCTTTTTTTAGGCTGTCATGCAACGCTACCAAAAAATAATTGTGATGGAGATTAACGTTGAATAAGCCAGTCAGAAAAAAGTCTGAAGCCCAATTGTGTTTCTTGTCTTCTCGGACATACATGTTCGAGCGATTTAATTTGTTTGTGAGAAGTGGCCCTGTCGTTGTTTTCTTTTGGGACTGGTGCCTAACGTAGGAATCTGCATAAAATTTCACTCCCGAGCTCGAGCGGGCAAGATAGCTCCATCTTGCCTGCAGGGGTAGCCAATCACAGCACAGGAAACGGTTTATCTTGCCATTAGCCATATAATAAGTGTTGTTGTTTAATACTAAAATCAGGCGAGCGAAGTGTGAAGACAATGAAGGCTTGAAATTCTATTAAGGAGGCTCGAGAGGGTTTTTAGCTGCACACGCGCGCACAAACACACGCGTCAGCTGAATGAATCAAAATTAGCACACCGGAAGTTAAATCTTGCGTAAAATCGCGTGAACCTGAAATAAAATCTGCAGAAAATATTTGTTTCCAGCTCGAAATTTTGCTCCGTGACCTATCTTGATTTTTTGCATGCACGCAGCATTCACAATGGCACTTCAAATATAAAAGTCTTGGAGAAAATTATCTAGTAGGATTTTCTGTAAGCCATAAATCGCATTTTCTTTAAATATATTTAATTCTACTTGATAACCTTTTTTCATACTGTCTGAAAAGTTAAAGAATTTAGGGAACTTTCCAAAAAAGAAATAAAAATAGTAGGTCACCGAATTAGTTTTTCAGATAATTTACAAAAACTGAAATTTAGTGGACGTGTTTGTGCACCTTGTGCGTTGCCGTGATAACTGATATGACATCACAAGTCCCCTCAAAGTATAGCCCAGCAATAGAGTTGCAATGAGACATAGTTTTCCCACACCATTAAATAACCTTTTTTGTAATCTTCCATCGTTTCACAAAAAATCCAGCAACGAAAAACCCTTTCGAGCCTCCTTAAACAAGAAAATATGGCCAAGAATAATCTCCATACTGGAAGATGACTACAGAAAACACTTGGTAATTTATAAAATGACATGTTACAGCATGTTGTCACTGATTAGACGAAAACAACAGTCTTTACTCTCAATCTGCATTTTGTACTTAGTCTGCAGTCTGAATTTTGTACCTAGTCAGCATTTTGCACCCGGTCTGCACTCTGCATATTCAATTTGCTCTTTGTCTTTGTCTCATTTCAAACGATTTCTGTATTATTTTTCAAAGTTAAGTGTATACGTAACATTATATCAATTGTTTTAACAGATGTCTGTGATAGCTACAGCCCATGCAACTGATGAAGAGTTGCGTGCATTGGGACTCAGTAAAAGGGGTGACCTCATACGTCTTCGGAGGTTTTGTTTGGAAACAGTCCAGGAGTCAGAAAATAAGGAGAGGTTGAATGAAAAGAAGGATCTCCTTGAAAAGATGTTGGAGAAAAACAAATCAAAGAGAAGATTGGAAACAGTCAGTAGTTTGCCACACAAGAGAAGTAGAAGAAAAGTCCCAGAAGGTAGTGGTACAAAAAGAGTCCAACTTGGGTGGCTGCATTACAGTGACAAACAGAAGAGGTACGTGGCTGTTAGACAAAACAAGTGTGGTGGTACCAGAGATATTTCTCAGTCAATCGATGCAACAGCTGACAGCATCATTGAAATTGGAAAAGAATTGTTCTTCCCTGGTGGTATAAGTTCATTTGCCGGTATAGACATGCTGGAAGTTACATTGGCCAACTACAAAGAGGACACTGTTTCCAATGTGGTTGTTGGTGGTTCGGTTTTACCCTTTACTTTACAAAGGTATCTGAATGCCACAAAACTCCCCAGAGCAAGGCTGTATTTAGCATCAAAACTGAAGCAGTGTGAATCTGAGGAAGATGGTGATGACAGTTTACTTCGGCCAATGTTAGATCTCACAAACACCACAAGGCATCACCCTGAAGAAGACACCCCTTTTCCAGAATGCCCTTTGGTTGACCATGACCAAGCCTCGGATGAAGGCAAATATATTGTTCTACTTCCATCAGTGACCAGCCTGAAAGCCAACAGAGACCTTATAGCTGAACAGGACAAGGAGTATCAAGATAGTTTACTGGCAGATCAGAAGAAAGAAGAGGAGAGAAGAGAAAAATTGCTGTCAGAAATTTGTGATGCGGAGCAGCAGGAACATTTGCGACAGGCAAGACTTCATAGAGTCCCAGATAAGCCAAAGGGTGGTAGCATGGTGCTTATACAAGTAAGACATGTAACACTAGGAGTTATAAAGCGTAACTTTAGTTCAGATGACAAAATGTTGTCCGTCTATGATTGGGTTGGCTCCCCGAGTCTTCTTCCACCATATTTTGACCTTTCGGATTTCAGAGGTCAAGTTCTGAGGCCCGAACAATCCATTGTGGAAGGTGATAAATCCACTTTAAACATGTCAGCAAGTGAATCTACTCCAGGCTTGGATGATGATGACATTGATTTTAAAGGCTTTGGTACTACACAGAAAAACAATGATGACACACTTCCACTACTTGATTTGCTGCCACCAGTGGAAAGTGCTCCTCCAGAACAACTGCTGTCTGAAGACTTTATACCGTAAGTATTAATAAATTGATTGAACAAATTTCCGTGTTATGTTTATTGTAACCCTTTATCCCTTAATAGTCCAGCCATATGGTGATAAAAAATACCTGAATTGTGCACTTCGGGGTAAAAGCACCAAACTTGGTAAGATAACAGTACTAGATTTACTGATCATCTTAAGCTATGGACCCCATTGAAATAACCAGGGGGGGAGGCACAATGTTCCCTTGGGGGGGAGGGTTGTGGCCGTTTTGCTTGGTATGGAAAATATCCTGATAAAGGAAACAAAAAGGGTCAAAAAGGGTCAAATTCTCATTTCCTTGACATTAACTCAAGGATTATTCTATAAATCATCTAAAAACTCTTTTTGGCTGTATCTTATCGAAACATATCCTAAAAATGACAGAAAGTTCTTTTTAATTGGCCTACCTTTCGATGAAAGTGTAACGGTAAAAGTGTGGAGTTTATGTAAAAAGTAAAAATACTTTAAATGAATCCTTTATTGCTCCAAATTCACCTTTTGTTCATGAAAATATTTTTGAGCCGGATTGCTGCTTGAACAACCGAGAAAGCATGGGAAAAAGAAAGGCCTGGTTACTCGGAAAATTCAATATGGCGGCCAGCAATCTCTGTGCTCACTCGTTTGGGTGAAACCTTGTCTTTTTCTGGCCTCAGGAAGGTAAGATACTTTAGTTTATTCTATATTCATGAAAGTAAAGTTATTTTGTAGGAATTGTTTAGTCAACTTACTAGGAAATTGGAATAAAACAGTGTACTTACAGTCATCTTAGTGAGGTCAAGCAAACAAGACACAAATGTTAAACTGTTTGATTCTCCATGAATGACACCTTGTTACTTTCTTTTGTCTAGAAATAAAAGTACTGTTTTAAAAGCTTAACGAAATGGAGAAAAACAGCAAATCTGAAATTGTATCTCAAGTCGACTGGAACAAGTGTGTGTTGTGTCAAAAACTTTCGTCAGATAGATTATGATGTCCTTTCGACTCAATGCAAAATGAGGCAGATTCATGGTATGATTCACTGTGCCTTAGCATCCAGAGGTCTCATGAACTTGGTTGCATGCCCTTTGAAACACCATTGTTGACACTGGGTTTAGAAAAAGGAGAATTGGCGCGGTTATTTCGTGAAAAGCGGGCTAAATGGCACAAGTTATGTAGAAATCAGTTTAGTGCTCTGAAGCTTGAGAGAGCACAAAAACGAAAAGCTGGCAACAGTGATGGCAAACAAAATGAAAGTAGAAAGAAATTACCCAGGAGAAGCACGGATACAGAAGTCCCTCAAGGCTGCTTCTTCTGCGAGGAAACCTCTGGTGAGCTTCACAGAGCTTCAACTTTCAATTTAGATCGCAACGTAAGAGAAAGCGCCTGTATTCTTAATGACACGTTCCTACTTGGAAAATTGAGTGCCGGAGACATGGTCGCACTTGACGCTATGTACCATACTCAGTGCTTATCAAAGCTTTACAAGAGAGCTGCAAGAGTGGAAAATCAAAATGTTACACCAGCTGATAATGACTCCATTTGCCAAAGCATTGCCCTTGCAGAACTTGTGTCATTCCTTGAAGAATTTCGAAGTGATTCGGATGATAATCCCATATTCAAGTTGTCTGAGTTATCTAGAATGTATGCATCAAGACTAGAGCAGATGGGGCTTGACATTTCGCAGCGAGTTCATAGCACTCGTCTTAAGGAGCGCCTAATACAGCAATGTCCGGAGTTAACATCATATAAAGATGGCCGGGAGATTCTTCTTGCTTTTAATGAAGATATCGCCGCTGTTCTGAAGAAAGCCACTGAGAACAACATCGACAGCGAAGCAATGTTGATTGCAAAAACAGCTGACATTATATGTCGGGACTTCCTCAACATGGAAAAAAGTAAGTTCCATGGTACATTTGAAGCAAACTGCCAAGAGGCCTCTATCCCTCAGTCTTTACGAAGTTTAATTGAAATGATTATGGGTGGAGCTAGTATTAAGAAGCAGTCGAGCAACATTGTAGAGAATCAAGCTGCTCTTTCCGTATGACAGCTGATATGATTCAACTCTGTGGTTCGACGTCGCAAAGATTCACAAGCTGTTTATCACACAAAGGATCGCAAGACGCCATTGCCAACGTATTTGGGTCTACTGGTACATGCAGAAACAAGGAAAAAAGGCTTGGTAGACAAGCTATGTGACCTTGGACTTTCAATTTCCTACAACAGAGTTCTAGAAATCTCAAGTGAAATGGGCAACAATGTGGGAGAACGATTTCAAGAAGACAAAGTGGTTTGTCCTTCAAACCTTAAACTACAACTGTTCACTACAAGCGCGGTCGATAACATTGACCACAATCCCAGTTCAACTACTGCAACTGGCTCATTACATGGTACAGCCATATCTCTTTTTCAGCACCTTACGAAAGAGAATCAAGGTCAGGAACGAGTCCTTGTACAACCGCCTCACGATCAGCCTATTACCTCCCGTGCTATTACGCCTCTTCCCAGGCAATATGCAGAAGTCCCCCCAGTACAACTATGGAAAACCGATCCTCCCTTCCCAAGTACCACAGTGAAAGCAGACAACTTCCACCATGGTGAACACTAGGAGATTTATTAGACGGAAGTGGTTGGTTGAGTGCAATAACGCAAGCCAACGTTGCATCATCTGGAACAGCTGACTCGTTCCTGAAAGCCTCCCATGTCTCAAGAACCAGACATGCCCATCAAGTTACTGCTTGCAGTCTCCACATCTTAATGTGTAGAGCCTACGATGAATACGTCGAGGGACTCGCTGAGAACGATACCAAACTAGATTTCCACCAGTGGAGAGATAACAAGTCTTCTTCATGCCCACACTTTAAGTACTGGTCACTGGTGTTGAAGATTCAGCTGACTATCCTATTGTTCGTACGATCACTCCGGGAGGGCCAATTCAGACTCTACAAAGAAGCCATCAGAAATTTGCTTCCCTGGTTTTTTGCACTGGACAAAGTCAATTATGCACGATGGCTGACAGTACACCTGCATGACATGATTCAGCTAAATCAGACCTGCCCTAGCGTGAAGCAAAAGTTTGAAGAGGGTTCCTTTGTGGTGCGAAAGACGCAAAGGAAATTTTCTGCCCTAGCAATTGACCATGCTCACGAGCAGAACAACAAGCTTGTAAAAGGTAGGTGTACATGTAGAAAAGTAAGTTAATAATGCAAATGTTTGGTTCAATTAACACATTTGATAATATAAGTTACAAAAGTTAATAAAACAAAACAATAGTTTTCATTCCCTCACTACCAAGATCCTTGAGCTTAATTAATATGAATTCGGCTTTCTTGTATTATCATAGGAGATGGTGGTGCCGTGGGATTAACAGAGAACTCTGCCCAACTCCTCAGATGGATGGTGTCAGGACCTGAAATAGCCAGGCTTATCACAGAATTTGAGTCTATTCAGGATGCAATTCAGACAAACCAAAGTAAAGGTCCAGACGTTCACCATCATGAACAGATGAAAAGTGTTCAAGATAGTTTCCAGACACAAGTTAGAGCTCTCGTGCACTCCTTTGAAACTCTAGGAAATCCCTTCAAAGAAGACAGTGACGATCTGCTTGTCCTGGACACAAAAGAAATTGCTAGCACGCAAGTGGTTACCACAGTCAACGGGATCGAGAATGCCGGCCAGGAGCAGTTTCAGATATTTTTGGAGGAACGCCTTATCAAACACAAGAAGGAAGTAACAGATGTTATAAGGCTTAACAAGTTTGCATTGTTTAATAACCCAAGAAAGTCACCTTTAAAAGAGAAGCTAGACGTCACCTCCCTAAAGCAGAATTGTTCCCTGTTTTCCCAGTTATACATTTCTTGTCAAGTACGCCAAGGCAGTCTAGAGGAATTCTTTGCTCACGAAAATCAAGCATATCCTCCCTCCATTTCCAAATTTGGTGATCTACGACAAATTGTGAAGTCCGACTTGCTGAAGTGTCTGGAGAAGCTGACAGCAAACGCATCTATCACTCCAATCGTAGAGGCAATGCTTATCGATGCTGCTGCCCTGGTGAACATACTGGAGCATGTAAAACATTTTCTGACTATGCAAGTCAAATTTACTTGCCCTACATCAGCAACCAGTTGCAGAGTGTGCAGCAGGTAGATGTAATCTGGGATAGATACATTCCAAACAGCTTAAAAGCCCAAACTCGGGACAAGCATGGAAGCGGTGTTCGTCGTAGAGTTGAGGCAGATGCAAGGCTTCCTGCTAACTGGGGAGAATTCCTAAAAGTAGAGTCCAACAAAACAGAGCTGTTTCAATATCTAGCCGAGCAGACCACCATGTTGCCATGTGAAGCAAACAAATCTATTCTTTCTACAAGCGACACTGTTGTGTTGTCCTCCTCAGTTGATGTTACGCCTGAAATATCACCATGCACACATGAAGAGGCTGATACGAGGCTCATTTTGCATGCATTTGACTGTGCACGACAAGGTATTGACAACATAATTCTTCGTACAGTAGACACTGATGTCGTAGTGCTGGCTATTGCTAACTTCAGTCGTTTACAGATTAGTAGGTTGTGGATTGCATTTGGAGTTGGTAAGCAATATAGATACATTGCCATGCCAGGAAAGTTCTTTTTGCACAGAAGGGACGAACCCTTGAGAACATCCCCCCTACTGCTGATGCATTATTACAACACACCGCAAGAGTGGCTTACCAAGCTGGTCATTGTTGGGGACAGTGCATAGTTTCCAAACCTAAACTACCTTCTCTTAGTGAATGGGGATGGGCAAGATCTGAGTCTGATACATGGAGACCCCGGTGGACCACATTACCTGAAGCATCGAAAGTGTGCCAGGAACTGGTGAAATGTGGGTGCAAAGCTGAGATTGGTTGCAAGGGACGTTGCAAATGTTCGAAAGCTGGGATGCCTTGCACTGCGCTTTGTAAATGCGGTGGGGAATGCGAGTGAGAGGATTAAACTTGTGGACTTAACAAGATCAAAAATTACAGTGGTGCGTACTAACCCCTCCCCCGCTGACGGGATTTTGCATCCCTCTTTTGTGAAGAAAATCTAGTTGGAGTCAGATGGCATTCCTTAGAACAGCATGCCCTGTTAAATATGGCAAATTTACAGCAACTTCTTTGAAAATTGCAACTACCCCACCCCCCCTAAGTACATATTCAACCCCCCTGCCGACTGGAATTTATAGCTGATATCGTTCAGCCACTTAAAAAGTAGCTAAGTACTATCACATATGGCAAATTTGGCTCGACATTACACCTTTTCTTTGGATTAAAGCAATTTCTTTGAAAGTTGCAACTACCCCACCCTCCTAAGTACAAAAGTCTCCCCCTGCCTGGGGTCCATAGCTAATATTGTTCAGCAACTTAATTACTATCTCCATGCCAAATTTGGTGCTTATACCCTAAAGTGCACAATTGTTTCACCATATGGCTGGACTATAAGGCAAAAAGCATGCTATTCCAAATCCGTGAATACCAATCATGAATGCCTGTGTGTGACGCATCATTTGAAAGCTTTTCATTACTATATTTTAAACATCAGTTAGAACTCTTAGTACGTCAATCAAGGGTATGCACCTGTTATGAGTGCAGTTTTAGCAAGATAGTTTCATAGTCATAAAACTATGTAATTTAAAGGCCTTCGACGACTATGTTCTTATGAAGAGCTTTTCAATTATTAGGATCATTAAGTATTGTTTTTTGTTTTGCTAGTTATTCAAGAATAACTTATGTGACTTCAGTCTGTTTTAGCCCAGTTGCTTGGGAGAGCAGTGCTCTTAACAATAGTTATTAAAAATTTTATCTAAACTTGAGCATCCCATGAACACGTTTCTTACATTTAAACATCAGCCAATGTAGCAAATTAACGTTCCAGTAAGAAATTTTCCACATTCTGGCCGCGCGTATATTGGAGCGAGCGCAAAAGCGCAACAAGGCAAGGGGTCAATTACATGCTCTCGGTATACTTAACACGCGACTTTTTTAAGCAAGGCTAAAAAGATCGGTCAACGGGATAATATTAATTTTTGAAGAAAACAATTTTCTGGCCATGACAAACTTGTGGCACTTTTGTTGATGCGTATGTACTGTTTAATGCCTTCCATGAAAATGATTTTGTAAGTAAAGCAAGTTAACTATTAAACTTACACAAATTTTTCTTTTGGTAGAGAGGCGTGTGGTTCTGGAGAGAGGTTTTCTGTAAGTACCGGTATGTGCACTTTGAAAAATAGGTCATGCCATGTAGAGTTATGAAAGTAGCATGAAGACTTCATGAAAAGTAATACAACAAGAGTATTGTCCTCACACAACCTCTGATTTTTTTCTTTTATTTGTTTATTGGTCACCCCTCTCCCAGAAGGTGTCAAAAAAGTGTACGGTATGCTGAAATTCTTGTTTGGTTGTTGCTTTAGGGTCCTGGGATGCAGTACCGACAAGTGCACCTACCGCTCTTGCTGGAATCGCAAGCATTGTCTAGAGATTTTATGGTAAGAGCCCTATTTTTGATTTATGAATCACTTTTTTGACACTCACTACCATGACCTGCTGCCCCCAACAGACATTTTTGTCTAAGAAATACAGCGGGCTCAGTCTGACAATAATTTCAAAGTTCTACATGTATAGTTGTACTTATAGTTGTAGTTGTGAACAATTCTGACTATTAGTCCTTAGTCGTAAATTTTGAAAATTCAACTTCAGTATACTATCATTTGTACAAGCACAAATTACTGAAGTTCCATGTAAAAGTGGTGTTACCAGTTTTTATAAATCGTTTCGTACACTAGAGCATAAAACCAGGAATATTGCGTCAACAGCAATCATCGTTTTATTGCTATGAGAAATAATACATGATTGAAACCTTACACCGACCTTAGAACATGCGGCGACAAAAATCACGTGATATAATGTCAATAATTCTTACACTCCCTGCATCTTTGCACACGGTGATACAGATGGAAAAAACACAACACAAGCGAAAATATTTAATAAATGGTTCATATCCGTATCTCGTAGTTTAGTTCATAAAAAAGTGGCAATTTGCGAAAATTGGAGAAATATAGGTTCAAGTTTCGACAGTGTTCAAGTGTTACGATCTTAATCTTCGCAAAAGTTCTCCATCGATCTCTGCTCTTCGGCGAGGTCTGTTAACAACAGTGACTGGTCGGTGTGAAGAGTCACACAGCTCTGTGATTGCAGGCGACGTAAACGCATCAATGTTAGATCGCACTTCAATTGGGATCAGGTGTTTTACACTCCTCTTCAACAACCCTTACCAAACCCAAAATATGGTAAAAATATGGCAGAAACAAGTGCCAGATATGGCCCATATATGGAAAATAGCTGGGGGTATTCAATCAAAATATGGATATAATAAGAAGGCTTTTTCCCTGTCATTTGTTTAGTATGGTGTTTATATGGAGCCAAATTTTAAAACAGAATTTATATGGGCATAATATGGCCAACTGGCTTGCAATATGCAAGACCAATGTCCAAATATCTGAATATGTGGTTATTATATGGGAAATGCAGTTACCACTGATTTCCCATATAAAAACCACATTATCTATGTAGTAGATAATGCGGTTAAAATATGGGAATTAGATATATGGAACTTAAATCAGTCACCCTTGAATCCCATATAAAAAACACATTTTCCTTATTTATAAAAGTTATGAAATGTGTTGCTAATCCACAAAATGTGTACTTAGAAATGTTTGGAAACGTTAAAACTATCTCATGGACACCTTTGTGTCTTTAGCACTGCTCTCTTTACTGAGTCCTCCTGGTAATGATATTACTATTTACAAGCTATTTACATATCAATATTATGTACATTGTACTAAGTATAATACCTATTATATTTTTATGACAAAGCTGACCTTTCATACCCTGTTCACTCCAATAAAAAAATGTTTAGTTTGATGAACTCAGTGATTAGAAAAACAGAGGGCCTGAATATTTCATAGGGTGCATGTAAGATCTATAATTACGTATGTAGCTTGCCTTTCATTTTTCTGAGTTTTAGTCGACAAACATTTGTATTAAATTTACCAACTTCAATGAAAAAATCTACATGTAAACCATGTTAACAGCTTTTAAACATGATTTCAGCTTTGGTATGAATAGAGTGTAATATACTTTATTTATTCCTAATCTTTTTCAACATGATTAGGAAATCGAGCAATGTAAATGGCTCGTAACCTATCAGTATCCTTTGAGTCCATACAAATACAAATGTCCTCAATACAGTTAATAGGAATCAAAACACACTGATCATTTGAAGGCGGGTGCCAGCAAACAATGTGTGTGACAGGACAGATGCGAAGCGCTATATGAGTTCCACACACAAAGCCCACTTTGTTCTTGAATGGCAGAAGGACGGCTGCATACTTGACAGAGCTATCTTGAGGGTTGGTTGCCTGCACAAACACCTCAACTTGCCCATACTTAAGGTGACTGCCATCTTTGTAGGAAATTGTATAGGAGTTCCGCACAGAAACACGTTTGTAGGCTTTGGAATGGATTATTCTTCCTCTGACTTGAAGTCTAGTAAAGAATTTGACCTTGTTTAGAGAATCTACTTCTAGTTCAGCAATAACATCATCTTCCAGTTCTGGTCTCAGTCCAGCATTCTTTAATGAGCCTACAATGAATATGCCATCTCCAATTGGAATTCGGTTGTCTCTAGAAAATAAAAAAGAACTAGTTGGAAACAGAAAAAAAATTAATATCAGCACAAGCAATGACTTCACACAGTCATTGCTACAGTCAGTGTCTGCAGGTAACTCTGGGAGGTTCTCTTAGTGGACGTTGGGTAGCATGCTTGATAACTTAATATCACTAACCTTTCTTTCCCATTTATAAACTTTAATACAAGATCTTGGGCTTGCCCATCTGGCATTTTTTCAATTAAATCTAGGAGGTTTTGACGGCAGGAAACTGCACTCATTATCTAAAAAGGAAAAGAGGAAGTTAGCATCACCTTGCTGTTGAACTGCTTTCGTAACCTTGCCAAATATATTAGTTCCTCACTTTTTTTGAATTTATAGGTTAACATATGATCAGAGTGTTTTCAATAGCTACAGTATGTCTGCACTCAACTTGGAACAAAAATGTACATCTACATGTGTCACAGCCGTGCGTGACACTAACATTGCGGCGGTCTGGGACCAAACGGTCCCGGATACGACCACGCTACATTGTAGCTGAATGTTCAAGGACGTTTCAGAACGTTTGTTAAGCTCGTTTTAAGTTTTATTTGCACGGATTAAGGACAGTGTAAGGTCTACGATTTTCAAGGACGGATTAAGGATTCTTAAGGGACGGATCTAAGGACACAAGGTTCATGTAAGGACACAGATGTAAGTTTAATAGAGTTATTGTTTCGTTCAATTGTAAGTTCATTTCGTTCGCATCGAGCTCGCATTTGTTATATTAGGTTCTCTGTTTTCCTTTTAGTTCTCTTTACCGCGACTTACCGTTCATTACTGTGATTTACTGTGTGTTACTGCCTGTTATCATCGCTTATCATCGCATCAGACATCAGTTTATCGTATTATTCAAAGGAATCGTCAAAAGAATCAAGGAGAACTGCGTGTACAAGAATTTCTGTGATTGTGATTAAACTTTGTGTTTGTGTTTATCTGTTACACTGTACGGCCCTTTGTTTCGCAATGCCATAAGGCAATTCTGCCGCCTTAACATGTACTGTTAAACATTGTTACAGCATGTATGTTCAAAATCATTACCTGGTTAGGTATATTCTGAGTTCCATGGAAGAAATTAGTTATGTCCCCATTCCAATCCTCAAATACAAAGAGAGAGTTGCACCACAATGGGCCATTTGCAATCACATCTTCAACCAAATGTAACAAATTGTGCATGTTTAATAGCAAATACCTTGGAGCTAGAGAAAAAATAAAAGGCCACTGTCACACATGTTACTTGTTACAGGTAAATTAGATGGAGGTCATAAAAACATTCTACGTAAAACTCATTTAAAAACTTGAAAAAAAAAATCTACTCAGATTTGTCTTTGTCAGTATAAAGTACACATCAAGGTGACCCGAATTAATCACAATTTTATGATGACATAACACGTCCGAAAGGTAGTATGGTAGTTGTAGTCATGCTCAAATCCAAGATGGCGGCCATAGGTACTAGCAGTGGGGAAAATAGTAAAAGTACGGGATCTGTGATCTATCTGAAAGCTTAAACAAATAGCTCGGGCCGCTAAATGACGGCCCAGCCACATCAGAACAGTCATGCCAGCATTACTGCCATTTAAATTTCCCGCTTCGGGAAATACAACGCCATATTGAATTTGTGCATGACTACAACTACCACAATGCACGTTCGAGCTGCAAAAGCATTGTTTTACATCATTATGCATAAGGTCTATTAAATTACCACGCAAATTTTTAACAAGAAATTTCTTTGCACATAAAGATAAGTCACCAATCATACCATAGTAGACATGAAGCATTTCAACAAAATGAGCCAAGAGGATCTCTGCTTTCTTCAGATCAGCAGCAGAAATGGACTCTTGGGAAAGAAGATAAATTCCACCAACTAACAGGGCATAGTGGCTGAAAAGCTCTTCAGAAAGAACTCCTTTCATACAAGGAAGGGAATAAAACAGAAGCCAGCTCCTGTACTCTGCAGCTAAGAGCAAAAGGCCAGATAAAATGGTTGTAACCATAACTATTAGGAAACAAGTTCAATTGCAAAGAAAATAATATACCAGAATTAAAAAATCAGGGCATTGCTAATATGCACCTTTCCAGTGTTTGCGATGTGACTCAATACTTCTTGGTACCCGAGTTATAGCACTTGGAGGTTTGATCTGCAGCAGACGTCGGTCTACTTTTTGCACCAGGTGTCCACTATACCACCTTTTGCTTCTATGAGACGAGTCAAACCAAAGCCCAACAAGAGTCTTCACCACACCAAGGCAGACACCATGCATGTAATCAATGCTGACAGCAAGTGGTATGCTAAACTTTGGTAGTCCAAATAGTGGGCTTGGAGCTTTAAAGCCATTAACCTTGGAGAATTTTAAAAACAGGTATTTAAAGCATTATTGACTAAATACTAGTAATGATATGAACAATTTTAACCACTGACACGACATGTATCTTAATATCTAATCTGCTTTAAATTTGTCTTTTAGAAGTGAGGTGTAGTGAAGTCTTTATTTACAGAGGATAGCACAAAGAAGTAAAACTCTTACAAACTTGTGGCTCATATCAAAATAATAACAATAATTATTCAAAAAAGAGAGGCCTTACATGTACATTCAAAATCAAAAGTTTACAATGTAGAATATCATTTCAACACTCAACCCAAAAACTGACTCACAGTACAGTTTCCTTGCAGTGCTGTCAAAGAATCTCGCTCTATTTCCTCCGAGGTCCTTAGTTCTGCATGGCCAGTTGGAGTATCACAAAAAGGGTAAGTCATCACATAACCTCTGGCAGATGTGCTGACAGTTTCCCCCTTGAGTACACAATAGCAGCACCCATCACGACCAGTGTGCGATACTTGTTCCAGTACTCCAGACCGAGCTGGAAGGTCAAAATGAGCTGAGAGAACCATCATCTGTGAGGTAGCAGCTTTCTTGATGGGCAACTCAATCTCAATTCCTTCAACAAAGAAAAAGTTTTGTCTCAATAAATTAATCAGCTTACATAGCACAAATAATCATGATATACTAACAATAGTTTCAAATCAAACTTGAAAAATTTAATGCTTTGCAGAATTACCTCAGTAGCAATAATGTATTGATTTTTTCACCTGCACAGTATTTCAATAATGATAATTATAATTAACTTGTATATGACTGAGACCAAGTGATGACCAACAAACCTTCAAAATTATGCATTTTTCCTGAAATTTATTGAGGAGAGAGTAAAGCATAATATATAGATTTAGGCCAGCCTAAAAGCGTAGCTCCTGGGCCGGGTTGTTTAGAGCCCGATCAAACTAGCCGAGGATAAAGTAGAATTTTGATTTGAGTTTTGTAACTTTGCGGTGAGATTTTCTGTATATTGTTTTTGTGTTTTGAATTTTAATGAAAGCAAAATACGCAAAACAAAAGCAGTGAAAAAACTTTGTACAAAAGAAAAGGTTATAATTCGGTTAAATTTTAATCCTGGGTTAGCGTTAACCGGCTTCCTACCAACCCTACGCTGTTTACAGCAAGTTAATCCTGACATGAGCCCGCGATCTAATCGAAAAAAGCAGCACTTGGGCAGCGGTCAACTTTAAAAAAACACGTGACCTCGATGAGCCCTGAACTTGAGCCCGCGATATGGTCACGTGATACTGGTCAGCGGATTCCTTGTTTTGACAGGTGTCAATTGACTGCAACATGGATGTCCAAAGGACGCTTTAAACCAAGGGTACATGTGCTCTGTCAACCTACAAGGAAAGCCCGCGAAAACTGAAGCCTCGTTTTGGTTTACGTGTCAATTGTGGCCGCCATGTTGCGCGACTCCACCACCGTGGCCGTCGTCGTCGTGCGTACGCGCCCACGAGCAATACCGCTAGCCATGATACACATGAGAAAATCAGTTCATGGGTTCCCTTCAGTTTCCTAATATGGGTATGGGGCTCCGCTTGGCAGCCTTCGGCCGCCGGAGCTCCGCTACAAGAGGTAGGTCTTTTTAATTAATAAATTACCTTTCACTTGACTTTCACACATCTTATCAATGAAGGGTTTGAAAAAAGTGGAGAAGAATGGTTTGTCTTCCCCAAACCATAGTCCACTAAAAAGTCTGTATTTAGTTGATGACCTGCAAAGAGTCATGACAGTCACAATTTTTAGCTTTGAACTATGAGCCAAGAAGCTCTCCAACACAATATTTAAAACAACACGTCTTTTCGAAAAAAAAAGAAGAATATTCTAAGTACTTCGTACATTGAATAAAGGTAACAGAGCAATGAAGGAAGAAAAATTGACAGAACTTTTCAAGCCTCTTAAGTTATACAGTAGAACCTCTATTTGACGGCCACCCTCAGGGAAATAGCAAGTGGCCGCTTAAAAGAGGTTGGCCGCTTAATAGAATACCTTTTTCTATTTTAGACTGTTATCTGTCAAGAACTGGTTAAAAAGAAAGCCAAACTTTGAACTTTATATTCTTGCTGGCCGCTAAATAGGGGTTAAAACAACAGGTGAACCCTCATCGGAACAGCTTAAAGGTGGCCGCAGCCGCTTAATAGAGGTGGCCGCTAAATAAAGGTTTTATTTACAGTATTATACTGACAATACTTTCGGGACTTTGATAACTGGCCACCTAATAGAGGGTCGCCGCTTAATGGGTGGTCGCTAATAAGGGTTTGACTGTATTTTCAGAGTAAGGTTCATTACCTCAAATGTGGTGGTAGCTCATTAATTGACAAAAAGAGTGGCCACACCCCAAATTTAGAAGATTTGAAAACTGCCACACCATCAGTATTAAGTTTAAAAGACATATTGAGTTGTCGTGCAAGCAATCCTCCAGGCTGAAAATGATCCTTGTACAATGTTCCATCATACACATCCTCAATGTTTTCATCCACCAGCTTTCTCCGCTCAAAGCGGTGTTGTAGGCCACTGACGAAGTCCGGATCTGTCGAATAAATAATGAAAGGAATTTCTAGGGGCTGCAATACCACAGGGACCAGGTATCATGTTTAAAGCCATCCATTCCCTCACAAATAAAGTACACTTACCTCTGAATAATTTCTTTATTTGATCAGCAAGAGGAGCCTCCAAAAAGAATGATGTGGCACTGGACTCGCTGGTCAAATTAGTCCCACATATTCCGCAATGATTTGGTAGAACTAGATGCTCCGTATTTTTTTGTTCGCAAATGTAACCTTTGCAATAAGTGCAGAATATATGCTTGACCAAGTTTTCTTTGATGTTCTTAAAGTAAGCGAATAACTTTCTTACGGATGTGTTGCAGTGGTTAGGTTTGGGGCAATGTGCCTCAATTATGGCAAGAAGATCGGTAAAACACTGCCCTGTAAGTCTGTGCTTAAGAACAAAAGACAAAATCAACAGTATGCTAGATGAAAGGGAAATAGATGCACCTTCGTAGAGAGGAGGATTGTTATCGTTAGATTGTTCCAGATCACAGTCATCGTAGATACTCCCATCAGTTGAGTTGTCTGAATCACAGTCATAAACAGTACCTTTGCTTGAACAGGAAATATAATAATAATAATAATAATAATAATAATAATAATAATAATATCTTTTTTTATACAGAAAGACCGATCAGCAAAAATCGAAGGATTTTGCTGGTATAAACCGGTGCTCTGATTACAATTTAAAAATACATATTAAAATAGAAGATAAGAGAACTAAAACAGCCTAAGATAAAAATTCGAACGGGAATAAATATATGTATATTAAATCTACAGATAACGACAGATAATTACAATGCTAACTTACACTACAAACATGCGAGGAAACATCAAGATTCAAAAAGTAATTAAATAGTTTCGACTTAAACGTCTGCATACTAATTATATCTCGAAGATGTCTAGGTAGCGAATTCCATTCACGCGAGGCGGCGCTCTTAAAACTTGACTGCCCTAAGGCTGTCTTGGCTCTTACACTGTCTATTAGCGAACTATCTCTAAAATTACGATCGCATAGCTCTGAGCGTTTAACTAAATATCCTTTCAGCTGTCGTGGGCAGTCTATATTGTTAATGATCTTAAACACCAGTTGCAATCTCAAGAAACGTCTTCTGCTGCTTAAAGAAAGCAGCGTTAGTTTTGATCTCATGTGTTGCGTACAGATCCTGTGATTAGCACTTAGAATAATACGCATAGCTTGATTTTGAAGACACTCAAGACGCTGAGCATTTTGTTTTCCACAATCGCCCCAGACTATACAGCCATAATCCATCAATGGTAGGATCGTTTGCTTGTATATTCTAAGTAGCACACTACGAGTGAGGTACTTAGAAATCCTGTTCAATAGTTTCAGTCTGGGATAAACCCTTCGAGATATCGCAAGGACGTGGGTATTCCAACTTAAATTGTGATCTATATTCACTCCTAGGTATTTCACACTATTAGTTTGCTTAAGCAGATTGCCATCCAGAAAAATTTCTAGGTCGCGGGATGTGGTTGTAGTATGTCTTGAGCCGATTAGCATGATTCGCATTTCTTGTGGTTACTTATCAATCCATTTTGTCTCCACCAGTTGGCAATATTGGTAAGGTCTTCATTTACTAAGCGTTCAGCTATGTTGATTTCAGAGGAGGTGGCATGAAGTTCGGTATCGTCAGCATATAGAAATACGTTAGTGTTCCGACATACTTTACAGATATCATTTACGTGGATGTTAAACAGGGTGGGTCCAAGGATTGACCCTTGTGGAACACCATAAGAAATCGACCTCTTGCTTGATTCTTCACCACCACAGGAGACATATTGATATCTTTCTTTCAAATAGCTATTAAACCATTTGAGCTCGATACCGGTTACGCCATTATTTCTCATTTTGTTTAAGAGAGTGTTGTGATCTATGATGTCAAATGCTTTCCTTAAATCAAGGAAGGCACTTACAACCTTTTCACCGCTATCGATAGCCATCTTCCACGAGTCAACAGCCCTAATCAAAGCAACGGTTGTCGATGAATTTCGTGCATAAGCAAACTGGTGTTTGCCAATGAGGTCAAATTGCTGGGCGTATTGCATAAGATTCAGATTTGCAAAAAATTCGTGAACCTTAGAAACATTTGGCAAAATGGATATAGGCCTATAATTGTCGCACTCTGTAAGGGAACCTCCCTTAGACACTGGGGTTACTCTGGCAACCTTCCATGACAGCGGAAATTGTCCAGTCAAGTAAGATACATTAAGCAGACGAGTTATGCTCCGACTAATACAAGGAGCTGCAATCCTCAGAATTTTCGTTGGAATATTGTCGGCACCTGTGGCCTTCGTTACATCCATTGTTCGTAGAAACTTAAAGACATCCTCTTCACTCACCAGGTGAAACACAAAGTTGGTTTCAGGTGCATCTGAGGTCGAGTCTGACAGTAAGGAATTTGCCATAGGAGGTTGCTCGACAAGCAGAGACGAGGCCACAGTTGTAAAATACTCATTCAGAGAATTGGCTATATCCTGTCTGTCGTCAAGCTCCTTATCAATATCAGAGTCAGATGAGTAATCGATACCATCAGTGCTGCCAACTTCTTCAAAATTCTCCGTGCCAGTCCAATCTAATTCACATGGTTCATTTGATAAATTGTCATCCAAGTTACTGTCAAAGTTTTCTATTTCCTGGCTTTCTTGTCGCACTTCAAGAAATGAATTTGATTCACTGTCACTATCATCAACCAAGCTTTGATCGATCACTACATTGTCAAAGTTGCCTGCAGATTCAGTGGCAAAAGAAAGGGTCCGAACATTTTTACATTCTTTGTTACTCCTTCGTAATTTCTTTAGAAGCGAGCGAGACTGTAAAGGTTCATCTTGTCTCATGTACTGGTGATACGGACCTCGTTTTCTTCTAAGCATACTAAAAAAACAAGCTGTACTCACAACATGGCTTCCCATCCAGCTTTAATGAAAGCGAGGCAATGTGGACTGCTGTAACCTCGCTCCCATGTTTGGCGGGCTTTTTGTCTTTACATTGGTTTGAGTGCTTCTTTGCGCTACAGCTAGTTACCTATAATAGACTATACTGATATGGCTTCATGCGATGGAAAAAGAACTACTCGCAAACGCACATTTGCTGAAGAGGGTAAGTATCCTACCTCTTGTGTAGTGATGTTGCCCTTGGACAAAAGGGTAAAAAAGCAAAGGATCAATATTGTGTGGTGTCAGCTTTTCGTTTACAGATTAGACTTTCAGAAAAGTCCTTCGTCTTGTTCATTCTATGAGATTATCGATCCTGTGTTTCATTTGTTTGAATTTCACTTAAAGTCTGAGTTCGTCAGCGGTCTGCATGTATGTAATAAGTAACAAGCAGTAAGACTTACATATTTTTTTCTAGTTTTAGGGGTAGATAGGGTCAAAATTACACCTAGGATTGTTACTTAACTTACAATGTTTTTCACTTTCCCAGCCTTCGTAAGACCGAGTTCACCGGGTTTTTTTGTCTTCAACTTCGAACTTGAAAGGCAAAGACTTAAATAGGTGAACAGAGTCTGGGGTATCTTTGCAGCGGCCGGATTTCCAGCTTCAATGCAACTTTTTGAACGGAAAAAATATTGTTTTAAGCGCTGACGGAGTTATGAAACAAGTCTTCAATTTATACTTGCTTCTATAACAAAACTTGTATTTTTAGGCATCCTAGCTAATTATTACTCTTAAAAGCCGATTTATTGTAAACACTTTCCATTGATGACAACTATACTTTATTAAGATGTATAAACCAAGTAAAATACAAACTGAGAAACAGTAAACTCGATCGATTCGAGAGAAACGCAGCAAGATCAGAATCCACAAATTAGTTTGAGAACGTTCAGGAAGTTGAAAACAAAGTCTTTATGAAAGCCGACTTACAAAAGGTTTTGTTGAACCTACTTAATCAAACAAGCTATACTTCCCGCTTGTAATTATGAGTAAGAGTTGCGGAAAGGTGTACCTCTTAGGATGGGAAACCAGCAAGTGTGTGAGCAGGTAACTGACAAGTGGACTACATTATATCAAATATGGAAACCTTCTTCTGAACTTCGCAGAACATTATAAGGAAAGCTTAAAAGGCTTTAGTAAACTCAATTAGTCAAAAGTAAACAGTCAAATTCTTTACTAAAAGCATGACTGAATCACAATTAGTCAAAAGTAAACAGTCAAATTCTTTACTGAATGCATGGCTGGATCACTCAGAAGTTTTGTCAAAGTACTCAAAAATTTGCGCCCATCTTTCTCAACCTGAAGTAAAACCAATCGTGACTTGCCTGACGTGTTTAGCCACATGCGTTTGGCGATTTACGTTGTTAACCTCGATATTGCTATCTGCACTTTAAATATAAATTTTTGGGGTCATTAACCAAGTGTGATTAACTAACTCAACTTCCTGTGAGAAAATAAACTGTGCTTTTAAATAGTTTGCTAACCTGATGAAGGCAGTTTGCCGAAGTGGCGGTAAACGTTTATCAGAGCATTGTCACGCTCAAATTCAATCCGTCGACCGAATTAGCATGAATTGCGCGCCAAAATTTGTAGGATAGTTGCGAAACATTGATTATTTTATTGGGAATCACTACGGATCATGAAAACACTTTTAAAACTCATTGACATTAGTTTTCTTAGTCCAAGAAGAAGGAAAAAAACTTTGGAGCCGCATTTGACTCAGTGAGCATCTGAGAGTGAGAGTCAAGGAATTATAACTAATAATGATCGAGACGTGCATTAAGCCAATGGTAGTTTAATGGATGCGAACCCTCAGGAACTCTTCATTAGCTTACAACATTCACCGCAGTTCCACACTAGATAGTTGCTTACTTACTAGTTTTCAGGTAGCACTTTCTCAGTTGGGCCACAAAATTGCAATTGTAGGATGCAAAAAATGTCGCTATTTCATATGACTGTATTTAAGGCTTAAACTCCTTGCATCATTTTGTGCTTGTATCATTAATTTTTGTTTTTGATTGATAATAACCAAAACCGAAATGGACTTGTATGTGGAAGTTTTAAATGTAAATCTCGCTATGGTTAATACCTTAATCCTTGTAGAAAACTGGTTTCTCGTTCAATATGAAGACCAGCCAGATACCTTGAGGGTATTAAACGAAAGGGAAGTTAAACACCTTGATCCAGACGATCAAGAAACAATGCAAGAGGGGGAAACCATACAGGCCTTCTGGTCAGCCGACAAGACCTTCTATGAAGCCCAAATAATAAAAATTAGTGGTGAGTGTTTTATAATTTTGTTGTAGGGGGCAGGGACAGAAGCATGAGAACAAGAGTGTATATTAAATAGAAAGTAATTTAACTGCTATATATACATGCGAACACTCTTTCAATATTGGACTTCATTGGCTGCATACAAAAACATTTTTAATTTATGATACGTTACGCTGTTTCTACTTCGCCCACATGTAAAGGTACTGATCTTTGGTCTTTTCTTAAAAGATGCTTGTGTCGTTGAATGATTATCATGGTTTTTTTCTTTTTCAACTTCCCAAAATAATAATCCACGACTTGGAAACCAGAGACAAATTAATACACTCTTTTAGCTAGAGAGAGTAATTGTATACATTATTTTTTCTTTGTATTAAAGATGACAAAAGTGAACTCCTTAAAGAAAGAAGAGCTCTTGAAACAAGTATCAGAAAAAGTGCAATAGGGATGGCATTGGCAAGTGCAGAGTCTTCTAAAAAAAGTCAAAACCACTAACAAAGAAAGCCAGAGTGACAGATGAGGAAAAAGCCAAGAAAGAATTAACCAAAAAAGCAAAGGAGGCAGAAAAAGTAGAGGCTGAAAAAAAGAGGAAAGCGGAAATTGCAGCCAAGATGGCACAAGCTACAAAGCGTATATCACAAAACCAACAGCAGAATAACAGTCCTCATCAACCTGCTGATCAGCCTCATCAAGAGCAGGACGATGCCCATCCCCTTAGCCTGCCACCTTTCAGGACAGCACAGAGTACAGGGGCAGCCAAGCAAAAACAAAGCAAGAAGCAGCCAAAGCAAACTGTGAAAAAGAAGCAGAAAACACAGGACAAACCAAGGGATAATGTTAAGACTAACAACAGAACTGATGACACCTCAACAACCAATTCCAGCAAAGACAACCTGCAAGACGAGAGATTAACCCTTCACATGTTGTATCCAGTGATGATGAAGTTGATAGTGGCGAAAGTGTGATTTCTTCGCAACGGCAGCTACATCGGACAACTGAGCCAACTTATACCCATCCCCTTAGCCTGGCAGCTTTTAGAACAGAGCCAAGACCAAGCTCGGGTGATCGTCGACAGGGAGAGAACATCCACTCTCTTCAAAGCACAGCTGAAGATTCATCCTCGAGCAACAAACAAACTGTAAAAAGGAAACAAATAAGAGCTAAAAATACCCAGATTAGTAATATTGTGGCTTCAACATCCCCTGCCTGCATCCCCAAACCTGCATCTGCAAGAAAACAGATCATCTCTACACATGTAGAGAGTGATGATGAAGTTGATGGTGGCGAAACAGTGGTCACAATATCGTGTGACAATGAGGATTGTAAGGCCTTGCTACTGGAAAACAAAAGCCTAAGAGATAAATTAAAGAAGCTACAAAAGAGGCTTGATATTGCAGGTAAAAAGTTTTGAAAAACATATTCAAGTCGTTAAAACAGCTTTTATTGGAACTTTTAGTAGAATAATCAAATAAAAATATAAAATGCCAGTTATAAGGACAGCGTGTTAAGTAACCAGAGTTTTTTGCCGGTTTACAGGTGTGCAGTTTTTTCGAGCAGCGCAATGCAATTTTTGTCGCACCAATGTTTCCACTTCGGCATGTTAACCAGTTTCAATTTAATATCTGTCATGCCACAGGGCTTGCTTAATGCAATTTTTCTGCCACAAATGTTGTGTGACAAAAAGTGCCTATGTTAACAGCCCCTTTACTCTCATGGACCTGACACATACTAGAAACATACTTTGGCTAATCAGGGGCTAACAGTTTACACATGTAGATTCACTTGCTGCTGACAGGGTAGATGATAGCATGCTTTTATGCAGTTTTAATTGCAAAAATTGTATTGTCATACTTAAACTTGCAGTGAAAGCCAAGTCACCAACCTCCATAATGGCAGGGAAGCCAGCTGCTGGCATTGTTGATAGAGAACTTGCTGCTGAATACCAGGTAACTTTCTGCAAGCTTTTTTCTTATTGTGTTACTAAGTTCCAGAAAATTTCACCACAGAAGGGATTGGAAATTCCTGGAGGGGGGAGGAAGGGGGGAGGGGGGAAGGGGTCTTAAAGAAATGTATGAAGTTCAGGATTCTTATAAACAATCCCTCCTTAGGGGAGGTATGGATATTTCATAGAACTACACATTGACCTGGTGATCATAATTATAAAAAAAGAACATCCTGCAAGTCAATGCCAGCATATTACTTTCAATAATATATTTCATTTAGTTCCTAATTCATGTGGGGGATAGGAAATGCCCAAATATATATGCATATTAAAATATTTAAATTGCCACTTAATCCTATTTTGACAGATGAAAGAATTCTTTCAAGGTAGTGGTGTTTACTGGTACTCAAGCCAGCACTCCATTTGTTCTACATGCACCAAATGGGAGGAGTACGTAAATCTTGCCGTAGACATCTTCTTCTCAAAAGAAGTGCTTAAAATGTCCTGTGCAAGAGGACTTAAAAAGGGGAGAAAACTAGATGACACTGTTCCCCTTTGTCAAGCTATAGTTGACGCTATTATTGCTGAGTAAAAAAAATTTTACTTTTTATCATTTTAAATAATTTCTTTGTTTTTAAGCCATTTACTTGAAAGTCAAATGAGTCAGAACTTGGTATTTTTGAAGTCACAAACTTAATTAAACTCATTGCTCTTCTCACTAATAGGCAGTTATCTCTATGGAAGGGAGGTCAATGAGTTATTCATCTCGAAAATATACAGTCAAACCCCTATAAAGCAGCCACCCATTAAACAGCCACCCCTAACCCTACCCCTGCTTAATTGGGGTTCTACTGTAGAAATTAAAAGGAAGTCTGACCAAAGATGCACTAGGATATGAATATGTGGGACAGGGAATGAAAGAGTTTAAACTAACAGCATGTATTATTTATATATGACACTGAGTAACTATATACAATAAAAATAATTGAGTGGTTTGCTTTTAACAATGTTATAAATGCATTTGTTGTTTGAATTTTACAGGAAAGGTTTGTACAAGGTTCCAGCCACCCCCATCCGTGGCACAAATCACTGGCAAGATCAACCAAAAGTGCACTGAGGCTCGCCGACCAAAACGAGTTCAAATTAAAGAATGAGCTATATATCTTAGCTGCAGCTATTTATTTAACCGTGCATAATACAGCAGGGACCGGATATATCAATTTCTTAATTTGATATAAACAGAACTACAAAATTAAAATTGAATGAGCTTTTGCAGACGGATTTAATATTATTGATATTTGGGCAAGCGATACCTATCCTTCTAATTTGTTTATAACCAAGGTAGTTGCTTGCACTTTTAGCTTACATCTTTTTAATAATGACCAATGAATAATTGTAGCTAATAGTTACGCAGTGGCCATGCTTTAACATGTATTTTTTTTTGTACTTTTTTGGTGAGGCTATGCAGTAAGATTGAAAAGTATGATTTTTGTTAGTAGCCATACATGATTGTTTATGTAAATCATTCTAGACGTTATCTAAAGTATTTGCAGGAGTATTTATTGAAAGTATAGTGTAAAAAAAATGACCTGTGTGTGTGGTAATTTGTACTCAGAGAATATTCTACATTGAATTTTGTCTAGTGTGTACTGGCCCGGATTGTTTTATGACATAAATTATGGCCATTATCTGGGAATGGTACAACACTGGCTTTTTTTCAGTTTTTCCATATTTACTCCATATATGGCTGATATCTGGGAATGACACAACACTGACTTTACTGTTTAGTTTTGTCCATATTTTCTCCATATATGGCCAATATCTGGAAATGGTCCAAATACGTATTAAGCCCACATTTCCTAAAAATGGCAACATCAGAAAATGTCTTAATATGGACTTCACCTGGCCATATAATTGCCATATCATTCCCATAATACTCCCATATTTTGCTCCAGGTAATTTCCAGCTTTGGCTCATATATGGCCCATATTACTTTTTTGGTAAGGGAAATTTCTCGATCCTGCTACTTTCACAACTGCTGCTCTTATTTTACCATCAAGTCCTGGCAACAACTCCCTTACGAGCGCTAGTTTCCATAGAACTCTCTTCGTTGAATCATTTTGGAGTAACACTACGTCGCCAACTATAATTTCAACATCTCCACTTCTTCGTGTACTTGCAGCATGTGTCTCGCGTAAACTGACCAGATAATCCTTTCACCACGTTTCGGTAAACTGGTGTAACAGGTGCTTTTGATGCTGAGATCATCGAGTCAATGATTCATGGGTGCTGATAACTTCAAATTGATTGGGGTTAGACGTAGCCTGAAGATGTCGACCATTGATCAGATGCGAGGGTGTCAGTGCAAAACTAATCCCGTCCAAATCGTCGTAAACGTATGTCAGCGGTCTTGCGTTGACGATACTTTCAACTTCCACCAGCAAGGTTCTCAGTTCCTCGAAACTCAGGCAACTTTGCCCAATCACCTTCTTCAAAGCACGTTTCACTGTTTGGACAAGACGTTCCCAGAAACCACCCCACCATGCGGCCTTCTCTTCTCAACCATGCCATCATATCAGTATTACATGTATACCTGTAATTCATTGTGCTCACCTTGCAAAGTAATTGTTAGCCCTTTCGTACCGTAATGTTGATTCTTTTTTAATTCTGTTTTATTTTCTCCTTTCCAGGGTTGCCTTGCAAGATGTGAGCAGTGATGAAGATGAATTCAGTGATCATGAGAGCAACGATGCAGGCAACCGTGATGATGCTAATGATGGCAGTGATGCTAGAAGTAGTGTTGGCAATTTAGAACCAATAGTGACTCAACAACTGCATGAACCGCAAGAAGAGGCAACAGTGTGTCCACCTGCCACATCACATGGTTTAGAGCAAGCAACCACATCCTCAATTATCGAAGAGCAACCAAATATGCCCTCTACCACACAAGAAGCAAGTTTGTCTTCCCAACAGCCTGGAGCAACTCATGCTGTTACTCCCCCTAGTGCTGAGCAACAGCCATCTTCAGCTGCTGTAAGTAATATTCCAGTCTCTTACCCATATCTAAGCAGACTTGAAGAACAGCACTGCTACAAAGAAGAGATCCGTTTGGCCAATGAAACCAAGGTTATTTGTTCCCTTGATCTGCTGTTAGATGTGTTCAAGACATGCCATGAACCTGGTTGCAAGAACGACTGTGTAGTAAAACATCACCTCGTGGGTCCTTCTGTTGTGATCAACTGGACATGCTCTTCTGAACATAAAGGAAAGTTTGAGTCATCAAGAGATGTCAATGAAATGAAAGCCAACAACCTGCAGACAGCAGCATCCATCCTGCTTTCAGGCAATAACTTTGCCAAAATTGAGAAAATGGCAAAATTCTTGGGCCTTTCATTTATTTCCGAGTCAACTTTCTACAGGTTGCAAAGACTGTATTTTGTACCCGCAATTAATGAGTGGTGGACATGGCAGCAGGAACAAATAGTTGAACATTTTCGTGGTAAGGAGACTGTTGTGTGTGGAGACGGGCAGTGTGATTCACCTGGCCACACTGCAAAGAACCTTTGTTATTTTTTAATGGAACTTGTTAGTGGCTACATAGTCGAACTTGAAGTCCGTGACAAACGCCATGTGGGCTTGACATCAGCAAATATGGAAAAGGCAGCCCTGCAGAATGCATTACAACGGCTTTGTGCGACCCTTAATGTGGTGGAAGTGGTAACTGGGGCATCAACAACCATAAAAAAGTTGATTGGTAGGTCAGAAATGGTGGGAGTCTCCTTATGTTGCAAGACAAAATTTAACTGTAATCTATAATCTATGGTAATTAGTAGATATGTGTAGTTCCTTGTTTAATTTTACCTGTGATGTTTCTCTTTTGGTGCAATTTTACCCTTAGTACCATTGGTTGTTTTAATTTCTTTTGGTGTATGCTACATGTAGATGTTAAAATTGTGATATCAAATACAAAAGAAAAGAAAATACCATGTCTCAATTAACATACATGTAAAGGAAGTGTGTTGTTACATATAGATGGAGGCATTTGAATGTTATTTATATAAGTCACTTTTTTCCTTTTAGCGGACAACTTCTCTATGGTATTTCATAGTCTCGACATATGGCACAAATCCAAGAGCATCAGGAAGTGCCTGACAAAGGTGTGTAGAATTTAATATCATTGATATAGGAATTAAGCTAATCCTAGTATCCCATGCAAGGTGGAGTAGAAATACTTCTGGTCACTTCATGCTACAAAACTAGGATATATATTTTTTTTATGAAAACAGTTATAACATTTACACTACCAACACTACATACAAAACTAACATTACCTACAGTACTTACATTGCTTACTTACAGTAAGCAAAACTGTGATATGCTCTGGCGTAGTGGCCTGCAGGGATTGTATCCAGACTTGACTATTACCTTACTATACAATTTTAAGAACTTGTATCCATTAGCAACTGAAATTTCAAATTACATTAATTTATTTTCCTTGTTGTTTGTTTTATCAAGGTAGCACAACTCAAAAACATGGAGAAAGTTAAGGCATGGTCTGACCATATTATCCTTCATTTTTGGCATTGTGCAAGTGTCTGTAAAGAAACAGAGACAACCACTGATGAAGAAGCCCTAGTCAAATTAAAGGTGTGCAGGTTTATATATTATGGTTCAAGTAGGGCATTAATAGCTTACATAGTATGGACA
>OZ026602.1:20267384-20332384 GCA_964020085.1 Micromussa lordhowensis | reverse complement strand
TAATCTCGATAGACAAAATCATGGGCAGCAAATTATTTCACGCCAAATTACCTTGTTTCGGCATGGCTTAGATTGCGAGCCACATTTGCACTGGGAAGAACAAATCACACCAGCTGTCCTACACGGGCAGCCACGATTGGAATTACCAACCCGTTTAGTTGAACATGTGCTTTTGCACAAACACGAAACATCACTTGGCTAAAAGATAAAAGTATACACAGAACGTTCTTAGAAAACGATTCTTAGTAATATGTCCTTGAATCTCCCAAACCCTAATAAATATGAGTCTCTTCACGTAGCGATCGACACAAACAAAGGCTTACCTCTCCTGAAACACTTGCTTGTTGTTCATTCATGCACAAAGACCAGCTCAGAATCTTTGCAATGAACTAAAGTACTGCTAGGTACTTTCAAACCGTACCCAATTGGAGAAAAAGCTCAACGATTGAGAAAAAACGGCACTAACTCGAAAAATTCAAGATGGCGGATGACACAAAGTCAACTGAAAGCCAGATCGAGTATTGAGTAAGTGACCTTACTGCGCATACTCAGGTCGTGACTGAGCCCCTTTAAGCTAAACAAAGAACTGTATGCATAATAAATGTATGGGGTTATACGGAAATCTTGTCTCGATGCCTTCTCGTCTGGATCTGTTTGAGGCACCCCGACTATTTTCAAGTTATATTGATAGCTGTACAACTGAATGTCGTCGATGGCCTTTGATATGCTTTCGCTTTTCCTCGCAATCTCACTGACATGAGCTTCTAAATTGGTCAGCCTTTTTAATAGTTCATCATACTCATTGCTAAAGAACTGAAAACCGTTTTCATTTGGCGTTGTGTCAGGTTGGGTAATCGTAAGTGACGGTGTATGAGACCAGGTTCTCTGTTTCTTTCCGGCACCATGTTGTTTCTCGTAGTTAACTTCTTTCTGGATAGAGATAAGATTTGTTTGGATCTCCGAAAGTTGTTTCTTCAAATCTTGGTTTTCCTTTCTTAACAATTTAACTTGTTCTCCCATCTTAATTGATAGGATTACGAAGAGAACGTAAAATTTACTGCACATGCAACAGTGCACATGCAGCCAACCAGTTTTTCTTTGATTCCAACCCGTTTTACTTGGATCAAAAGCCTATTTAGTGGATACAGTTCTTCTTTCCAACAATGACACACCTTGTCCAGCAACACAAGAGGCTGTACAAATCCACCATGTACCTAATCACTGGGTAATGTCATGTTTATTTGGTGGTTCAGTGACAGTCTATGACTCAACAAATACAACACTAACACCTCCACTAAGAAGGCAGATTGCACAGGTGTACAGACCCTTGGCAACTGGACCAGACAAGATAATACCAGTGAAGGTGAGAAGATGCAAAAACAAATTGGGGGAAAAGATCGTGGGCTATTTGCTATAGCTAATACCATAGCTTTAATAAATGGTGTAGATCCTGTCACAGTGAAATTTCAGCAAGCTAAGATGCGAAAACATCTTCAGCAGTGTCTGGAAAGCAGTTTTTTCACTATGTTTCCACTCATGACAAATGATCTAACATCCCATACCAACAGATCAAGGAATGTTGTTAGCCTTAATTGCTAGTGCAAGAATCATCATCCAGGAGCAAAAACATTCTGGAGTAAAAGTTACTGTGTGTTAAACCTAGTGTGTCATGTATGACATCAGACGCAATAGTAGTTTTCATTCTTATCAAACTTGCGGAAGCAATGATTTGCACCTTCCTCGCGTGCGTACCAACTGGGGCAAACAAACTTTCATTTATCAAGCCTCTAAGGACTGGAACAACTTAGATAATACCATTAACCTTTACTATCTCCTACTCCAAGAAAAAAAGGAGAGAAGCAAAACAAAGAGAAATAGAATTGCAAAATGAAATCAACGAGCTAGACCAGAAAATATGTAACGACCTTTGCCTTGATACTAATACTTTGAATAACTATGAAGAAGCTAAAAAGCAACTGAAATATTTATATGAATTGAAAGGGAGAGAGACAATGTTTCGCTCGAAATCCCGCTGGATTGAGCAGGGAGAAAAGCCAACAAAATATTTCTTTAATTTAGAAAAGAAAAAATATGAAAAGAAACTAATCAAGGAACTAAAAACTGAGAATCCTACTGAGCCATTAACTAATATCAAGGACATAAATAACAAAATTGAGGAACACTTTACACAACTTTTGAGTAGTCAAAAAGAGGAAGATGAAACTTTGAATGAAGCTAACTTCGACTCTTTCGTGGAAGAGTTAGAGATTCCTAAGGTAACAAAGGAAGAACAAGATCTAATGGAACACGACTTATCAATTGAAGAAATAAAAAATGCTATTAAATGTTTTCAAAAGGGCAAGACTCCGGGTGATGATGGTTTTTCTGTTGAATTTTACGAAACATTTATTGAATTAATTGGCTCCAACCTACTGGATTCCTATAATGAAGCTTTTCAAGAAAACAAACTTTCGATTTCGCAACGAAGAGGAATCATCAATCTAGTCCCCAAGGGCGATGAGAACTTAAACGACTTAAGAAATTGGCGTCCCATTACTCTTCTTAATGTGGATTACAAAATTCTTGCAAGAATTATAGCAATACGTATGGAACCTTTCTTGCCAAAACTAATTCACCCAGATCAAACTGGCTTTATTAAAGGAAGGTATAAAGGGCAAAATATTAGACTTTTAAGTGACTTAATGTCGTACACCGAAAGCAACAAAATCCCTGGTATCTTTCTCTTTGTAGACTTTGAAAAAGCTTTTGATTCTCTGGAATGGGATTTTTTGTATAGGGCTCTAAAAGCTTTTAACTTTGGACCAGCCATTAGGAAATGGATTAAAATTCTCTACAAGGATATTGAAAGCGGTGTGATGAATGGAGGTTATATGACTAACTACTTTAAAATATCAAGAGGAGTTCGGCAAGGCTGTCCGCTTAGCCCATACTTATTTATTCTTTCTGTTGAATTGTTAGCACTGAAACTCCGTTATATTCCAGAGTGCAAAGGTATTTCTTTTCCAAACTCTCAAGAAGTGAAGCTATCTCAATTCGCCGATGACACTACACTCATTTTAAGTGATATAGACTCCCTTAAGGTATGTTTGCATCATATTAACATCTTCGGGGAAATATCAGGTCTCAAATTAAATGAGACAAAGACAAAAGTTATGTGGATTGGATCTAAGGAAGAGTGCAGGAATAAGATACTGAACTTCACAGCTATAAGAGAACCTATAAAAATCCTTGGTACATATATATCTTACGATCAACAAAAGAATAATCAGGCCAACTTTTTTAGCAGAATTCAAAAAATGAAGACTAAATTGAATATGTGGCAGACACGTGACCTTTCTCTTTATGGTCGTACGCTCTTGGCGAAAACAATTGGAGTATCTCAGTTGACATACACTGCTTCGATGCTTACTGTCCCTGAAAGTGTTATTCAAAAAACGCAAGCTGAACTCTTTGCTTTCCTGTGGAGAGGTAAGAAAGACAAAATCAAGAGAAAAGGGATGTATCAACCTCTTGTAGATGGGGGATTAAATTTTATTAACTTCAGATCTATGATAAAGTCCCTCCGTCTGAGCTGGATTGGCAGACTGCTTGATGGCAGCGATGCTAACTGGAAGACAATTCCAAATTACTATTTGAATAGACATGGTGGTCTAACCTTTCTACTAAATTGTAATTATGATACAAAATACATGGATTCAAGTTTTCCCCTGTTCTATAAAGAACTGTTAGAATACTTTCAGGAACTTGTCGATATGTATGACCTAGACCAGCGACGGAAATTTGTTTTGTGGAATAATAGGGAAATTAAGATCGAGGAGAAAACTTTGTTTTGGAAAACATGGTTTGAAAAAGGAATCTATTTGGTGCAAGATTTGCTTAATGAAGACGGAAAGTTCTTGTCGCTACAAGAATTTCAGGACAAATTTAATTTAGAAATCAATTTTCTGCAATACTTTCAAATGATTGCTGCTATTCCCAGCGAACTTAAACGTAATGCATATAAAACTCAAATTTCGCCTGATGATCTCTTCAAAACGGAAGATATATTTCAGTTAACTAAAAACCTTTCCTTCTCCTTAGTCAAAATGAGATGCAAACATTATTACAAACTTTTTAATGAGAATAGTATTAATATGCCTACAGGTGTGGAAGCTTGGAAACAACTCTTCCCTGATTCGTTTGTTTCCTGGAAAGCCAACTTTCAAAAGATATATAAAATAACTAAAGATAACAAACTAAGGCAATTTTTATTTAAGCTTCTGCATAGGATAACTATCACTAAGCGAGAACTGAAAAGATTTAAAATTACAGCCGATGATCTATGCACCTTATGTTCAAGTCAATACTCTATACTTCACACATTCCTGGACTGTTCTACTACGTCCTCAATCTACACTGATATCGTGAAATGGTTCAATAATGTGAGTAACTTAAAACTTGCTCCCCCAAATGAACAGATTCTATTCCATATAAAAGATGAAAAATGCAAACTGACGAAGGCCCAAGAACGCAGACTAGATATTCTCTTATTATACACAAAATATTATCTATATACTTGTAAAGTACTTTCTATGACGCCCAACTCTGTAGAATTACAGAGGAAAATTGAACGGCAATGGAAACTTGAAAACTGCTCTTCTGTTTGATTGTAATCCCCCCGTCTTAATCGTTGTTACGTTTATATAAGCTTATATTTACATATTTACTTTAGGACATATTTACTTTAGGAAGTGCGTTTTGTATACTAGTATGCTGTTTGTTATTAGTTGACTTTATTTTTTAAGTACATTGTTGTATTGTTGTGTTGCAAATAATTAAAAAAAAAAAACCATTAAAAGTAGTGAATCGATGTCCTTTTTTAAGGCCAAGCTTAAAAGCTTATAACTTTGTAACAATGACCTATCTAATTATTCTTATAGCTTTTTAATTAGTTTTTATTGTAATATCTAATTATTAATTTTATTGTAATATCAATTTTTATTTTTGTAAATTATAATTTGCAGGGCCCCACTGAAAACCGCCAAGGCGAGTGGGTTCCCTGGAGAAATATTATTATTATTATTATATTATTATTATTATTATTATTATTATTATTATGGGTCATCAAAAGGCATGGTGGGTAATTAAAAGCACGAGATTGTGACAACATGGTGTAATGTCTGTCGAGTACATTACACTTTCGCTTCTGTTCCTTGCACAGTCAACCGCCACCAGCATAGATGGCAGAACATCGTCTCCGTTTCACTTATATTTTCTGTCTCGGTTCTTTTGTTTGGGTTTATTTCGGTAAACCTGTATACTCTTTTTCATGCCTCCGTGGCCCTCTGTTGCATTTTTCGGCTTCCGCTATTTAGGCCTTCTCGTTTTGTTTTTTGGCTAGCATTGTTTGGCTGTTTCTTTGTCTCCCGGTGTAGGCAAATTTACGTTGCAGAAACGTTTCCCACTAGTCTAAGGTGACCTGTTGTTTTGCCACCGTTTTTGTGATTTTCGTCGGTGAGGACTTCATGTTGTTGCGGTGAAGGCAACGCATTGTTGTGTGACCGTTTTTTCACGTGTAGACACTGCTGAAGGCCACGCGTTGTTGCGGGGCTGTTTTTTGCATGTAGTGCCAGTGAAGGCAATGCATTGTTGCGTGCCTGTTTTTTGCGTGTATCACCGGTGAAGGTAAGGTGTTGTTGCGTGACTGTTTTTGCATTTACTATGGTGAAGGCCACGTGTCGCTGCATGTTTTCTTTGCGTTTTCCATTAATGAAGTTAGCATGTTATTGCATGACTGTTTTTGCGGATACCACATATTGTTGCATGGTTGTTTTTCGTTTTTCACCAGTGAAGGCAACGTGTTGTTGTGTGACTGATTTGGTGGGTGCCACTGGTGAAGGCAACATGTTGTTGCGTGACTCTTTTGCATATGCCACCAATAAAGGCGATGTGTTGTTGCGGGGCTGCTTAGCGGGTGCCACTGGTGAAAGCAGCATCTTGTGCTTGCGTACATAGCTGATGAGGCAACGTGCTGTTGCGTGACTGGTTCTGTATGGTGCTGGTACAGGCAACGCGTTGTTGCGTAACTGTTTTTTGCATGTGCCTCTGGTAGATGCAATCTATTGTTGTGTAATACCATTATGAAGGTATTACCTGTTGCAAGATATTGTTTATGAGGAGTAAATTTGAATTTTAAGTCATGTTGCTTTGGGCTGTTTCTTTTGTCATAGGCCACTGCCCGTATTAAGATTCTTGAGGACAAGATTAAGTCGTTGGAGCAGCTGAAGACTTGGAAAGTTCAGAGTCAGGTCTCACAGCCTTGCATCGACATATCAGTCGCCTACCACGATGATCGACAAATATGAGGCCCTTGATCTGCTACAGTTTCTGGTTCGTCTGGCAAGAAACGAAAGTGACAAGAAAGCGGACGAGTATGCGGTTGCTCTTGATGAGATCAGAGCCAGGACGAATGCCTTGGACCACCTTCAGCTGGAGTGCCTTTTTCTTGGGTTATTGGGGGATCATGTTCGTGCTAAAGTTGCCAGGGAAGCCACCACAAGGCTCCTCCTTCCCTCTCTGGCTATGGATCCATTGCGTGTAGACCATCCCCTTACCTGCCTCAGCAAAGCACTCATCGCTTCTGATGCTTTATATGGGGGCATGTTGCCCGTTCATGCCGTTATAACCCGGTGAGGCGTCAAAGTGGTCGGGGACGAGCCGGGCGTTTTAGTCCTTAGATCTGGCTTTTGAGACAGTTTGTGTTATATTTCTTTCGTTCTGTTTCTCGTTCTTCCACATCCGCTTTCTTCGTTGTTCTTGGGGGGACCTGCTCTATGTCTCAATTTTGGACCTAGTTCGGAGCTCGGGGTCAACGAATGGGTGGGTTCCCTGCTTGTTTTTTGTTTTTGGTTTTCATGGGATTTGGTTTTTCCTTTGTTCTTTTTTATTATTTTTTAGGACCCTGCTTCTTTCGATGCCAGGGTTGTTGCAGTCGCCGCAAATTCGTCAAAGGGTGCTATTCCCCTATGTGGTATTACACAGGGGCCCTCCACTTTTGTTGGCCCCCTCCCTTCACGAAGTATGGTTGCAGCCTGCTCCAGTCAAGTTTCGTTAAATCAGCTTCGTTTCCTCAGCCCTGAGTGTTCCCGAGTCGGCAAAATCCACAACCACTTCTCAGTATGAGAACGCATGCTGAGCGGGCATGATTCATCTCAAGTAGACCTTATGGAGATTATTAAGTACTCTCTTATATGGGCTATACAGGTATGTAGCTGGAATGGAACTCTTGAAGAGCTTGAAAGTTTTGTCGATACAAAACTTTCGCGGCTGGTCGATGATGGCGATAACGTTTCCAAGACAAAGAAGTCATACAACAGCTCTAGTGCTATCCTAAGGCTACCGAATGTAACACTTAATTTCTACCGAAACACGAAGACGCTCCAGGTGCAAGGGAAAGCGGCCGAAGATGTTAAAGATATTCTTAATGAACTGATTCAAAATAATTTGCTTGCTGCGGATTTGACAGAAGATACTGCCGAGCACAGCATCGACTCCGTCATGATCAACAAAGAACACATTTCTACAGTGAACAACACCTTGATAACTGGCCAGAATGTCTCTCAAACCTTTAAAAACAAAATGGACAAACTTTGGAAAGCCATAGACGCCATTGAACGAAAATTTGAATTTCCCACAAATCTGTCCCAAGTGGATGAGTTGCAACGTGAAATCGAGAAATACAAATTGAAATGCGCCGAGTACAAAGTGAAGATCCAAGAACTTCAACAAGAAAAAGGGAGCCCGATGGAATCTATTAAAATACTTTCCTCGAATCAATCGGTAGGTTCACACAATCTACAACCTGCTGCTGATGACTGGCAACCCATCAAGAAGAAGAAGAACAAGAAAGGCAAAGCCAGTGCCCAGAACCAGCAACTACAAATGGAAAACAACGATACTACTGGGAACGGCCAAGGGGAGCAAAGACCTAATGAAGGCACAATCATTGTTGGGGATTCGATTGTCAAAGGATTACACAGAGACTTATTAAGTCGGGCAGCTAAACAGCGCGTAACTGTGAAAAGTTTCCCTGGTGCTACAACCGCAGACATGGAGCATTATGTACAACCAAGCTTAGCTACAAAACCGAAGGCGATAATCCTCCACGTCGGAACAAATGATCTGAAAAATTCATCCTCTGCTCGGAATGTGGCGGAGAAAATAGTCGACCTGGGGAATATGATTGCTACAAACTCTCCTAACACTAGCGTAACCATTTCCGCAATCACACAAAGATCAGATGATGAATCGCTCAAGAGGAAAGTAAAGGACTGCAACAAAGTTTAACCAGAATGGCTGGGGCTTTGTCGAACACTTGAACATCGACGATACATGTCTGAACAATTACAAACTCCATCTTAACAAGAAAGATATTGCTATTTTAGCGAGTAATTTTGTAAATAATATAGCCCATTGATATGATCCTTGCTTAACAACTGTGGCGACACCTGATCTCACTACCTCCCCTAGTGCCCGGATCAGGTCAACCCTAATGCCAAAGTGTCGTGGATTTAAAATGGCTAGTTTGAATATTACAAGTCTTTTGAAACATATTGATGAACTTCGCGTTTTTCTAAATGATCAAAACATTGACATTCTAGCAATAAATGAGACCAGGCTAAATGAAAGTATTCTCGATCAGGAGTTTAAAGTCCAGGGTTATGATATAATACGTCGTGACAGGTCAACAAATGGCAGGTTTGGTGGTGGCGTATGCTTTTACATTCGTTCAAACATAAGCTATACTGTCCGCACAGATTTGGACAGTCAGCTCCTGGAAATATTATCAATTGAAATTTGTAAACACAACTCAAAACCCTTTGTTATTTCTTCATGGTACAGACCCCCTAATTCACCCCATGAACTTTTTAAGCATGTCAACACATTATTAGGCAAATTAGATTCTGAAAACATAGAACATTTTCTCATGGGGGATCTAAATTGTGACATGCAATCCAAAGACACTGTTAATGTGAAAGCTCTTCTAAACATAACAGACATTTATGGATTGGATCAACTCATTAACGAACCTACCCGAATTACACCTACTACAAGTACTTTAATTGATCTGATTTTCACAAATCGGCCAGAGAATATGTATTGTTCGGGGGTGTCTCATGTTGCCATAAGTGACCACAGTTTAGTTTACGTATATCGAAAAATTTCAATTCCCACTTTCTCCAAAGGAGTTAGCTTGATAACATATAGACAGTTTAAACATTTTAATAGCGCACATTTTTATGCGGATATTTTAGAACAACCTTGGGATGACATAAAGCAATTGCATGCTCCTAATGATATGTGGAAAAGGTGGAAAGAATTGTTCTTGAATGTGTGTGAAAAGCACACACCGATGAAGACCAAACGGATGCGAAATTCTAAATCCCCATGGATAACCTCTATTCTGAAAAAGCGGATGAATTTCAGAGACCCCGGCCTCAAAAGAAAGGCTATTAAGACAAAAGATCCATTTATTTGGAACCAATTTCGAATGGTTAAAAATCAAGTGAACTGGGATATTAATGGCGCGAAAAAAGCTTATTATGAAAATGCCTTCAACAATTGTTTTGGAGATCAAAGGAAAACATGGAAAACAATTAATGAACTGACCTCGCGAAAGTCCAATAAAACTGTTATTAATAAGATGGAATATAATGGGGTAAATTCTGGCAACCAAACAGCTATAGCAGAAATGCTAATTCCTTTTTCACAGAAATTGGGCCAAGTCTTAGTAGAGACATGACAGAAGTTGATAAATCCTTTGAAGAATTTCTTACTGAAACTGATAAAAATTTTGTTTTTGAAAAAACAACACCAACACATGTTTTTGCACTACTATCAAAACTTTGCAAGTCAAAGGCGACTGGATTAGATAATATATCAGCAAAACTTCTAAGGGAATGTCCCGATGTACTAGCGGAATCTCTTACTCATATATTTAAGGTAGCATCCCACCCCAAATGACCGCTTCGCGTTCGCACCGTTTCAAGGCGAGACATTAAATAAAAACCCTGGCAAACTATATATTTTCTGAAAGCTTAATAATTGAAGATTTCCATACCGTATTTATTAAAAGCAAAAAGATAAATGTCTTAAAAATATAGCGATCGGTTTGCAAAAGTACATGGCTTGCAATATTTAGTTCCTGTGCAGTTGGAAGTGATCAGAAGGAAGTGACAAACATTGCGCCGAGTTCTTAACACCTTTGTCTCAAAAACCGTGTCGGCGAATTTTGATATCTTGCCTGGTTTGTTTTTTACGCCTGGTTAAACTTCGAGGTTCGAAAAAATATCGCTCGTTACTTCATTTATTTATAACTTTAGAAAGAACTGAAAAAAAGAAAAACGCCGACACGGTTTTTGAGCTACGTTGTATAGGACCTTTCTCCCCAATTTTGAGCCAAAACGGTTGAAAATTCGCTGCACGCGAACTTAAAACGTGCGCCCAATTTCTTGAAAATATAGTTTCGAGAAAAAGAGCAAAACAGTTTCAGAGACGTTCTTCCGGTTCAATGACATTAAACACTATTTTGTCCATAACTTCCCGTAGAAACAATATTTTTTCGAATTGTTTTTTTAAAACAAAGATAGGAGTAAGGTCAGTCTTCCTATCGAGAAAAATTTTTTTTCCCAAAATGGTCACATTTGGGGTGGGATGCTACCTTAATCAATCCTTAATGACTGGCATCTTTCCCGACGAATGGAAATCTGCCAGAGTCACTCCATTGTATAAAAATTCTGGGAAGCGCTCTGATCCGACGAATTACCGACCAATTTCAGTAATTCCAGTTGACGCCAAAGTCTTCGAACGGATAATTTACGACCAGCTTTATCATTATTTAACTAAAAACAACTTTCTCTCGTGCCATCAATCTGGTTTTCGGTCTTTGCATTCCACGCTTACAGCACTTATCGAAGCTACAGATAGCTGGGCAATGGATATAGACCGTGGTCTTGTTACTGCCGTAGTCTTTTTAGACCTCAAAAAGGCATTTGATACAGTAGATCACGATATTTTGTTAAGAAAATTGCACTACTATGGGATTTGTTGGACCAGCCATAAATGGTTTGCTTCTTATTTAGCTAATCGAACACAGATTTGTCATCTAAATTCTCATAAGTCAACTCCCAAAGGTCTAAGATGTGGTGTTCCCCAGGGAACAATTTTGGGACCTCTTCTGTTTTTGATTTATATTAATGACTTACCACATTGTCTGACATATTCGGAACCCAGAATGTACGCAGATGATACCAGCCTGACGCTTGCCAGTACTGACATTGAGCATATAAATTATTGCCTTAATCACGACCTGAGTAATGTGTACGAATGGCTGTCAGCTAACAAGCTCACCCTAAATATGACAAAAACTGAGTTTATGCTTATTGCGTCAAGGCAGAAGTTATCACAATTTATGGAAAGTCCCTCTCTTGCTATAAACGAAAACGCAATAGAACAAGTAACCTCTGCTAAATCCCTTGGAGTTTATGTCGATCAAAATATAAACTGGGAGTGTCATATATATATATTTTTTTATTTATTTTGCCACACCACAAATTTAATGAAAAACAGTAAAAGGAAAAATATAAAGAATGGATTTAACAATGGCGAGGAGACCCGAAGGAAACTATGAAGCTTATATTAATTAGGTCTCCTCAGTTATTGTTTTACAAGATGAAATCAAAAAAGAAGATAAGAACATGACGACCGATACAATTACAATTTGATACAATTACAATATCAAGTGGAAGCTACAGGAAAGTTAATACTTAAACACATTTGTATGAAAACTGTCAGTAGTTATTACAGAAGAATGCTTTAAGTGCTTTTTTAAAGGAGACAGAGGAGGACGAGTTGACGATTTCGGTACTCAAGGAGTTGTAAAATTTAGGCCCTCGGTAAAAAAACGGAAAATTGTTTGATGTTAGTTCGACAGAGAGGCAAACGATATAAATGAGAGTTTCTTGTAGGATACGAATGAATGTCTTTCTGTAAAGTGAATTTACAATCAAATTTTAAAGGAAGGGTACGATTTTGGTGAGAGTACATGAATAAACCTAATTGTAGTAGGTGCATGTCATGAAATTTTAAAATACCCAGGATTCTAAAAATTGGATCAGTATGTGCATAGAGATCGGTTTTAGCTATAGTTCTCACCACTCGTTTCTGAAGAATTTCAAGACGAACAAGGCTAGATTTGTAAGTGGAGGTCCAAACTAAGTTGCAGTAAAAAAAGTATGGGTAGACTAGTGAAAAATATAGTGTTCGTAGAGATTTTGTCGACAAGTAGAAATGAGATTTGCGAATTATTCCGATAGACTTTGAGACTTTGTTAGCCACATGTGAGATTTCGGACTTCCAGTTGAAATTTTCATCTAGGATTACTCCCAAGAAAATTGTTTCTTTTACCTGGTCAAGTTTAAAATCCTTTATTAATAGCTGAATATCATGACTTTTACGTTTTTGACTTGGTTTAAATACCATAAATTTAGTTTTTTTAGGTTAAATGAGAGCTTGTTAGCTCTAAACCAAATTGACAACTTATTTAGTTCAGTATTCAATATGTTAGCTAAACAGTCTGCATCCTTATGCGACAGAAAAACGTTGGTATCATCAGCAAATAAGATTAACTGTAATATTTTAGATGCATTGTTTATATCATTGATGTAAAGCAGAAAAAATAAAGGTCCTAAAATAGAGCCTTGTGGGACACCACATGAGATGTTGGTACGTGAAGAAACATGGCCGTTGTATTTAACAAATTGGAGTCTGTTTGAAAAATAGTTCATTACCCATTTCAAGGACAAGCCACGTATGCCATAGTGTTCAAGTTTATCAAATAAGATAGAATGGTCAACTGTGTCAAAGGCTTTCGAGAGGTCTAAGAAGACGCCAACCGCTACTTCACCGTTATCCAACGCAGATGAAATTTTATCGTGCAAATCAATCAAAGCAAGCGTGGTCGAGTGATTTTTTCTAAAACTGAACTGGTTATCACAAAGAATATGTAAGTTAGTCAAATAATCAAGTATGCGATTGTAGATGATTCTCTCTAAGAATTTGGAAAAGCTAGGTAAGATCGAGACAGGCCTATAGTTGGTGAACAATGATGGGTCTTCAGCTTTAAACAGAGGTACTACACGACCTATTTTCATTTGATCTGGTACTATACCATGAGCAATTGACAAATTTATAATGTGAGCCAGGGGTTCAGAAATAATTTGGATGGATTCTTTAATTGTAGACATTGGGATACTATCATAGCCAGCCGCCTTTCCGGAGGCAAAAGATTGAGCAATGGTGATAATTTCATCTTTAGTTGTTGGGTTGAAGAACATTGATTCCAGGAAGGCTCCAGATAAAAAATCTTTATGTGAACACGGAGGAGACTGAATTTTTCTTGCAAGGTTAGGACCAATACTAGAGAAGTAACTTGAAAACCTATTTGCGACTTCTATTGGATCAGAGATTTCTTGATTATCGGATCTAAACACTGCATTTACTCGAGGTTTTGACTTTTTTCTATTTAAGACTTCATTTAGAATTTTCCAAGTGGCGTGGGCATTTGATTTAACATCTTGTAACTTCTTCTCGTAATACAAACGCTTGGACAAACGTAAGGTGTGATTCAGTTTGTTTTTATATGTTTTATAAAGCGAAGCATTTACCATAGATGGAACACGGAGATATTTTTTATAAAGATTATTTAATTGATTTAAGAAGGGCTTTTGTTAACCAAGGTTTTTTAAAGCGCCTTTGCTTACGGGTTACCCTCTTGAAAGGGAAACAGTCATTGTACATCCCTGAATACAATTCAAGAAAGCGGTTGTACGCAGTATTTGGCTCGTCAAAATCTTTAAGCGGAGACCAATCAACACTTTCTAGTTTTTCAATAAATGAAGGAATGTTATCTGAGTTCTTGTCTCTAATAGAAACGGGATCTTGTCTACATCGATTTACTAACGTACTATCCGAAAGAATTGAAAAGACGGGTAGATGATCTGAAATATCAGTAAATATTAAGCCGCTTCTCGAACGCTCGAAAAAATTATTCACAAAAATATTATCAATTAACGTAGCGGTGTGAGAGGTAATTCGCGAGGGACGAGTAATCAAAGGAAAAAACATATTAGAATACATTCCATTTAGAAATTGGCCTGTAAGCTGATGATGTTGATAGTTCATTAAATTAACATTAAAATCTCCCATGACTAAGCATATTTTGTTCTCTCTAGATATTTTATCTAATAATTCATTGTTTGATGACACTAAATCGTCAACTCTTTGATTAGGAGGTCTGTACACAATACCAACAACGATATTTTTTTCCCGAGGTCTTATCACTTCAATGAATAGTGATTCTACAATGTCAACATTACTGATGGACAAATCTACTCGAAGCTTGAAATCTAGATCGTTTGAAACATACAGACCTACCCCTCCTCCAACTCTATTTAGCCTATGTTTGTGAAGAAACTTAAAACCATTAATATCGGTCGAATGGGGAGACTCGCCAAGCCAGGTCTCAGAAATTCCAATGACAGAAAACTTAATGTCTAAACATGATAAAAGATCAGTTAGGCCGTTTAAATTGCGTGGAAGGCTACGAATATTAAGGTGAAGAAGAGAGAAATCAGCGCCAGAATAATTTTCATTTAAGAGCATTTCGTTAAACTGATTTTCAGTGAAATAGTCGCAGGGAGTCTTTCCTGTGTTGAGATTAATATCAGGATCAAGACTATCTGATTGTGTTAAAGAAACGTTTGAATTACAAAATATTGAAAATGTCTCTAAGATAGCGTGTGCCATTGGTGCAATTAAAAGAATTCGGCATCTTACTCCTTTAAATGTTCTAGTTAATGTTTATAATAGCCTCATTCAACCACATTTTGATTATTGTAATGTAGTGAGGGGAAACTGTAACAAGAGCCTTTCTGAAAAACTGCAAAGGCTTCAAAATCGCCCAGCTCGCATCCTAATGTCTGCGAGCTATGATAGTAATTTGGATGATCTGTTCCGCGCACTAGGGTGGAGAAGACTCTATTATCAAAGATTGGAACAAAAGTCTATCCTAATGTATAAAACATTACATGGCATGACACCTGATTATCTTAGATCAAGATTTGTATATCGCAACAATGTAAGTGCTTATCGTTTAAGGAATACCGAAAACAAATTAGTTCTACCACAACCTCGAACAGATTATCTCAAGAGAAGCTTTTTGTATAGCGGAGCTCAGTTGTGGAACAATTTACCTGTAGACCTACGACAAGCGTCTTCACTTACCGATTTCAAATCTAAATTAAGTCGCCACAGTTTCAAGTAATATCTTAGTTGCAAGTAACACCTTAATTTTAAGTATATTTTAGACACGGCCTCCATGAAAAGCAGGATTTTTATTTATTTTTATTTGAATTGTTACTAATGAATTTTATTGTAGTTAGGTAGATAGATACATTTATTATAGATAATTAACTTAATTTACTGATGGAAATACCGTGTATAAATAAAGTTATCGTATCGTATCGTATCGTATCATATCGTATGTGCGGCCCCAAAGGGTAGGGTTTTTCAGCCGTTTTAGTCATAAATAGGGTATCGATTTTGGCCATTTTGGCCATAAATAGGGTATCGATTTTTGCACTCTAGTGTTGAATTCACCCTTTTATTGGAAGAAGCTACTTCTTCAGCATGTCCCCCCGTTTAATGCCTGCTACGCGTGCTAGATAGGACCAGCATCAAAAGCCCTATACAAATAATGTTTACGGTGACTGTGTACGTGCAGCAACGGCTTGTCACGCACTTCGGTCATGGGCCAGGCTCCCAGGTTAGGTCATAAATAGGGTATCAAATTTTTGGTCAGGCCATATATAGGGTAGGGAAAAGCGCAGATTTTGGTCATAAATAGGGTAAGGGTTTTAGGGAGCGGGCCGCACACCCCTACCCAGATTTTCCGGGAGTACCCCCCCCCCCGGTGCGCTGGTATATGAGAACACAGCCCATGTTATGCCTTTTTTAGATAGATCATGAAATAGGATCCCATGAAATAGTACTCAGTAACTCATTTGTGCATAGTATATTTAATTAATGAGGCAATTTTATTGAAAGTTAAAACAGTTTTTTTTAAGTATTGTTATTTTGTTTACAAATTAAAAATGCTACTGTACTGTTTTAAAGTTGTTACTTGGAAGGTAAATAGTCAGAATATTTCACAGTAGGAACAATCCCATTTTGAAGTATCTATTCTTATCCAACGCATTCTAAATGAAGTTTTTTGTGATGCTTAAATTAAAACTAGTATTCCAAAACTGAGGACTTTGAAAATGAATATAAAAGGGAACTTAACTCACCATGGACCATCAATCCATATCTAGGGTATCCACCTTTATATTTTGGCATATCCACTTGAATAAATAAATCTGTTAACATTTCCAGAATTGTCCATTAATTTCGTTAACAAAACAATTCTTTGCTTCACCAAATGAAACTTGGCAGGAATCGGAAAGCAAAATCAAACACCTAATCTCAAGTCAAATGCCTGAAGTCATAGAAAGGGCTCATCATGTTGGTAGTGTTAAAGATAATCTATTTTCTTACAAGACACCGGAAGTTGCGCGCGAAATGATTGACGTTTTAGTTGTAATTAAGATCCCGGATTAAAGAAGAGGAGCTTATGCCAGAAAAAAGGTTATTGTGGTTTTTTCGTCTGGGGAAAATTATGGAAATTTTGGAGCCTTTTATAACCTAAGGAGAAACATTAATCTGGTCCTTTGAGCCGGATCAAAGGTTTTAAAACTTGGAAATTCCTTACTGAGGAAAAGTGGAAAAGGTTTTGAATGTGGAGTGGATTTGTGTGGCGCTCCTGAAGTGTATCGTAAACAGTGTTGTTTCTGTCAAAGGTGAGGAAATTGTGTGGCTTCTGCAAAGGAAATCGGTGGAAACATGTCGGACAACAGGGAAGATTCGGTGGAAGACCCTATGATGAGACTGGAAGCTTTAAAAGCGGAAAAACGAAAATTAAAAGCAGCGATAACAAGACAGCTAAACAAGTTAGTGGGTCGTGTTGCTGGCGTCAGCGGCGGCATTGAACTAAGAAGTCTTGAAGAAATAAAAGGCATTAAAGCTACTTTGGACGTTTGGAAACAATTAAACATATCAGACTTTGCCTATTGTTATGGTTTAATTTTTTTAAGACAATGAGCCTTTTGTTGTCTGTCCGTAGGGATTTTTCCGTCCTGTTTCGCGTAATTATAATCGGGTCAAATCGGATTCAGTCGGCAACTTGTCGCTGATGACAAATTTTTCCCAACGGTAGCCTACTTGAGAAAACGAAGACAAACTAATCGGGGGTAGGTCAACAGGTTTGTCTAAGCTTTTGCCATGCCGCGGGCGCATGTTTCTGCCTAACCCAGCCTAACTGTACTTTATTTTAGTCGTCTAGTAATTATTATTTTTTAGCTCATGTTTTAGCGAGCAAGCGGCGATGAGTAGCTGGATGCGATAAAAACGGGGCGGCCGCTACGTTTTATACGCTATGGTACTTTAAAAAAAAATCATGCATGGCGACCAATTGCGCCTGGATCTACGAAAACAATAAACGAAAATAGAACTGTTGCCAATCGGCAAGAAGACAAGTTTTTGTTTTGCAACTTTTAACGTTTAAATGATTTCGCTTTGCGCCAATTGTTCCACTGGTAAAAACAACTCATGAAAAAAGAAAAGGAAGGAAAATTTACAATGAAGACACACCGCTTGAGGTCGAGAGTGCGTGAAAAGGTGGGTTTACTTAAACTATTGTCAGGCCTCGCGTTTTTGTTTCTTGGTCTGTTGAAGCAAAACAATAGGTGCGATTTTTGCACTTTTTTCCGTTTCAGTGATTTTATTTTCCGGTTGGTCAAAAATTCTCAAGCAAAAATCGGCCCACGTTTGTAGAGGACGTTTGGCGGTTTCTCTATCTTAAACTTCGAAAACATTTTCTAGAAAACTATTTTCTCGAGGATCTCCTCTGATTACGCGAGCGAATGGTTCTTGTCAAGTGACAATAGCTGAATGACTGTTGTCAAGTACACGTGTCTCCATTAGCATAACTAGTACTCAATGACCATTCATGACAACAAGAAAACAATAGAGTCAACTAAGCGCGAATTTCAAAGACGCTCAGCTGCGCTTAAAAAATGTTATAGGTCGGTAACTTTTCTCTATAGGCAATTCGCAGAACAAGCTGAAGAAAGGCCTTCATTAGAACTTCACCTGAAAAAGGTTGGCGGCACGCGCTGCTACATCAGTGGAAAGTAAAGTTTTTGTCAATTAACGGTTTGTTGACGATTAAGAGGCAAAGACGAGAAAACAATGCACAACGGCAAAGCGTTCAAGATATGAATACTCTAGTGGAACTACTACACTGAAAGTGGTTCGTAACTAAATTCCCGAAGAATCCTGTTACAATTTTTGAGATTGATGATATGTGATCTGTAATTTATTTTTGGAAAGAGATCATTTCAGCTAAAATTGAATTGGGGGAGTAACAGCGGTAATAGCGCAACAATTGTGTTTTTAAACAACACGACAGACGCTTTTGTTTTCTTATACTTTTAATGGCAATTTAATCCTCCTAACAGTTAACTGATATTTCGAACGTAATTGATAGTGGCAGTAACTATATACGGTAGTTCTTCGCTGCAGGTAGGCTACTTTCCTCCCAGCGGCTTTGGTTTTAATAACACCTGGCCTATTGCCGCGCATTAAACAAACCAGAAAAAAGTCTCTTCACTTTTCAGTTTCTTATCCGATGATTGGGTTTTGCTTGTAGTTGTTTTGCACTTTTCCATTTGTAGTTTAGAATACAAACCCTACGGAAATACATGCACCTTGAAACTTCTACAGCCCGCGCGTCAGATACAAATTTCCCCTTTCGCACCTCCGGTAAAATTGTCGTTGTTCTGAGCGACATTCCCTTACCCCACCCCGAGAAGGGTGATATTGTTAACATCGGACCGTCAACAAAGATTTTGAATCTCGCGCTCGGAAATTTGCTAAGCGTCGGCTCTTTCAAACTTTTGTTCTAGAAACAAAAGAGCCTCAAAGCTGCAAACAATGGAAATTCCCATTAACGGTAGATAATAATCCAGTCCATTGTCCAGAAAGATTAAACATAATGTCTGATATGGAGAAAACTTTTGAAATACTGGAAGAATTACAGACATTGCATCGGCAACAGAAGGACGCTGGAAGACAAGTTAAAGTTGGGGATGAAGCGGACGAGCCAAACAAGCGAATTGAAGCATCTTGACCACAATTACACAGGTTACTCATCAAGTGAGTCCACCTTCTTACTCGAGTAACTCTAACACCAGTTGTTGGACTAATCTGGAAAGAATTTGCATTCCAACACTTAGCGGGAACAAAACTGAATTTCAGCACTGGAATGCAACGTTTACAAGTTGTGTGGATGCAACTGTAATGTCTGCTCAGTTCAAAATGTTGAGATTGGAGGCATGTTTAGTGGGCAAAGCTTCAGAAACGATCAAAGGTTTAGGATATTCTGAAGCTGCTGACGAGGTGGCTAAGTTGAGGCTATTGAGGAAATACGGTGGAAATCGTCGGGAAATTCAAAGTCATGTAGACGAGTTAACCAAAATGAAACCAATTAGAGAAGAAATGCCAATTGGAAAAGCTTACAGACATGCTAGAACGGGCAGTGATTAATCTTCAGGATAACAATCGAGCGGCGGATTTGGAAGCAGGAACTTTGTATACTATTATCCTTGAAAAAACTACCAGAGAAATTATTGTCCCAATATATTCGCTGGGTAAAGGAAAACCGAAGAGTCGAATCTCTCATTACACTCAACAATTGGAATGCAGAAGAGGCTGAATACCAGATTCAGGCCACTGAAATTAAACATGGTTTAAAGTCAGGAAACACTAATGGGAAATTGAATGACAGAAGAAGTACCGTAAACACTCGTGTATAAGCCGCACCTTTTTGCTCAAGTTTTGGAGCGAAAATCACGGGTGCGGCTTATACACGAGACCGTTGCTTTCAGAGGGAGTAAACTGGCTTGTAGGGGTCACAAATTCAACTGAAAAACTTCAGTAAATAAACATTAAACATACTGACATCTGTTGTTGGTCATTGCTTTCAGTAGAAATGGTAGCTCCTAAAGGAGCTGTTTGTTAACATCTTCAAGACGGTTCTAAACCCAAATCTTGCTCGCCAGTAGTTCTTTCAAGGGTTTCATTTGTACTTTGTTTGAGCAGTTAAACTCTAACTTGGCATGGAACCTCCATTCCTCAGCACAGCTGCTTACAATGTCGCCTGTGACCGATCACTTCAACACTGATTTCTCCACTACGTGCAAGAAAATGCCACGCTATTCGGGAGAATTCGCGAGGCAAATGCCCAACCGTTTCATCGCTCTTCACTACTTTCACGGCATGTTTGTCCATGGGATTGTTAAACTCTAGCAACAAGTTGGCTTCCGTACGTCTTGGTAAACATGATATCCTTGCACAGCTTATGCGAAAAGTGAATTACTTGTCTCTGGTGTCCAGACTTCCCTTGTTAAATGACTGTGTGGTTACCAATCAAACGTTTTGCATCGTTCTCTTTCCCTTCAAATTCTATCGTTTTCATTCAACTGTGTGGGCTTTAGCAATAACGATGTCACAGATAATAGGAAAATTGATTAAAAAGAGGCTTTTAAAAGGCATTTTCAAAGTTGATTAACTTCTTAAAGTGCTTAGTGAGCGAAGAAAAAGACAAGTAAGTTAAGACTTTTGTATTTTGGTCTGAATATTAATTAGCAGATCCCATGCCATCAAAGAATAGCGTTTGAAAAGGTTTTCGCTCCCTTTTTGCTGCTTACGTTATGTATACTTTTCGAATTGTAAAGTATTTTCCCTAGCTTATGTTGACGTAGTAAATCTGAATCAAAAGTTCGCACGATCGTGAAGCTGCATATGCTGGCATAATTATCGATGTTTATCTTTGCTTTTCATGCACGTAAATGGTAATTGCTTTCGATATTCAGTAATTTTTTCTTGTTTTTCGGGGTTGCTTGTTTTATCTGCTTAGGATTAATAACGGATTACACCCGACTCTTTTTTATTATTTCAGCTCAAGCGTGATGCTCTCTCCGAAGTGACTAAGTCTTCTGAAACTAAAAGAAGAAGAACGAGTGCCACTACTGACTCTACACACGCAGAGGAAGAAGTTGCAACTACTGCAAGCTCTGACCAGAGTCTGGATTTACCTGAAGGAGCCGATGCATGTTCTTCAACGTCAGCTCACAGTTTGCAGTTTGCAAACTTGTCTAGTGTTGAAAACGCAATCAGCCCTTCATCTGCTAGTGCCACCTGTAATCAAGTGACTGACTTCTCCTCGTCAACACCGGTTTTCACCACACCAACATCATCATGGCAGGGGTCAAGCTTGTGTACGCCCAAGAACTGCAAAGGCTGCATCAATCACAAGGCAAAATGTAATAATTTGCAGAAGAAAAATAGAAGGCTGAAAGGAAAAGTATTAGAGTTAAAGAAAAGCATCAAAGAGCTTCAAAGTGTAAGTATTTAACTAATTGGGGCGAAGACACCACCATCAGTAGTTGCTGAACTGTTTATTGAGAGGCAAAATGCAGATTATTTCGGCAAAAGAAAAATTTAATTGTTTTTTGGCATGATAGCAAGACATTATTTCACTTTCTAATACAGCTAATTTCTCTTCATGGTGAGTTCTTTCAAAGTTTGTAATGTGAGTAAGAACAAAACTGGACCCCAGGGTTCTGGTCAGTACTTTGTGCAGACTTTGTCTAGTTAATTCCAACCTGCATGCAGTTTTGGTTCCAGTAATTCCAAATTACTCTACATTGAACTCCCTAGCTCTTTTCTGATTGGCCGAAAGTGTACAACTGAATGTTTGAAATCAGTGCCTGTGACGTCATAACTGCAGATTATACAATTATCATGTCAAGGACACTCGAGGTCACCGGTTATCATGTCAAGTTCACACACTTTGTGTTGCTTCCCATCAGTGAAGAAGCAAAAACATGGCTTCCAATTTTCTTAGTTCAATATATAATAAAACAATTGTTAGATTCGGTTGTTGTGATATCCAGAATAATTAAGGTTGATGTAAGGGTTATTTGGCTTCGGCTGATAACCCTTATCGAGACCTTGATTATTCTGGGTATCACCAAAAACCTAATCAAATAATTGTTTATTCTTAACTTGATAGCATGCGCTGAGAATTTTGTTCTCTCTTCACCGACATGTAGCATTTAGCACAAATGGGGTCAGAACTTCGTGCTAGCCCACATATCCATATATGGATAGGACATAACCATATATGGATATATATGGATAAGACAATATAGGAGTGTGCTCTATATGTGGGCTAGCATGAAGTTCTTGCCACAAATGGAGACTGGAATACATACTGAAATTAAAGATGAGGAAGAAGAAGAAAGCTGCCAAGCAGGCACCAAGCCAATTCCAAATGAAAACAAACAGCATGCCCAGTATTACAACTGGTCCAGTACTGGCACAGAAACTGAAGATGATGGTGTGAGCCAAGATGAAGACTACACTCCAGCAGAGGAAATCATTGAGGAAGAATGTGAAGAGTATGAGGAAGACTTCACTGAAGATGAAAATGACATCAAGTATGTACTTACAGTATGTACATATTTTGTTAACAATCAGTTATAACTCTGTTGCTGGTAAAATTCATTTTTTCCCTTACAAAATCCCCATTCCTCCAAGAAGAATCGACTTACGTCTTCTACTAATAATATTGTTATTTTTTGTGTGTGGAGCTATTGTGTTGGACAGTTTGTGTTTTTACATGTGTTTTTTTTTGCAGAGTTGATTCAAACACCACTGATTTCATGTTTAATCAGCCAAAATTTATCGTGTTTTATGAGATGCTGCTGAAGGTTTTCCTGCTGTTTTGCTTCAATCGTAATGCTGACAAACCAGGTGTCAATGACGCGAAACGGTACAATGGTAACTGTGAGGGCTATGTATGGATGTCGCAAAGTTATATGCCTCACGGCAAATATCCAGTTGGAAACGTCTTATTAAGTTTTGCTGTATTAATGGCTGGTGCCTCCATTAGCAAGATCTTACTGGTGTTTCGCCACATGGGACTGTGTGTCTACTCTGCACGGACTTTCTTTGCACATCAGCGCACTTTCCACTTTCCAACTGTGATCCATCACTGGGAGTCATACCAAGCAGACCTCATCCATACTTTGAAGAATATGAAGGATGTTGTGTGGTCTGGCGATGGCCGTTTTGATTCAATGGGCCACTCTGCAAAGTATGGCACATACACAATGTTGTGTACAACCATCATGAAAGTCGTTCATTTTGAACTTGTGCAGGTTTGAAAGCGATTTTATGTCTGGGACACTGAGATAATAACATAATATGTGCATCAATCTATTCCTACAAAAGCTCTAATTCCCTTTAAAAGTAAAGCAGTTTGCATGTCATATTATAAATTTCTTTACACAAGCAAATTAATTACAGTAAAAGTTTACGTGATATGCTTCTGTCTGAAATAAACAGGCAAAATAGGTGGGAATATTTTTCAATAAAGATCACACTTATTCAGTTGATGCCATTTTCAACAGAAATTCCTCTATAGGAATAGGTGTCCAAATACATACAGCATGGTGTAATTTGTAACCCCATGATTTGTAATCATCATTTTTATTCATATGAATTACCATTTATAGGCCAATGAAACTGGTGGCAGCCAGCAGATGGAGCTGGAGGGAGCAAAGAGGTGCTTCACTTTTCTGAAACAACTGGGTATAACCATCAGTGTGTTTGTTTCTGACCGCCATAGAAGTACAGCAAAGTGGATAAGGGAGGTTTGCAAAGATACTACCCACTTCTATGACATTTGGCATGTGGCACGGTCCATCACAAAGAAGCTTCTAAAAGCAAGCAAGGAGAGAGCCTGCGAATTAATCAATGACTGGATGAAAGGGATTCGTCGCCATTTGTACTGGAGTGCCACATCAACCAAACAAGGTTTTGGTGACCTTATTCTTGCAAAGTGGAATTCCTTCATGAGACATGTTGCAAATAAGCACACAGACCACCCCAAGCCTCTCTACAACAAGTGCAACCATGAGGAGCTTCAACCACGAAAGTGGATCAGAATTGGTGAACTATTGATAATCATTTGTTGAACTGTTATATGTTTTTTCAATAATTTATGTTATTATATTTATTGTAATATTTATAATTACAGCATTTAGGGACTACCAAGATACTGAATAAGCTTTAATTTTGACTTCAAACTGCATTAAATTTCAACTTGACATAATACTTATCACACAGTCTGTTGTTTAAGTGAATTTAGTTCCTCTCCAGTCATACGTGTACATTTTGAACACTATTAACATTCTTGGCAGTGATTCAACTTGTTTTGCAGGCACTGCTGCATATGACAAACTGAAGAGCTTGCTCACTGCCAAACTTCTCTTAGGAGACATAAAAAAGCTTTCTTCAGATGCCCAAACCAGTTGTCTAGAGGGTTTTCATGCCACTCTAAACCACTGGCAACAAAAGATTCTCATGGCTGGGTACTTTCTGCAGGTTGGTATTATTATATCTCAAATATGTATCGTCATCTAAGCCACAGCAGCAAAGCAGAGCCAACTGGACTCATGAACATATCTACATCATTGTAAATGCATATTTGCAGTTTTGATTGTTGTTTTTGGTTTATACTTTTGATGCAATGCAATTACTATTTCTCTGTTGTATTTCTCTTTTCTTCTTTGATAATAAAGGCACATCCTTGCAAGCTTGCACTTTAATGAGAATGTCCACAGGGAGACCCAGTTATCCAAGAAAGGTGAAAAGTATTACCACATAACATATCCCAAGTTCAAACTTGGAGAAGAGGTTATCAGAGAAGTAGCCTTGCCACCTACATATGGTAATTGTTTGATAATTTCCAGTGTATACTGGCTTGCTAAAAACAATGTGAACAACCTGACAGGGATAAATATTCACTGTCTGAGAAGGCTCACCAATCAGGAAACCAGAGCAATTTTATTGTGTAAAAATTAATGTGCTGCAATGTCATTTGTATATCAGACTGTACCTCCTGGTATTCTGAACATGTTCAAATAAGTGATGAAATGGTTCTGTCCACTTTTACAGGCTATGTTGAAAGTATGAAAAGACTACTCTTCACATTGCCCAAACATGCAATGAAGGAAGTGCTGGACAGATATTCAAAAAAGGCACCAAAACCTCTCAGCGCCCAGTTTGCTGATCGCCTAGACAAACAAGAAGCAGTAAATAGATATGAAGGGCGAATCAAAAAGAGCAACACTCTTTTTCCATCAGGTATGTATTCTTTAATTTTAGGATGTTTGTTATTAGATAACATTAGTATGTACATTTCTTTTTGTACTGACTTTAATTTACAGTTCATTTGTTCATCTGATTTTATAGTGGAATAAATTCATGTTTTACTGTATTTAAGTTGTCTCCCAAGTTCTGTACATGTATGACTAAACAATGCATGTGTGCTATTTTCTGATGCAGGTGCAGAGCAAGATCTGCAGCAGAGCAGCACAGTCACTGCTGACGAAGCAAGTAACCAGAATAGTCGAACAAGACTGTGTTCCAAGTGCAAAAAGCCTGGCCACACTCGAAGAACCTGCCCAGAAACATGAAAAGTTTACATGAGTTTGTGTTTAGTGCCACTCTGTTGTGTCTAGCCATTAGTCAAAATGTATCAATAATTTTATACTGTATCAGTTAGTATCACAGACAAATATAAGGTGTCCATTTCGGAAACTAATTTCTACCTCGGAAAATTTTTAAAAAAATTTTTTAATCTTTAAAACTTGATATGATTTTATGATGCTGAACATTTGTTGGATATTTCAATGAACTTCATGTGATTATCAGTAGTGTCAAATGTAAATTTATTATTTTTTATATATTTTTTAATATTAGCTTTTGACCTTCAGAGTTTCTTTCAGTTTAATTTCAAAACAAAAATTAAGGACACATTTATTGAATTTATTGTTGTTCCAGTTACCAAATAGATGCTACATGTAAATCATGATGGTAACCAGTACTGAACCTGTAGAATGGGTCTTGGTCAGAAGGGGATGGGGTAACCAACTTGAAGTTAATGTTGGACTGTTTTCAATGAGCATGGTTTAACAAGTGAAATACATACATCTTATTAGACGTTTTGTTGTGTAGTATCGCTGTATATTTTTACAAGTTGTGCAGTATTTTGACGAGCCCGTAGGGTGAGTCAAAATACAAACAACGAGTAAAAATATACAGCGATACTACACACCAAAACGTCTAATAAAGGATTTATTATCCAACGATTTCTTTTCCCAACATTCTGACTTGCCAAGGTTTTGAACTTCACGCGGCCGGGAGGAATGAGATGAGTACAAATATCTGTTATTTGTACTCGTTTGCGCGATATTTGTACTCTAGGAAGCAGAGTTGGATAATAAAAGTAAATATTTCTTTGACAGACTTAATGTTATCTGTTTTCACAACTGTAGAAAATCACAATGGGATTAAAACATTTATATTGTCACCATAGTGATAACAATAATAGTTGAAAAAAAGACATTTACATTTACAGTATTTTAATCATTGCGATAGCCTGTTAATTGTCTATGTGGTGTCGCATAACGTGTCCTTATGTTTTGATAAATACATGCCGGTAAAGGCCTAGTATTACCCCACCCCATATACCCACACAGCCAGCGAATTATCCAGCTATAGCCAACTGTCCGAATGAACCTGCAAGGAAAAAAAAAGCCGATGAACCCCAAAGTAAAGGTTCTAATTTATGTCATCTTGATTTTGTCAGGAAGATTCAGTGTCTATAGGGAAGATATCTTTTTACACACATTGCTTTTGCCAGCCACAGGAACAAAAGACCTTTTGTTTTGACAGCCAATGAGGCTCTGGTTGAAGTACTCGTAGAAAAAACATGTACCCTTTCCCAACCATAATGAACTGTATTACTGAACTAAATTGAAGCTTACAGTACCATGATGTGATAAAACAAAGAGGGGAAATTTGAAACGTCTTTACTAGAGAAAAATATTTCTTAAAATAGAAGCATCCTTACTCTTCTTCCGGAACGCCAGTTCGACGGCGATAGGTTCGGCAATTTGTATCCCTCAACCAAGGAGCGACTTGCATGAGCACTGTTCTGTTGGTGAGTGCAACATAGTCTTCGTGCTGTGTTATACAAGTGATCCTCTCGACTGAACCATCAAAGGCCACCTTCGCTGATGCATTTGCTCCTTCCTTACAACATCGAAACTCCAGGGCACCGGCCAAATTCTCGTCACTACATTGTCTGCATTGGCACCTAAAAAATAGGTTTCCGATTAGCAGATACTACAATTCGAAAAGCATATCTAAATATCGATAAGATGGCTCTCTGAGGGCAGCATTTTTCGCGAGTGCAACCGCTCTCTCGATCGACGTACTGCTGGTGATTCATCAAGTGCCGGAGCTATGCCAGGACCATAAAAGAAAGCTAAAGAACCCACGATCAACTTTGCACGATTTGTGTATGCATCACAAATAGTATAAAAATTACACAAACCATGAACTGACTGCAATTTCCCTTTCGTATCTGGCCTCCAACACTGCCGGAGTAAGACCATCTAGGTTAGTTTTCTCGTTTTCTGTGGTTCCCTCGGCAGCTTCACTATCAGCCAGTGGCTCGTCTTCATATGGCGTTATTTGGCTGTAAATTTCTTCAATATCTTCCTCATCTTCCTCCATAACATCTTCGTCAGAACTACTCGATAAATTAGCGAAACTACTCGATTCCGAATCACTTGACATTTTCTTGACCTCTTAATTTCTCCTCAAAAGCAGCGTGTAAACAAAGCCTGAATACACAAACTGACGTCACGATGCAATAAATTTGGTTCCAGTCTCCTGACCATTTTTGAAGGTAAAATAGCTCAACTTTGCACGCTCGTAAAATGAACAATTTTTATCATAGGCATCTCAAATTTCGGAATTGTGTATTTCAAACGTTATATTTTCATATTAAGTGGAAACAATTTTTGCTTCATAGGCACTTTAATGTTGCTGCAAATACACAACATTAGGTTTTGTCAAGTTTATTGTTAACATCTGCCAACAAACGACCAACTCTTTTTACAAGAGAGTTCTTTTTCCAAGAGTGCTTTATGGAGTTCTTATTTTTTTTTCCGAAATCATGCTTGAAAGTTGGGGGTGCGGCTTATACACGAGTGCGGCCTACACACGAGTCTTTAAGGTAAGTCCTATGGAATCAACCTAACTGACGATAAAAGGAAAGGGACATGCAAGGTTTGTGGTGCAAGCCATGCTGTTAGGAACTATGATGTCTTCAAGAGTAGAAGTAGAAAAATGGGCTACTGCGAAGAAGCTTAAACTCTGTTACAGGTGTCTGGGTGATGGTAACCTTGGTCTGGAGTGCCTCAGAAGTAGAGTGTGTAATATTGATGGTTGCAGGGACAGGCACAACTGGCTGTTACATGGTAATCGAAATGAAACCAAGCCTCAGTTCTGTCCACTGGGAAGCCAGCCTCACGGAACCCAACTGCAAGGAACCCAGTCACAAGGAGTCCAGCCTCAGGGCACCCAGTCACAAGAAACTCAGCCACAGGCTAACCAGCTGCAACCAACCCAGCCTCAGTTAACAAGAACAACTCAAGGAAGACGAGAAGTCCAGTTCAATAGAAATGACAACACCCAAGGACAAGGCACTGGCAGTACGCTTAGCACGGAGGGGGTGCTAACATCAATTCAACTACGCTCAAGATACAAGAAAAGACACAGGCAGATATAGTGGCAATGCGAACTGTTCCAGCAATCCTGAAGTATGGTAAGAAGAAAATGCTACTAGATTGTTTCTTAGATAAAGGTAGTAACACCACATATGTTAATGAAGATGCAGTTGAAGAGCTTGGTGGTAAAGGGGAGAAGGAGTTAATAACTGTGAACATTGCTAATGATCAGCAAGTTAGTTTTCCCTCCATGTCATTTACGTAGAAAGTGTTGATGGGTGTGTGGACGCTAAGATTGTAGCTCAGTCCTCTGAAAAAATTTGTGGTGGGATGAAAGCAGTTGACTGGGTTAGGATAAAGAGCAATGGCAACATTTACAAGACATACCATTCCCAAAGCTTGTGAACCAAGCCAAGATTGATGTGTTGCTCGGGACTGACAACTATCATTTGATGTACCCCAAGAAGGAAGTGCTTGGTGGAGCTGGGGAGCCATGTGCAAGACTATGTCCTCTAGGATGGAATGCAGTGGGGAGGATAAATATGGAGAACACAGGAGCAGATCACAACACAACACACAACACAACACCAGTTTGTGTCATACATATCACATGCAGCAGGTTGGTAATGCCAACAGAAGAACAGTCTGATGACTTGAGTGCAACTTTGAAGCCCTTCTGGGACCTAGAGACCATGGGGATGACACCTCTGAGATCAGTGATGACTTGTGATGAATCAGTTGCTTGGCATAAAGTTAGCTTGTCTATCCAGTTTGAGAATGGCCATTACGTATTAGCTGTCCCTTGGTGGAATGAGCGACCAAGCCTTCCAAACAACAGGCCTTTGGCTGAAAAGCGCTTAGAGTCCACAGAACAAAAATTGGAAAAGAATCCAGAAATAGCAGAGGCCTATCAGAAAGTTAGTGAAGAGTATTTAGAGAAAAATTACATCTGTCGAGTGCTGCTAGATGAACCTACACCCCCACAGAATGGTTTGTTCCTCATTTTCCAGTCGTGTGTCCTGACAGAAAACAAGGATCGTGCTTGAAGAGTCAGCTAAGTTTCAGGGTAAGAGTTTGAACAGTGAAGCATTTCTGGGACCGAAATTGCAGGCAGACATGTTTAGTATTCTAGTCAGATTTCGAAAGGAACTTGTTGCCCTTGTGGGTGACGCAAGTCAAATGTATCATCAGCTTGTCCTGCCTCTGGAAGACAGACCACTACACAGAATTCTGTGGAGGAATTTGGATCAGAGCAAGGAACCAGAAGTCTACGAATTCTTGAGAGATTGTGCGCAGTATGTATGGCAGAAGCATGTGGTGATCAGAAAGCACAGTACCCTCTAGCTGCTGAAGTTGGGAAGAACAGTTGTTAAATGGATGACCTCATGCCCTCAGTGAATACGGTTGAAGCTGCAAAGGACATGCGACAGCACTTAACCGAACTTGGAGATAAAGCGGGATTTCACATTCACAAGTGGATATCTCAGAAGCCTCAAGTTATCAACGACATACCTGAAGCTGATCGAGCCTCAAAAGTGGACCTTGAGAGGAGAGAGTTTCCAGTTACGAAGACCTTGGGAGTAGTGCGGATAGTTCACGAAGACAAGGTCTCATTTTCCTTTGTTCCACCTCCAGAAGAATTGGTATTAGCAAAGGGGAATGTGTTGAAGAAAACTGCCTCTATTTATGACCCCTTCGGATTTCCAACGCCTTTCGAAGTGCGAGCTAAAATGCTGATGCAGGAGGCCTAGATGGAAGCTATTGGATGGGACGAAGAATTACCATACCATTTGAGAGCGGAATGGAAAAAGTGGTTCAAAGAACTTGGAGAAGTTGCTGCCATTTGTGTTCCACGGTGCCTAAAGGAAGAGAAAGAGGTTTGCGAGGTTACTATCCACACGTTTAGTGACGCATCTGAGAAATTTCACACCATGGCATTGTATGTACGCCATGAGTATGAAGATGGGAAAGTAAGCAAAAGGTTAGTAACAGCAAAGTCAAGGTTGGGACCATTAAAGGTCACAAGTATTCCACGGTTAGAACTCATGGGAGCACTGGCTGATCTCAGACTAACATTGAGGATTTGTGCAGCATTGGAGATTCCCAGAAACAAAGCCACATTCTGGGTTGACAGCATAAATGTTGGTTTTTGGGTGCAAGGACAGAGTCCAAATTTCAAACCGTTTGTATCTCATTGAGTTGGAGAAATTTATGAGTCCAGTCCGACAGAACTTAACCCTGCTGATCAAGGAACTTGAGGAGCCTTTGTCCAAGAGTTAGCAACGGACGACTGTTGATGGCATGGACCCTCCTTTCATGTGGGGAAGACGAGTGGCCAGAAAGGGAATTTGGAAAAGCGCCAGAGGAAAGTTTGAGAGAAACGAGCCAAGCAACAATGCATAGAGCTATGATGTGGAAACAGTCAAATCCAAGGGCAAACCAGACCCAACTGATTATTCAAAATGGTACCAGATCCAGTCAAAAGGAAAGCTAGAGATCAGATCTCTTTGGTGCAGGTGATCGGTTGGGTTAATCGATTTTTAACGAATGTGAGAAAGCATCAAAACGATCGAGTACGTGGCGAGTTAACTCCAAGAGAACTTAGGCAAGCAGAAGAGCAAATCATCAAGATGGCTCAGCAAGAGTGTTTTCCTGACGAAATACAGGCACTTAAGACAACAAGCCTCTTCCCAACAAGAGTACTTTACTTTACTATGGGGGCCTCCTTAGATCAAACATGCCACTGTGATATTCAGATGATTTGCCAGACGATACAAAGTTTCCAATCATTCAAAGAATCACATCGTTACCAAGTTAATTGTGAAGTATCACCATGAGACGGAGGGTTATCAGATGGGAGTGAGCTTTACATTGAATCACTTGCGTGAAAAGTACTTTGTTGTTCAAGGACGACAGCAAGTGAAGAGATGTATCAAGGAATGCACGGAATGCAACAGGCAATTCAGGGGCTGTTCTGCAAAACAGCAGATGGCATCATTACCCAGAATTCGATTAGAGATGACTCGGAGACTGTTTTGCCAATTGTGCAACAGATTTTGCGGGACCTTTCTACACAATGCAAGGATGAGGCAGACCACGGATAAAGCGTTACCTATGCCTATTTGTGTGTTTACACACTGTTGCCACCTAGAAATCTTATGGTGGCTCGACGAGAGTGGCCTAAATTGATGCTCAGCGATAATGGAAGTAACTTTGTTGGAGCAGCACGAGAAATGAAGGAGCTTGTGGATTGCAGCGGTCAATGTTCGTAAACGGTGGAGGTGTGTACAGGAGCTAATTTGCAGAGTATGGAATCGCTGGATGCGAGAGTACTTAACTAGTATTGGTTCATGACACAAGTGGTTTCTACCCACGGAGAATATCAAAGTGGGAGACGTGGTTGTAGTTATTGAACCAGACACCAAGAAGACGCTGGAAGCTAGGACGAATCGAGGCAGTGTATTCAGGTTGAGATGGATTGGTCAGAGTGGTCGATGTGAGAACAGGAGGAGTTGTGAAGCGACGACTGATTTCCAGACTTTTACTATTGGAAGCTGAAGTGACTTAAGTGAGCTGAAACTTTGACACCAGTTTGTATGAGATTTGCAGCACACAAACTTACAGCAACATTGGAACAATTTTTCCTAGTTATTGTTACAAAAACTTACAGGAACATTGGAACAATTTTTTCATAGTTAACGTTGGATTTTTTTAAAAAAAAAAAGAAACAAAAACAAAAGACATTGTTGGATTTTCAAATCATTGGTAATCCAGGAGGGGGAAAATGTTAAAGGTAATTTACTTTCTTACAAGATACCGGAAGTTACGTGCAAAATTATTGACGTTTTAATTGTAATTTAGATCCCAGATTAAAGAAAAGGAGCTTACACCAGAAAAAGGAAAAAGGTTGTTGTGGTTTTTTCATCTGGGGAAAATTATGGAGCTTTCTGGAACCTACCTGTATGGAGAAATATGTAGACCTCATTGTGACTCCATGCTTTGCAAAATTGTCGCCCGGTTTCTCAATTACAGAGATCGTGAAGCAGTTTTTAAAGCCAAGAAGATGCTGCACGGAACAAATATGTTCATAAACAACGATTATTCCGATCGTGTTATTAAGAAGCGGATGGAACTAAGGAACTAAGGAAGCAAGACACAAGAATCAAAGAGCAATCCTTAGGATCAACGTAAAAAAAAGAGCAAAGTGCAACAGAAATGCAAAGAAGTGATGGCTTTGCTCCACGACGTTTCTTAGAAATGTGGCGAATCAATTTCTTGTGTGCTGGCAAACAGTTTCATATTTGGGAACGATGCTGAAAGATCCGAGGTGAAAGACATTATTGTAGCAATATTTCGTCACGCTATTCTGCACGTGTTTCTGTGCGCGGCGTCTGATCACCAGTTTGATTTCAGCCAATCAGCTACTTTTGTATGATCTCATAATTATGTAAGGACTAGACCCAAGACCGCGTGTTTGCCGGACTTGTTGTGTATGTTCCTCGGTCAGGCCGATTAAAATTGCCGTGTTGTACTGCTACTTGTTTGGTTATTGGCTTTGATATCGTTACATGGTGTCAGAAACAGCGATCTGATCACACGCCTCAGGATGCCGGACACTGAACCGAAGCGAGACAAATTTTCGTGCCGGCGGCAAACTTACCACCGCCTAGAGCGCTGTGTTTTGACAACAATTTGGCCACGACCTGGAAATCGTGGAAACAAGCTTGGAAACGTTACAAAATTGCTACCGGTGTGCATAAACAAAAAGGTATTGTCCGTGTATCAACTTTACTCAGCATCATTGGCGAGGATGGCGTCAAAGCTTACGACACCTTCTCGTGGAGCGAAGGAGAAGACCCAAACAACATCGAGTTAGTGTTACAGAAGTTCGATCAATTCTGTGCACCCAGAATGCAAGTGATCTACGAGCGCTACCGATTCAACAACAGAAACCAAGAGCCTGGGGAAAATGTCACTAACTATCTTACTGAGCTGCGAACGATCGCCAGAAACTGTTCACATGATACCATCACTCCTGATGAAATACTGCGTGACCGCCTCGTGTTGGGTATACGCGACGATCGTGTACGCGAGAGACTGCTGTGTTTGAACGATTTAACTCTCCAACAAGCTGTCGACCAAATCAAGTCTTCGGAGCAGACACAACAGCAGGTGAAGGACATGACTGGAGAAGACTCATTGGTCAACACACTACAGAAATCAGGCCTAAGCGAACATGCTGATGATGAAACACAAGACTTCCACCAAACAAGACAACTATGAAGGAATGTGGGAATTGTGGAATGTCTCATGGATGTGACTTTCCTGCGTATGGAAAAACCTGTTTCACATGTGGAAGAAGGAATCATTTTGCGCACAAATGCCGAGCTTTTTCACGAGGGAGGAGAAACTGAGTCTCAACTATTCATGAAACCACAGACCCCGAGCAAGAAGCGTACTACATCGGCTCGATTGCGGAGCACAAACCCCAGCCATGAATGGCCGTAATTAAACTGCAGGTGTCTGCGCCTACATCTGAGAAAGAAGTTCAGTTTCAAATAGACACCGGATCTCAGTGTGACATCCTCCCAACCTGGATATACAAGCAGGTTACAGGAGACTCACTGTGTCGTAATCTTAAACCATGTACAAAGGAGATCGTTTCGTATACGGGAGAGCATCGCAAAATTGCCGGCAAAGTCAACCTCCCCGTCTGGTCAAGAGGACTTCGAAAATCACTTGACTTTAATGTAATAGATGGGGATTACCAACCTGTTTTATCATTAAATACAAGCGTAGGGCTTGGCCTTGCCAGCCTTCATAATTGTGATGTCCTCGCGCTAAGGGTCGAGTCACCCTTCTCAACCCCACCTGACGAATTCCCGGATGTTTTTGAGGGATTAGGGGCACTGCCAGGAAAGTATCAAATCGTCATCGACAGAAACATTCCACCTTGTGTCCACGCCCCGAGACGAGTACCAGTGGCCCTGCGACAGCCCATCAAAGAAAAACTCGACGAACTGGTTGAACATAAAGTGCTTGTACCTGTTACAGAGCCTACGCAGTGGGTCTCCAGCATGCTTGCCATAGTGAAACCGAACAAGGTAAGGATTTGTATTGATCCCAGAGACCTCAACCGGGCAATACTCCGAGAATATTACCAGCTTCCCACAATCGATGAAGTTGCATCTCGGTTAACAGGCGCCAGGAAATTTACACTCTGTGATGCAAAGGATGGTTTCCATCAGATTCTACTAGATGACGCCTCAAGCTATTTGACAACATTCAACTCACCCTTTGGACGTTACCAGTGGACTCGTATGCCTTTTGGCATATCCAGCGCTCCAGAAGTTTGGCAACGACGAATGCACGAGTTCGTAGAGGATCTCGAGGGGGTCGAGGTCATCGCCGACAATTTCCTCAGTGCTGGGTTTGGTGAAACTGATGCGGAGGTCAATGCCAGCCTCGAAAAGAATGAACGTGCATTCTTGCAGAAATGCCGCCAGTGGAACCTCAAGCTAAACAAAACGAAATTAAAGCGAGCCCAAACCGAAGTGCGATTCATGGGACATCTCCTCACCCCAGAGGGCCTGAAAGCTGACCCATCCAAAGTGGAAGCCATCTTGGAAATGCCTTCGCCAAACAATGTCAAAGGACTTAAGAGATTCCTTGGGATGGTCAATTACTTGGCCAAGTTCTTACCCCTCTTGTCTGACATGACAGAACCCTTGAGAAGACTAGAAGACAAGGAAACAGAATGGTGCTGGCTGGAGCAACACCAGAAGGCATTCAACACTGTCAAGCGGTACTTAGCAGACGCCCCAGTGTTGAAATACTACGACATCAACAAAGAAGTTACTATTCAATGTGATGCTAGTGAGACCGGTCTAGGAGCTGTACTTATGCAACAGGGTCAACCCATTGCCTTCACGTCCAGAGCACTGACTGACACCGAAACCCGGTACGCCCAGATTGAAAAAGAGTTATTAGCTATTGTGTGGTCCACAAACAAGTTCAACCAGTACATACTAGGACGCGAAGTCGTACATATAGAATCTGACCATGAACCTCTGAAAGCGGTCTTCAGCAAGCCAATATACAGGTCTCCAAAAAGGCTCCAGAGGATGCTCATGGCTCTTCAGACCTATTGCTTGGAAGTTCATTACAAGAAAGGAGAACTTATGTGGATATCGGATGCCTTGAGTCGTGCTTACCACAACACAACGGAGTCTGCCCAACATGACAACAGTCTCATGTGCTCACTGGAGGAAATTGACCATGCTGAGGACGTCTCCATCGCCCCGCACAGGCTTGCCGAGTTCAGACGGGAAACAGCGAATGATACTGTGATGCAGAGTCTTATTGCATCAATAAAGAGTGGCTGGGCACTGTCCAAGAAAGAGGGTGACCCCAAATTAACTCCATATTATGACCTGAGAAGTGAACTTGTAGAGGACAAAGGAATAGTATTCCTCGGAGAACGGCTGGTGGTACCCACATCTATGAGGAAAGAAATGCTGAAACAAATTCACCGATCACACATTGGCATGGAGGGATGCCTACATTGTGCTAGAGAAGTGCTGTACTGGCCACTCATGAATGCCGAGGTGAAGGATTTTATTTCTAAGTGCTCAGTTTGTCAGTCCTATAAGCCTGATCAATGTCGCGAAGACATGCATCCCTACCCAGTGCCGTCACGCCCTTGGTCAATGCTGGCGGCTGATCTATTTGAACTGGGAAATCAGCAGTTCTTCATCCTTGTCGACTACTGGAGCGGGTTCTTTGAAGTCCAGGAGGTGAAAGTGGCAACATCTTCCAGTGTGATTGCTGCATGTAAAGTCCAGTTTTCTAGACATGGAATACCAGATGTGCTAGTTACCGATAATGGATCCCAATTTGTGTCATCAGCATTTAGTAAATTCACAAGTGAGTGGCAGTTTGAGCATCGATCCTCCAGCCCACGTTACCCTCAGTCAAATGGCCGCGCTGCAAATGCTGTTAAAACCTGTAAGAGCCTGATGAAGAAAGCAAAAGCTGATGGGGGAGACCCACTGCTAGCCTTTTTGGATTGGCGTAATACACCAACAGAAGGAATTGGATCCTCACCGGCTCAGAGGTTGATGGGACGCCGTACTCGAACCTTGCTGCCCACCCATAAGACACTGCTGACGCAATCAGGCCACTGGGCGACTGCAACCAAGCTAGCCAGTCGCAAAGCAAGACAGGAGCGTCAGTACAACAAGAAGTCTCGACCCTTGGATCACTTGCGATGTGGAGAGGCCATCCGCATGAGACTCCCTGGGAAACAGGAATGGACTCTGGGCACGTGTACACGTGTTCTGAGAAACCGGTCTTATGAAGTGGAAGTATGCGGAAGGCGTTATCGTCGAAACCGCCGTCAGTTGAGATCGACTCCTGAAATTCCTCCACCGATTAGCTCACAGGACCTTGGTCCGCCTGACACATACCCCCAAAAAGCCTGCGACGCTGAACTAGAGACCACTTGTAACTACGAGCAAGACAAAAGTGAGCCTCCAGTAACTAGTCCTAGTGTCAACAATGAGGTCAGCACTGAACCAGAGGTGGAATCAACATCAGTCTTACCATGTCGCTCAAATCGCAGATGTTCTCCGCCCGTGTGGCAACAGGACTATCACATGAACTGATAGTCACAACGAAATTTGAACTGACTGTACATTGATTGCAAGTTTCAAGTTTATCAAGTTTCAAGTTTATTAAGAGAAATAAAGAAAAATACAAAATCTGATGTACCACTGCTCGCAGTTAGCTATAGCTATTCGAGGCGAGCAGTGGCTTGACACTAAATAGAATAATTACAGTAACATTACAATTAACATTACAATTAAAATACTAAGTAGAGTTAATTATTATCGTACAATACATTAGAATAAGCTGAATACTGAATACAAAGTGAACAATTACAATACAATTACAATACTAAAAAGAATTAATTATTATCGCACAACACATTAAAATAAGCTGAATACTAAATACAAAGTGAAAAATTACAATTGCTTAAGTTCTGAACATTGAACACTGTTCTTGTTTTGTTTTGTTTTGTTCTTTTAAGTGCTTTCATTTAATCTTATATGAAGGGAAAGATGTAGCGATTTTTCGTCACGCAATTCTGCACGTGTTTCTGTGCGTGACGTCTGATCACCAGTTTGATTTCAGCCAATCAGCTACTTTTGTATGATCTCATAATTATGTAAGGACTAGACCCAAGACTGCATGTTCGCCGGACTTGTTATGTATGTTCCTCGGTCAGGCCGATTAAAATTGCCGTGTTGTACTCCTACTTGTTTGGTTATTGGCTTTGATATCGTTACAATTATCTCAGATGTTTTTTTTTTTGTTATTGCAACAACACAAGGGAATACAATGATACAATTACGAACAGTACACTATTACACTATTTAGATAACCTAAAGCACTCGAAATTGCTCTAATTATTTACAGTATTTGAATTACAATATCAACACGACTTACAGTGCACTACTAAGAAATACAATGATGACAAGGGGCAAAGCAAAAGCAAAAGAAAGGTGAAAGAAACTCCAGACCATTGAAAATAAGCTTAAAATATGCGAAAATGTTTTAGCAGAATCACCAACACAGGAAAACGTCGCTAAGCTCGAAGCTCTTAAGGCTGAATACGAAAGGGAATATGATTATATTGTAAGAGGCTTGATCATTCGTTCCTGGGCAACATGGTTCGAGCATGGAGAAAGGAACACCAAGTATTTCCTTAACTTAAAAAACAACAATAAAAGAAAAAGCTGTGTTAGAAAACTTGTTCAGGGAAATGGAAAAGAATACACAAACCCCAACATCATTTTAGAGGAAATTCATTCTTATTTTTTGAATCTTTACGACGAAAAATCGGAAATAGATATAAACGTATCAACCTGTCCTTTTCTGGGGAACTGCTCTTCTATTCCTACATTAAATGACGACCAGCGCGACCTGTGCGAGGGACAGCTGAAATATTCAGAATGTTACAAAGCTCTGTCTGCATTTGAAAACAATAAAACCCCTGGAAACGACGGGCTTACAATAGAATTTTATAAATTCTTTTGGCCAGAAATTGGTACGCTTCTTGTTGACTCCCTTAACTATGCTTACTGTCATGGAGAATTATCTAACACACAAAAACAAGCCGTAATAACATTAATCGAGAAAAAGGACAAAGACAGGAGATTGATCAAAATTTGGCGACCAATATCCCTCCTAAACGTGGACGTGAAAATTGGGTCAAAAGCTATCGCAAAAAGACTTGAAAAGGTTTTACCATATATCATTCATTATGATCAAAGTGCCTTTGTTAATGGACGGACTATTTTTGATGCAACCCGAACAATCAGTGACGTGATGGATTTTACAAAGGCAAGAGACTACAAAGGTATTATGACTGCTATAGATTTTGAGAAAGCCTTTGACTCCGTAAATTGGAATTTTTTATCAAAATCACCGGAATCTTTGGTTTTGGAGAGTCTTTTAGGGCTTGGATTGAAATGTTCTACAACAACATTTCGAGCTCTGTGACAAACAATGGTTGTTCAACCCCTTCTTTTAACCTCAAAAGAGGTGTCCGCCAAGGCGATCCACTTTCGCCATCCCTTTTTATCATAGTGCTTGAGCTGTTTGCTATTTCTGTGTGAAATGACAAACAAATAAGAGGTATTAAGGTAGATGGAAATGAACTGAAGTTAGTTATATTTGCAGATGATATGACATCATTTGTCTGAGACACGCGGTCACATCTCATTCTATTCAACACCATTAATCTTTTTAGTTCATACTCGGGCCTGTGTATAAATCATGACAAAATGGAAATTCTCTTACTTGGTAATATGGAAATAAAAGCGTCGGAACTAGGTGTAAAGGAGATAAGAAAGGTGGTTAAAATCCTTGGTGTCCACTTTACCCATAATCAAAATTTGTTTTACAAGATGAATTTTGAAACTATCGAGAAATCCCTGAGAGAATCTTTGAAAGGCTGGAGTTGGAGAGGTCTTACTTTGTTAGGGAGAATACAAGTAATCAAGTCATTCGCTATACCAAAAATTCTGTATCGAGCATCTCTTATCTCGACCAAGAAAGATTTCATTAAAATAATTAATAATCTACTATATTCGTTTGTTTGGAAGGGTAAGGACAAAGTTAAGCAAAATGCATTAATAAACTCCTTCGAGAAAGGGGGGTTAAAAATGCCAGACATAGAGTCCATGGTCAAAGCTCAAAGAGTACTATGCATCAAGAAATTCCTAGAAACCTACCCAGCAGGGTGGAAAGTTTTCTTAGGGTTTTACCTCAAGAAGGTAGGAGGTAAATTTTTGTTCCATTGTAACTTTGATTTTAAAAAGTTACCAATAGCTCTTCCAGACTTTTACAAAGAATGTATTTCAACTTGGTCGTCTTTGAGCGAGGACAACCCCTCCTCGCTTTCAGAGATAGTAAATCAGGTTTTATGGAACAACAGGTTTATATGCATTGATTCCAGGTCAGTTTATAGTGAAAAGCTTCTTGATGCAGGTTTAATAAAAATTGGCAACCTCTATGATGAAAATGGCGAGTTTAAATTGGATAAGGAGCCATGGCGTTCATCTCTCTCACCGGTTGATCACTTCCTAATTTTCCGTCTCCTCAATGCTTTTCCACAAGAGTGGTGTAAAGAATTAAAACTAAATAGGGCCTCTATCTACAGAAACACGCAACACCAAAACCTAAGTAGTTTCGCCCTGTGTATTGATGGTTAAAAAAAGTGTTTAGATAAGCTCTTTTCAAAATCATTGTACCAGATTTTTGTTTCTAAGATATCTTGTAAACCAACTGCAATGAAAAAATATGAGGAGGCATTTAATACAGAAACCTCCCATCTTGATTGGGAGAAAATTTATTTACTGCCTTTTAAAACAACTTTGCATACCAAATTAAGAGAGTTTCAATATAAAATTCTGAATAGAATTTTATATACAAACAAAATGTTGTTTAAATTCAAGAAAGTTGACTCCCCATTGTGTTATTTTTGCGGAAAGGAGCTTGAGACCTTAGAACATTTGTTTTTTTGTTGTCCAAGAGTGCACGCTTTCTGGGATGAAGTCACTGTCATGTTACATTCACAGGGCATAACTTTTAAGTCTCCTGATATTAAAGATATTTTTTTTGGTCTTTTTGACGCGCCTAATCATGACAGTGACGGAATCCTTCTTAATTACATTGTATTAGAAAGTAAGTATTTTATTTATCGTACCAAGCTCAATAAGACTTCTTTATCTTTCAAATCTCTTTTCGAAGGAATTAAAAATACGTTTCAAATAGAACGTTCTATAGCTACAAAGAATAACAAACTTGAGATCCATCAAAATAAATGGAAACCCATCCTCCAACTAATAGAACAATAGCTGACCTAATTTTTTTTCTTATAACAATACGTTATACGTTAACAATATTTTTTCAGTTTATTGTTTTATTTTATTTTATCCTTGTAGTGTAGCATTCTTTTCATTGTACAATATTTATAGTACATATTATAATACATATTTATGCATGTAGAAGTTGTAAGGTAGTTTGTTTACATGTTAAAACTGTAAAAAAAAAAACAAAAACAAATAAAATACAAAAAAAAAAAACCTCTGCGGTTCCGGGAGATGTTTCTCGGTGATCTTTTTCAGGTCTTGTACTTTTGCTGACTTCAAAGGGATTGCAGAGGAGTACACAGCTGGTGGTTGGCTGTTTGATGCCTCTCATTCCTTAATTGCCACTTTCTGCCACGGCTGGGAGGGGTCATGACTGGTCTTGATCCATACGTGGTCGAGGTGGTACATCACCACCGATTGCACTGTCTTAGGATCAAGTTCTGATCCCCAGCCAACGTTGAATCTGTGGATCTGCTGGAATCGCACAGGGTTTCCGTCAGGTTCTTTCTTCTGGAGGCAATACTTGTGGTCTAGGTGCGTCTTCCAACTCTTGAAATCTTCCTGCTTCATTTTTGTGACCTTAAAGGGGTTTCTCAGGTTGGCTCCCTCAATATGGCCCAATCCTCGGGTAGGAGAACCGTACTGCTCTTCTTCGTCTTCTCGATCAGAGCAAAGTCGCGATCGTTTTCAAGGTACGAATGTCCACGTACCATGAACTTGTGTTCGATTGACTCGAACACTCCTCGCTTGAAGAGGTCTATGTAATAAAAAAGAAAAGTGTGGTTCTTGTTCTGTCCACCACACCCATCTGAGTAGGAAATTAGAGATCTGAAGAAAAGAACAGAACAGTCACTTTTAATAATGTTACTTTGCAGCTTGGACATAAGATTGCAGCTAAGAGGTTTCCCGTTTTTTAAGGTTCTTCAATTAGTAGTTCAAAACTTGAAATAAGGGATTTTTAAGACTATGCTATATTATATGATTATTTTTTTATTTTTTTCCCAACAATTTATTTATTTATTGTAAGACACACGCAATTTACAATGCTAACGTAACTTACATCACTAACACTACTTACAATATAACATTCCTTACTTACTTACCAATACTTACCCTATTTACAATATTATAGTTACTTACAATACTAACATTACTTACAATATTAACATTTCTTATAATGCTTACCCTATATTACCCAATATTATAGTTACTTGCAATGCTAACGTTCCTTACCGTATGAACATTACTGTTTTTACGATGCAATGTTTACATTCTCTCCTGCATTGGTAATAGTTACACATTTTTTTGGACAACTAGTCTTTTTTTATTGTCATCACAATCCTCTACTTACAAAACTATACTAGCGTTACTTAAAAAAATTACATTACTTACATTACGGGCTACTTACTCTACTAACAATGCAATACAATACTCTACTTTGTTCACGTTAAGAACAAAATTACATTATTACATTACCCCCCCAAAAAAAGTACGTATATGCATCTACATATATACCCATATACACATGCGCATGCTCATATATATACCTATATATACGTACACACATACATATATACATGTACAGCTCTATTTAGTTGAATAACAAACTAGATAAAAAAATCCATTTGTTTTTGAAAAAATTATCATTATTGTTTTTTAAACTTATGAAACATTCAATTTCATACCTCATTTTCAGTCTGACCTTAAATCTCTGTAAGTCAGGGTACCTCTGATCTCTCCTGCAGTCTCATAAATACAATTTTCCGATAATGATAAAAAATTTTAGAAGGTTTAGAAGTGAAGAATTTTGAGAGGAGATTATTCCCACTGCTACATCTTGAAGTGATAATTGGATCCTGTCATTCGTTAGAGAGAGCCAATAACACTTGAAATTAGACCAAAACAACCTTGAATGACTGCATAGAAAAAGAAAGTGGTGTAGTGTTTCAGGTACTGTCTCACAAAAAACTACAGAGATTACTCTCTTTGAAACCAATTTTATGCAATTTAACATTAGTGTACAGAATAGAGTTTAATATTTTGTATTGAAAAGCTTTTACGTATGGGTCAAAAGAAACACTATGAGGAAGTATAAAGACTTGTTTCAGCTGGTCAATAGACAGGTGGAATTCGCTTCTTAAATTAATAGTAGCATTTGGAAATTGCGCTTTATTACTGATTAATAAATTATGATAATCTCTTGTTTTTTTTTTCTGTTACATCAAAGGTGTTATTTTTTATTTTAAGGATTGGAGTAGGTCCTGGATAATTCTGAGGAGTATATAATTTAAGGTTACTTGGTATAGAATGACGGAGTCCTGCCCACATTAAAAGATTTGTTTTGCTAAGTTTGCGTGTGACACAGTTAAATGATTCTTCAATGTTCAAATGAAATAACAGATCCTTAACAAAAAGTATTCCAGTTTCAAAATACTTTTTATAGTAAACAGGTTTATTTCCAATGCGTATCTCTTTATTGTTCCAAATTATATAACACCAATTACGTTCTGAATCAAAGGTACTTCGAAAATGAGTCCACCAACTCAGGAGTTCATAGTAGAATTGAGAAAATTTTGGATAATCTTTCAAGTCATAATTACAGTTAATGAAGAATAGACCACCGAAGCATTCTAAAAGGTAACATAGGTAGCTTTTCCATGTTCCACCATTTTCACTAAATATTTGTTTTAGCCATGCTAATCTTAGAGATACAATCATACTATCTACGTCAATCATTTTTAAGCCTCCATGTTCAAAATCGTTTATTGTCGACGCTCGAGTAACTTTGTCTGTCCCTTTCCATAGAAATTTAAATAACAACCTGCTTAAATCCTTTACCAATTCCTTGGGGGTTGGAAGTAGGGACGATATATACACAAATTTAGGAATTAGCAAAGATTTTATGATTGTCACTTTACCATAAATGGAAAGACCTCTTGACGACCAGATATTAATAAGTTTTTTAATAGAATCCAATCTTTCTATGAAATTTTTTTCGTGAAGTAACTTAATATCATACGTAAAATATACTCCAAGGGCATCTATTGGCTCATCTGGCCATTTGATTCCAAAAGGTTTTGATTTGCTGTGTCTAGCGGATCCAATCCACATTCCTTCTGTCTTTGTGCAGTTGATCTTTAAACCAGAAAAACTTCTAAAAAAGTCTAGCAATTTGAAAAGTGCTGCAGCCAAATTTTTTTCTGATAAAATGGCTGTGGAATCATCAGCATATTGCAAAAGCTTTGTTTCTTCTTTTCCGATAAGGATTCCCTTTATTTCGGAATTTTGTCTAATGGCAATCGCCAATGTTTCAATGGCCAAAACAAAGAGATAAGGGGAGAGAGGATCACCTTGCCTCACACCGTGCTCAAGCTTAAAGTATTCCGAGAATGAGCCATTATTCAGAGTGCAGCTTTCTATATTTTTGTAAAATGTTTTAACCCATCTCATAAAGTCCTCTCCAAAATTGAAAGCTTCCAAACATTTGTAAAGGAAATCCCACTCTAATGAGTCAAAAGCTTTATGAAAATCTATAAAGATCATGAGACCAGAGATATTTTTATCAAGAGTGAAGTCTATAATATCAAAAAGTGATCTTACGGTTTCCCCAATAAAACGATCTTTAATGCATCCAGTTTGATTGTGACGGATAACACTTAGAAGTACTTCCTTTATTCTTGCAGCAAGTACTTTGGTCATAATTTTCGTATCAACGTTTAGAAGTGAAATGGGCCGCCAATTCTCTAAAGAGGAACGATCTTTTCCTTTTTCCTCTATAAGAGTAATAACAGCTTGCTTTTGTGACACAGACATTTCGCCTTTTTCGAAACACTCATTTATGGAATTAATGAAAGGGTCACTTATTAAAGACCAGAATTTTTTATAAAACTCAATGGGAATCCCATCATTTCCTGGCGTCTTGTTATTTTCGAAACTATCTAGTAATTTATAACACTCACCAGCAGAAATTTTTCCTTCGCAAGAAGTTTTATCTGTTTCTGACAACTTGGGTATATTAAGATTATCTAGAAAAAGTGAGATTGTCTCACTGTTATTTGACATTCTATTAGTGCTTTGATATAATTCTTGGTAGAAACGCTTCTGCTCATTTAAAATCTTGAAGGGATCTGTGGTGAGGACTCCATTTATATCCAATTTGCGAATATGCTTTTCCACATGATTTCTCTTTTCTAAATTAAGAAAATATTTAGAACTTCTCTCACCATGTTCGTACCACCTGGCTCGTGACCTTATTATTATTCCTTCAACTTTCTTTTCATAAAATGTTTCCAATTCTTCCTGAGCTATCCAGAGAAGAGTTAAGTTTGCATCATTTGAGTCATTCTCAAATCTTTGTTTTGCTTTGTTATATTTGTTTTGAAGGTTCATTTCTCTTTCTTTCATTGTTTTGCTCTTTTTTTTTGAATGTTGTATCGAAAAATTTCTTATATTATATTTCAGCCAATCCCAGACACATCGATAGTCCGAAAGCTCTCTGCGACCTTCCTCTACCCAGGCAGGGATCATTTTTGAGATAGCTTCCACATAATCATCATCATCTAACAAAGTGCAATTCATTTTCCAATAACCTGGGCCCGGCGCGCTATTATCTAAGAAGGCAAGTTCTAAGCAAATTGCGGAATGATCAGTTTTGATTGCTGGGATTATTTTCACTGTTTTCACACAGTCATGCAAATTGTTAGAAATCAGCCAATAATCAAGACGACAGAAGATTTTTTGACGTTGTTGACTCCATGTAAAGCTCTTAACTCCAGGATTCTTAACTCTCCATATATCTATTACGTCTAATTCATTCTGTAAACAATCAATGCTTGATATAACGGCTTTTCTGGGAGTTAAAATGCCACCCTTTTTATCCAGAGCGGGGTCCAAAGGGCAATTCCAATCCCCTCCGATTATGATATTTTCTTCAGAATCTAATTAAGCTTTCATTTTGTAACAAATTTAGTAGATTTGTGAAGAAATGTGTAAGCTCCGTATTTTTGTTCGGTGCGTATACATTAATCAGAACTACAGGCTTTTCTTGAATCTCCGCTTTGAGAATTATGTACCTCCCCTCGGGGTCTAACAGCCTCGAGTGTATTTTGTAATCAACACCTCTCTTAAAAAGAACTGCTACCCCGCGAGCATCAGAGGTCCCAGGGGCGCTTATTATTTCTGCACCCCATTCATGTTTCCAAGACATTTTATGTTCTATTGTTAAATGTGTTTCTTGCCAAAAAATAAAATCTGCATTCCGTTTTCGGCACCAAGTGAAAATAGCTCTTCTCTTTTTAAAATTGCTTAAGCCTCTCACATTTACGGATAATAATTTGACTGACTCACTCATCCAAATTGTTTACATATCCTGAACTGCAGAAGAGATATATCCAATCCCTGATTTTTCGTTGATAGGTGAATAAAATAATTAAAGGTACGGTCATTAAGTTTAGAGGTAAAATTACTTTGTAAGCACAAATAAACAAAAGACTTCACATGCAATTTAAACCTGATCAAAAAGCGAAATCTGCTTATGTAGACTGAAAGAACAGCACGAAAACAATTTCTAAACCAAACAGTTGGACAACAACAAATACCAGCCAAACTTATGCTTACGCTTAAACTAGTGGGATATACGCAAAACACAAAAACAAACATTCGACAACTTATTCGGAGCATCTCTGCAGCCGGGCTTTAGTCCTCACCCACCAAGAACTTACATAATTGAACCATAGAATGGGAGATTGTTTGTTTCAATTCCTCTGTATACCTGCCCATTAATTATCAGCCTGTCCACTTTAAAAAAGGCGGTGTTCTTCTCTTGCTTGGCCTTTTTAAGTACCGGATATAGAGTTCTGTGAATGTTTTCAATTTCTTTGGGATAATCATTGGCAATTGCGGTGCTGGAACCCTTTAAATTTTTAATAAAGGACCAGACAAATTCTTTATCTTGAAAAAAGCTGAATCTAACAATTATCGGTCTGGGCTTGTTGCTCTGTCTCGTGGGTAACCGATGGACTCGCTCGAAGCGAATTACGTCGACATTATATTATATGATTATATCACTAAGCTGTTTACACAGATCTATTAACTAAAGGACGTCGCATGGTTTGAGGTTTTCGGAAAGCAAGTGCTACAATATTGCACAGAAACTATTGGGAAATTATAAAATTTCTGACTTTACTCCAATGCTAAACGCAGGTTGTTGTCAATTGGTAGACAGTGATGTCGATCCAAACACTCCTTGGATATAAAGCTTTGTATGTGAATAGTGGATAGAAAATTTTGACATCTCGCCGAGCCACCTGAAAAGGCATCTGCCGCAGAGCCCGGTACTTCTTATTATTGGAGCCCGCTTTAAATTCTAATATTTACTTTTCTTCTCCATATACTTTTTTTCTCTTTGTGGTAATTCTTCTATAGTTGTCTCTGCATGTACACTGCTACTAGGATACTCAACAGCAGTCTGGGATTTCTTTGACTAAACATGAGTTAAGTTAGCTTTTTTTCCCCATTGACTTGAAATCTAGTACGTTTAATACGAGGAATCTTTGTCTATTTTTCTCTACTTTCCGCACTGAACACGTGAACACTTGCTGCCAAGATGTCACGACAACATTTGCTTTTTGTTGGTTAGATTCGTTACTGAGTTAACCCATGCCTGATGGGGCGTTCAACTTTCAACAAACCTAAGATTTGAGAACCGTAGCCAGGATAAGACATCTTAAAAATTATAAAAAGAACGCTCACTGGCTATATATAGATAAAAAACTTTCAAGCTTTTGGCTGTTAGGCTACAGCTTTCAATGGATAAAATGAAAAAACTGGTAGAATCGTGGCGCACGGCTTCAATACACCATGCAGATAACAATTCGAGGCCGCTCCCCAATCAATACTCTATTCTTTTAAAAAAGAACAATTTAGTTTTTTTTGACACTTACACACATATTTTTTCTCCTGTTTAATATATTCTTTTTATTAGTCCCATATTAGTTGCTTGTTTGCAGTGTCACGGCATTCAAAATGGATCAAAATAAAAAAATCAAAACTGTTCAATAGATTGAGTCCAGAATCTGGGAAAAGAAAGAAGGTAAACATGCAAAGACTCTTGCCAAGATTAAGGTCACAGCAATTTTCTTTTGGAAGATATGCGGAGAAACGTTTTCCCCAAATTTATTGTGACGTTTGCAATGTCAGCTCATTGCGTGACGGAAATGGACATGCGCAATAGCTACTAGGGGCGAGGCTCAAAGTTCAATTGAGGTTCAAGTGATTGTGTAGTCATTATCGTATAAACGTGCGCGCCTTTCCTAAACGTCAAAGTTCTTTATTCTTGCACTGAAAGGGAAAAGAGGTATGATTATGTCTTTTAATTTAAGTTTGAGCTTTCTGTCGATTAAGCCGCATGGATTATGAATTTTGTCTGTAAAATCGTCAATCAGATATTGTGCTGTTTTGTATGAACATTTTATCTCACGCAGAGTTCCAATGTATTTTAATCTTGTCTAGTTTCAGCGAACGATTCTATATTATGTTGTGTCCAATTAGTGTATTGTTATCGTTTTGTTACAGTTTTACGTGGTATTAAATAATGAAATCAAAACTAGGAGCGTATGGTTTTCTGAAACGTCAACGACATCTACATTTATAGAGATTTGTATTGAGACGCCATGCTGGTGTCCATCCAGATGGGCACCAACATGGCGTCCGAAAACCAGCAGAAAGATCTGTCACTGAGTTTTGCTACAAAAGTGTGAATTTATCTCCCGAAGAACTCAAAAATGTAACAATAATACTTTATTCTAATACAAGAATAGCCAAATTCCCCGAAATAAGTCACTTTTTAAACCAACATCACAGCTCTCTCGGCTGTCATGTAAATGCCGCGTCACGCAAAAGCTTAGAAATTCAAGCGTACTCTATCACTAAGCCAAGAACCCATTCGGAGTGAAAATGTGTATGAATATCAGTTTTTAGCTGCTCTTATTCATCATGAAAGTAAAATCTCAGGAGGATCAATAGCTCTGAAGTTTGAATAGTACTTGTCGAGTTTTTCCATTTTATCCATTGAAGGCTGTAGCCTGACAGCCGAAAGCTTGAAAGTTTTTTATCTATATATATATAGCCAGTGATCGTTCTTTTTACAATTTTTAAGAGACCTAAGGCTGCCCTACTTCTGACTTTGCCGCCATTTACTGCAGAGGTTTGCTATTGTGTTCTCGATTAAGGACTTCACTTGAGTAAAGCTAAAACAAAACCAAAGTAAACATATCTCTCTTTTTTGTGAGTTGGTCTGTGAAACGGCTGATTCTGGAAAGCTTATACAAAACCCTTAAATAGAGAGAACATCCCTCGACAGATGTAAACAAATGTGGGTCCTTTCTTAGAAACGACTTTAGTAGTTAAGACGTTAACAAACCTGACGAGTTATTAGTAATGATATTAAATAGGAAATTACCTCGCTCCAGTTCCATTGTCATTAAAAATGTTTGGAGGCAGGAGAAGACCTCCGCGCTTTCTCTCTTGGTTGTCGTCTCAGACCAAACGTGCATGTAACCTAAATAACAATAACAAGTATTATTTAATCAACCAATTAATTGTGTTAATAGGACTGAGCAGAATCCAATTCCGTCTGTAATCAAACGAGTGACTAACAAAATCAGACGACCGCGTATAGTGGGAGTCCAATTTGTTTAATAATTTAACAAATCGGACTCCCACTATACGCGGTCGTCCGAGTATTACGAGTATGATTGGAGACAGAATTGGACGACACGAAGTCCATAACATGACCATAACCGCGCCAATTCTGGGCTGGGCGCGACTGAACAAATACGGCATTCTAATATTTCAGAGAGTGCTAGCAACCTCCCTGGCTATCTCAATTTCAACAACATGTGATATAGTCTAGCACTCGCATGCCTTCCTCGTTTATAACTATGAACATCCCTATTTCCTATTGATTCCGTAATGTTATCCATTAGTCCATTTTTACTTTTATGAACTTACATACAGCGATGATATTTAGAAAATTATAGGACCGAAACGTTATAAAAGAGTTTTGCTTTTCAGCTTTTTTTTAAGTCAGAAGTTGTCCTTCCCCGATCTCCTTCTACTACTGACTTGTGGTGTCGTAGCACCTTTTCTTAGCTTGAAGCACCGTGTAACTCATGCACTATATACAGGTATGTACATATACATACCTCTCCCCTGCACGCAATTGTGGATTCCAAAATTATATGTCCACAATTGTTGAAGATAAAACATGTCATTATGGCGCAGACTGGGTGTTTCCAGGTTCTGTTGGAAGTCAAAGGTAATGACATCACGCAGTCTTGGCTTTTATGTTTCACTCCACCATAGAGTCGCCTTTTGCCCGACCAGGTAATGATGGCAGCCTTATAGACAAACGAAACAAAATTATTGTACCCATCAAAGGAAAAATATTACATGCAGGTTTTGTTTTACAAGCGAACGTTATTATAACGGTAAGAAAGTAAATATGCCAGGAGTGGGATTGACCAAAGTAAATCTCAGTTATTGAGGATATTGTTCTCATTGAATTTATAAAATAAAAAGTGGGGATCACTGCGCTCGTTTAAGAGAAAAGGAGCATTTATTTCCATATCGAGCTTAGATTGAGGGAAATCTCTTACGTTTTGTACGCGCGCGCACTCATGGGCGCTTGCTGATGGCGGAAAAATCGTCCGCAGTAGGAAAGCGTAATGCAAAACTAGGGAATCGCCTTAAGGTGGTTCCCTAGAGTTATTACGAAACACCCTCCCTATAGAGCGCGTTAGGAAAGGAAACGTAGTTAATTTCTCTTAAAGTTTTCACCTTAGAGATTTACCAGTATGGGTACTGTTAAAATAAGGCTTATGTTTTGGCTGTCAATTTTTGGATTAAGGCCATTACCATGGTAACATCTCATCTAATGACAGGCAGATATATTCCTCATTTTGACCTAAACTCCTTAATATTTATACTTTCCTTCGATTAATTTTTTTTCATATTTCACCACATCATGGAAATGATATTGCTGGACGTTTTGAACTGGTAAAAAGTCACGGTTGTTCAGACGGTTTTTCCAATATTCTGTAATTTCTCATTATTCTAAATATATGAGATTAGCTCTGACAGATTTTAACAAAAATAGGGTATTTTATAGGAATTGTATGTGGTTACAATGAAGACAATTTAAAAAAATTCACCAAAGAAAACGTGAGAAAATTAGCATTTATTTTCTCATGTGACGTCACAAAAATCAGAAAAACACGCATGGTATCGCACGTGGGTACTCATTTTGGCGCGCACGAGAAAGTAAGAGTAAATTAGAGCTCTTTTAGCGGTTATTTATAGAGCTTTTTTGTCATATTTTTTTGGCCTAGGCTTAAACACATGTTTGAACGGAGTTTGAAACTATTGCTACTTACACCGAAGTGATTTAACGCCTTGCAAGTGCTGAAGTGATTTCGTTACTGCTTAGGCTTACTTGCGTCATTTTTGAACGCGCAATTAATATTGACGTTTGGCAGGTGCACGCTATCGAGTCTCAGTAAAACTCTAGGGAGCCACCTTAAAAGTACACATTTATTTGACTACAGGTCTAAATGCTCTTCAAGGTGTGTGTGACGCAAAGCGTTGTAATCCGTGAAAGGAAAGAGGAAAAACAATGCCCCCCTCTTCCCTTGTGATGATAATTCTGTAGGCTAGGCTTGGTCACGTTACACGGCTTCCTGATGCTACAGTCACTCGAATGTATGAATGGAGCAGAGTTTATAAGGGCAGAAATCTTTTATGTTTGACACAAAACGACCTAAAAGACGAAAGCTAAAATACGTAAATTTACCGTACCTTCTATTCGGATTGTCATTCCGGGAATAATGTGACTCCTGTACTGGGTAGCTATTTATGTGATCTCTGACCTGAGAGAGCAAACAACAGACATGAATGTGATATATCATTATTGTTTTGACATGTTTTGAAATCTATTTATCGAATCAGTCATTTTTTTCTTTGAGCTTGTTTCATTGCATTTCAACTTATTTATTGACGGCGGGGCCCAACTTGGGCTATAATATTTGTACCAACTCATCTATTGAAAATAACCCGAAGAATCAACTGTTGTAAACAAGTAAGTAAAAATCGTTGACCTTAGGTAGTTACCTTTTGCTTCATTTCCTCAGTGATTCGATGGGGCCTGATTGGGTGTTTTCCCCTCATATCCGTTATGTTCTCTTTTTCTCGTACCACCATCACTTTCTTTTCACTTATGCCATGAATTGACAAAAATGCCTGTGAACAGACCTGCAAATAAAACCGTAAATCAGATAATGTTGAGATCAACGACAAGTCTCCCTAACTGCGGATAAAATATTCCCCCAGGTATTTAAGTCACTTTTTTTCGTGCTTAGTGCGTTTGAACTCTGCTGTTGCAAATAAAGCCATTTTTTATTTCCAGCTAATGTTTTGACTTCAAAGTTGAACTGAATTAATTTTCCCAAAGTTTGCTCGTTAAGTCTATATTTTTTCTTGTCAAGCTTTATTACTCTTCCCTTAAGTATTTTCGTGTAGCACAAACATGTTATGTTTTCGTACATTTGTTTGGAATCTTTTCACCACAATTGTAACCTTTGGAAAATATAGGAGCACTTATAAATTTCCGTTTGCATTCTTTTATGCATGACAAAAAAGCACACCAAACTTCACCTTATGATTGGTATTCCAGTATTTTGTAACTCAATCAACTCAACTCAATCAAGTCGGCATATTTTTCTCTCATTGACAATGTTATTAATTGATAAAAAATGATATCCTTCTTTTCATAAATTGTGACAGACCTTTTTCTATTTCAACTAACATTAAGTGAAAAAACTGACATATGATGGCATACCTCTACCCTCATCAATTCCTTAGTTGAAACAAAATACGAACATCTCTGGCGTTTAAGCCCCACGGTGTCTTCCTTCTCTATGAGACTGCGAAGGTAAGCATTCTGAAGATTACTGTCACCCAGCTCGTGGAAATTTGAAAACAATCGTTCCCTTTCAGTTCGGTCTATCTGTAACAAGAGAGAGCAATCAATCAATCAATCAATCAAGTTTAATGTCAATACGTGAGGCATGGTTACCCAGTTGCCCGAGCCAGAGGCTCATGTTTAAAACGTATGACTATATCTATAATTAAAACTATGTAAAATATATAATTAGATTTAAAAAAAAAAAAAAAAAAAAAAACAGCTACGAGTAAAAAACTAGACAGGATAAAAAATTACATATACTATTAGAAAACTAATGGAAATAAAACTATATACAAGAATTACAATGACAGCTAGGCCCTAATTTGCTAAAATTAAAAGCTTTTAGTTTACGAGTGAAGTCACTAAAAGTACTAGATGTTTTAATATGTACAGGCAGTTTATTCCAGAGGCGACTTACTATATATGTAAACGAGTTATGGAAGAATTTATTATTGTAGCCAGATAGTTCCAGATTAATGCCCTTGCTTCTTAAATTATATTTAGTATAACGAAACTGAAAATTTTTTTTTGATATATCGCGGACCGTTAGTATTCATGCAATTATATAATAAGGCAAGAGAACTATAATAGCGTCTGTGTTCAAGAGACTGCATATCACTCAAAGGTAATATAGAATCATAGTCAAGATTGTTACCTAGATTTAATAGAGTTTTAAGTGCAAATTTGTTGGCTGACTCTAATTTAGAGTTCATAGTTTTATTTATTCCAATAAGTAAGGGACTGCAGTATTCCAAATGAGGAAGCAGGTAGGCCTTGTAAAGTGATAGGGACACTCTGTGAGGCATCAGTCTTTTGAGACGTCTTAGAACACCAATCTTGGCATAGACTTTCTTGAGCATGTTGGATATATGTTCACAGAAAGTCAATTTATTATCAATAGTCACCCCAAGAATAGGTGCAATAGGTAAATGTACTTGTATACTTAGTAGGTTTAATTGTTTATCGGCATCCTAACAGCGAAACGTTTTTGCCCTTAGACTGCAGCCTTAATCAGTATACATTTTCGTGCTAACGTCCTTAAGCCATGAAAGTAGCGAATCTTTGTAACAAGCAGGAATATCAGTTATAAAAACAGTTGCGGGATCTCACTGACAAATCATACATACTCGCTTTTATGCTTTTATATGTAAGTTTTTACGGAACTGCTTGTCTTTTTTTTTACGTGTTTCCCGACTTACTTTGAAAAAAAGTGGAGTTCATCCGTTATCCGATTTAGTGGCTTTGCTATAATACTATACGAGAGCCAAATATGACATACAAAGTAAGTGATTACCCTCTCAAAACAATCAAGTGGACAAAAACAGTGTGGTCTGATCTTTCTGGCGGCCACCTTTTCGCCGCGATAGTTGGTGGTTTCCTTCCCACAGTTCCGCGCCGCTTTTCTGACATTTTTCTTACACCTAAATGAATGCAACATGAGAAAATTAGTATCCTTTTCCTTTTTCGGTTTTGTAACTACTGTCGTATCCACTGTTCTGTTAGACTTTCAGAAAAGTCCTTCATCTTGTTTATTCATTACATGCCGAACGAGAATATATTTTTTCTTAACTAGCTGCCAATCTAATGCAGTATGCCGTCTCAAAATCATGTTTAGTTTTGTATCGTGATTCAACCAATCTTTGAGAAAACTTAACGAAAAACAGCCAAACTTGACAGTACTTTTGATTAAAATACATTAATTTTTTCTCAGTTCGTGAGCGGGCAGAATTCAACAAATCCTGTAATCTGATTGGTTCCGGGTACGCGTGGGTTCTGGGAGCAAGCGGAATTTTCCCTGTCCGCTGGGCGGGATCTTCGTGTTGATGTATTTCTGTGAACGAATCAGAGTTAATCGGCCGGTCATCTCTTTTGATTTTTACATACTTCAATTGATTATAAATCAAAGCAAGATAATCTCTATTCACTGACAAGGGAAGTCACTGTAAGTAAACTCAATTGAGTGTTTTGTAGTCGTGAGAGTTTGTTTAGTTGTTTGTAGTTTCGCGCTGCAATGGAGCGTGATACTGTACTTGTTTCGCCGTAACTTTGTAAGTGAAAACAGGCCAATTTCAGTTGATGGAACAGAGAATTAACTCTGAAGTGTAATTTAAAGTGCTAAATTGAACCCATGAATAACCCACTGGGCGTTAGCCCTAGTAAAGGGAATCAGGGAACCACACGAGGTAAAGAAAAAATCTTTTGACCTCGGTGGGAATCGAACCCACGACCTCCGGATTTGATCTTCCGTTACTCTGCCGACTGAGCTACGAGGTCGGACAGAGAAAGTCGGGGACGATTTAGGTGGTGAATCGCGGCGAAGAGAAAGTAAGGGTACATATGAATGTTGTGCCGCGTAGCACTATGAACACAAATGGTGGAACAGAGAATTAACTCTGAAGTGTAATTTAAAGTGCTAAAGTGATCAAATCCGGAGGTCGTGGGTTCGATTCCCACCGAGGTCAAAAGATTTTTTCTTTACCTCGTGTGGTTCCCTGATTCCCTTTACTAGGGCTAACGCCCAGTGGGTTATTCATGGGTTCAATTTAGCACTTTAAATTACACTTCAGAGTTAATTCTCTGTTCCACCATTTGTGTTCATAGTGCTACGCGGCACAACATTCATATGTACCCTTACTTTCTCTTCGCCGCGATTCACCACCTAAATGGTCCCCGACTTTCTCTGTCCGACCTCGTAGCTCAGTCGGCAGAGTAACGGAAGATCAAATCCGGAGGTCGTGGGTTCGATTCCCACCGAGGTCAAAAGATTTTTTCTTTACCTCGTGTGGTTCCCTGATTCCCTTTACTAGGGCTAACGCCCAGTGGGTTATTCATGGGTTCAATTTAGCACTTTAAATTACACTTCAGAGTTAATTCTCTGTTCCACCATTTGTGTTCATAGTGCTACGCGGCACAACATTCATATGTACCCTTACTTTCTCTTCGCCGCGATTCACCACCTAAATCGTCCCCGACTTTCTCTGTCCGACCTCGTAGCTCAGTCGGCAGAGTAACGGAAGATCAAATCCGGAGGTCGTGGGTTCGATTCCCACCGAGGTCAAAAGATTTTTTCTTTACCTCGTGTGGTTCCCTGATTCCCTTTACTAGGGATAACGCCCAGTGGGTTATTCATGGGTTCAATTTAGCACTTTAAATTACACTTCAGAGTTAATTCTCTGTTCCACCATTTGTGTTCATAGTGCTACGCGGCACAACATTCATATGTACCCCCAATTTCAGTTGAGTTTGGCTCTCAGATCGTTGCCGTGTTTTACTAGAATTTCTGTGGTAAACACGAATTTAATTCCTCTACTATTCTACCATGGGTGCGAGAGGGAGTTTTTTTGCAGTGAAGCCGTTAACAGTAAGTGGTGAAGTCGCGATCGTTGGCGAGCGTTAAAAAACCCTCTGGTCCTGGATGTTACAACCCTCTGGCACCGAGTGTACAGCTACTCTTTTTGCGATAGAAAAGTCAGATTTCAAGAGATTTCAATATTCGCAACGACTGACAGAAATTGTTTTTGTAGTACAACAGACTTAAAACTTTGCATAAAATTTCACACCAGAAAAAAACTATTTTGGACAACCCAACTGGTGAACTAAATGCACAATTATACGGCAGCTCGTAAGCCGTTTCAATAACAAAGTATCACAAACAAGCTAATTTGTAATTGAAACCAGTTTTAATACCACAAGAACAAAAAAGACAAACTTGTTATTTGCCGGTTTAGGAAGTTAAGAACGCGGAAATTAACTCTGCACTTAATTAACGTCGCCGATTCGCATTAATTTCATGGAGCCTTAATTTCCTGTAATAAGGCATAGTCCTATTCGCGCCCAAAGAATTGCCATGGATACTGGTCTGTAATAAAATTTTCTGATTGCTGGCGAACTACGTGCGCTTGCAACTTTTACGGTTTATGCAACACACTTTTGATGATTAAAACTCTGAGAAACCGAGGGCGCCTTCACATACTTATTAGAACTCGAACTCGAATTGACCAGATAATCACCAGTCTTCCAGCCAAGTGTGAAATAGGAAAACAAACCCGTCCGTTCTCTTTTTTATTGAAATCCGCAAGAGAACATTTCTTTCCTTAACAAAAGCTTTGAATAGAAATCAATCATCAACAAACACAGCCTTAATGGAAATCCAGCAGAAAAGTAGGCTAGGAATTTATCATTTTGTAAATCTTGAAACGGCCTACGTTTAGAGCGTTATCTTGGGGTGCATAAAGGTTTTTTTATGGACATTAAATCAAGAACATTTTCGCGCATGCTAGCAAATATCGACAATTTACGCACCAATAAATCGGAGAATTTGCTGATAAATGCATTCGATTGGGAGGCAAACTAGCCTCCCACGCAGACGTTCTTAGGCTTGTCACGCGTTCCTCCCCACGAACGTCTGCTCAACGGAGCGGCCACTTCCGTTCGCTGGTGGTTAGCCAATCATAGCTTCTCTGCCTATTCGTGGAAAGCTGGACTTTGACCCTACGCTTCGTTCCCGCGACAACATGGCGGACCTTGGCGTGGTTTTGCTGCAAGTGTGCCAAAAATTCGGTATTACAGAGTCAAATCCTCTCCAGAAAGAAGCGATTGCTAGTTTTGTGATAAAAAAGGGAGATGTATTTGTTAATTTATCAAGCCCTCCCATTGATTTTTGATGTGTTGCTCGAAGCTCCAGGCCATATCGTTGCTGTGATCTCGCCACTGGTAAATCTTATGAAAGATAGACGAGGAAAAAGCGAAGGGTGTGGAAAGGGTGTCTTCTCGATCGTTTATGGTAGTCCGGAGGCATGGCTGAAAATTGAACGCTGGCGAAAGGTGTTATCAAGCGACATGTATTCACGAAAACTGTGTGCGATCGCAGTCGACGAAGCTTATGTAATAAAGCAGTGGTAAGCAAACTTTAACCGGGTTTTAACGTTTTATATGCGTAACATGACGAGACGCAGCGGGGTCTATCTGTAAGTACCTCAAAGGAATGCGGGGTTGATGGACCCGCATTCCTTACATATTTTTTATGTTCGGCTGTCAGGAATCAACGTGAGCAAAATAATACGTGTCAAAATCCGCCGCCGCAGCTGTCAAAAATCATTTTTGTCACCGGAAGTACAGATTCGAATTATTTGGTCTGCGTAAAACTTGGCGCTACAAAGCCGCCAAACAAAACAAGCGGCAAAGCCTTTGCCGCTCGTTTTTGCACTTCGTGCTGCGCGCTCAAATTGCTTAAACGGCCAAGCAACGCAGGCTATGGATATTTTTGTATGCAGCGGGTCACTGAGAAAGTTTCTTTATTTGGATCCATGAATTTGAGCAGACAAAGCTACAGACAAAGCTTAAGATGATCCACAATTACAGAAATTAATTACGTATAAATTTTTCGTCCATTCGTTTCTGTTATCCGAGGAGCTAATTTTTCCCTCAATGAAAACTGTCGAGTGTATGATAGAGATAACAGAAAGCGCATTTGCGACAAACCATTTAAAGCTTCGTGCTCTTATGTAAGCACCACGAGAAAAAAAAAACATTCTTTGCAGTGCAAGGCATTCATTTATTCTTATTTATTTATTCTTCCAATTCATTTTTCCGATTTCCGTCAAGTTCAATATCCAGTTCCATGAATGCCCCTGAAAGCCTTCGTGATAACTGAGCAGTTAAAATTAAAAACAGAAATTATTTAAGGCAACAGTAGCACACTCCGACGAAACATCTGGATGCCACTGTAAACCTTTGTGGTAGCTGAGCAGTTAACATGAGAAACGGAAATTATTTAAGGCAACATTGGCACACTCCGACGATACATCTGGATGCCACTGTAAACCTTTGTGATAACTGGGCAGTTAAAATAAAAAATAGAAATTATTAAAGGCAACAGCGGCACACTCCGACGAAACGTCTGGATGCCACTGTAAGCCTTTGTGATAACTGGGCAGTTAAAATAAAAAATAGAAATTATTAAAGGCAACAGTGGCACACTCCGACGAAACGTCTGGATGCCACTGTAAGCCTTTGTGATAACTGAGCAGTTAAAATAGAAAATAGAAATTATTAAAGGCAACAGCGGCACACTCCGACGAAACCGGTCTGGATGCCACTGTAAACCTTTGTGGTAATTGAGCAGTTAAAATGAAAAACAGAAATTATTAAAGGCACCAGCGGCACACTCCGACGAAACGTCTGGATGCCACTGTAAACCTTTGTGGTAATTGAGCAGTTAAAATGAAAAACAGAAATTATTAAAGGCAACAGCGGCACACTCCGACGAAACGTCTGGATGCCACTGTAAACCTTTGTGGTAATTGAGCAGTTAAAATGAGAAACGGAAATTATTTAAGGCAACATTGGCACACTCCGACGATACATCTGGATGCCACTGTAAACCTTTGTGATAACTAACTTGAGCAGTCACAATGAAAAACAGAAATATTATTGAAGCTAACAGTGGCACACTCTGACGAAACGTCTGGATGCCACTGTAAGCCTTTGTGATAACTGGGCAGTTAAAATAAAAAATAGAAATTATTAAAGGCAACAGTGGCACACTCCGACGAAACGTCTGGATGCCACTGTAAACCTTGGCGATAACTAAGCAATTAGAATGTAAAACGGAAATTGTTTAAGGCAACATACTGGGCTCTGTGAATTTCTGCGAACGGCATTTCGACAAATATCTGCAGGCTGGGGAGAAACACACAGGCCTAAAACTTGGAGACGTTTTAGAACTCTTCTATACCATCAGAATTTCTTAGCTTCTGCCACTGGATTGTTTTTGATTTATCTTTTTAATTGCATGACAGTGAAAAAATCTAATTCTGTTCTTTGGTCTCCCGGAACGGCTGACATTAGTCTTTGTTTTGTTTTCTTTGTGTGATGCCAGAAAAAAGGAGGAGAAAATAAAATAAAAACACGCAACGTTTCGAAAGGCTTTTAAAGCAAAAGCCAGAGACTCAAAAATCGGATCCCTTGGAAATATACAATAAATACGATTTTTAAGACTTTCTTTCATCGAATTGACTGAAATTTTAAGCTTTACCTTTTTGCCGTTGCTTCTTGGTGGTGTTAGTAAGAAGTAGCCGGCATCTTAAACCACATTTTGTGAGAACACAACCAATGAAATCGTTGGCATCTTCAAACAACGATTCGCTGTGGCCTTTCCAACAGGGCCTATGGGTCGAAATTTCTGCCACGTGAGTGAGCACACCATCGGTTTGTTGTTGTTGTTTAATATTAGCTCAATCGATCAAACCACTGTGATCAAGGCCACCTAAATGCCTCTTAACCTCTTAAATGCATTCTTTTTAAACAACCAGAACCTGGTGAATGCTGAAGAAATGTCGCAAACGACAAAGCGACGATTTCATCTCAGTTTTGAGGAAGCCTTTCCTTCAAACGCGGCACTATCAACTGTGCCGGAAAAGAGTGCTGCGCTTTAACCTCACGACATCGTCTGGAAAGCGCGCCGGTAAGTTATTACGAGAGAAATATTTTGCCGCACTCTCGCCACAAACCTTTTTACAAAGAACTTACCATGTTTTGTTAGGATCTAACAACTGAGCACTTTCCACCCGAGTGAAGGGCAAAGATCGGAGTCATTTCACCGCGCGAACTGCAAAAATTTGACCTTCCACTCATTCTTATCAAGTTACAGAGATATGTGAGTTATGAGATACATCAATCTTCAATGTTTGATTTCATCTAACATGTTAAACCTATTTTAATCCTATTTGATTCCGGTTTCTTCTCTCTGTTGACAGAAATTTAATCACGTAGTAAACCGCAACTTAATTAATTCGGAAATCGAGTACTTCCAGTCCAGACCCACTTGCGTCTCGTCATGTCTGTTACTCGGATGTTATTATTTTATGCCATGACATGCAAGCTTATTTCTAGATGTGTCGGTTAAATTTGAATTTGTTGAGAGTGCTAGCACTTTTCTTTAAGTTCCACAGCTCTGTCACTGGCAGAGCATTCAACACTGTAAGAAAAAAATAAAATAATTCCGTGCACAAATTAAAGATATGTTAACAAACCATGAACTTTGGCTTGCTAGAAAGAAATGCCAATCTGTGGTCTATTTGTGAAATTACTTGATGTTCTTGTATTTAAGTTATTGTAAATATTGACGCTGCACGGTTGTTTGTTAACATCTTTTGACGCTTTTCCTGTTGTTGTCCTTTAGGGGTACTTCAAACAATAATAACATGGCAGCTTTCAGGGAAACATATTCAGAGCTTCACGAATTGAGGTCGCTAGCTCCGTCAGTAAAAATGATTGCATTGACTGTTACTGCCACAGCATCCACCAGAAAAACCATTGCTGAAGTCCTGATGATGGAGAATGCACATATTGTGTATGAGAACCCTGGTAAAATAAACATTGCCTATTCTGTCCATTACATGGAGAAAGAAAAATCTGTTGAAGATTATTTTCAGTGGCTGGCTGAAGAAATTAAAGAGGTGAAGAGCAAGGCTACACGCACCATCATTTATTGTCAAACGATAAAACAATGTGGTTTGATTTACGCTACAATTAGAGGAATGCTGGGAAATGATCTGTATGCAGATAGCACCAAGAGTCCAGGAAATGTTGTTCTTGAAATATTGCATTCATGTTCGCCAGAAAAAAAAAAACAAGGAAGCAGTGCTGAATGCTTTTCAGAGAGCAGATTCTTGTGTCAGAGTGTTAGTGGCAACAATTGCCTTTGGCATGGGCGTGGATTGCAAAGGTGTCCACCGCACTATTCATTTTGGGCCATCTAAAAATATTGAGGCCTACATCCAGGAAACAGGTCATGCTGGATGAGATGGAAAGCAGAGTGTTGCCTTCCTTGTTTACCATGGGTTACTACTCAAGCATGTTGATAAAGACTGTTGAATGCCGTCGTACAACCCTTTTTTGCAATTTCAATGGAACTTCGACTTTAAGTTCTCCACAACCAGCCCACATGTGTTGTGACAATTGTGCTGCTGACTGTAAATGTGGTGCTTCAGACTGCAGTCACCTGACTAAATTTCCTGCACTCAATGAAATTGAAAATGAATACTTGCCTTCAAGAACCAGACAAAGCACAAGCGAGCAAGAGGCTGCTGTGTATGAACACTTGCGTAGATACCACAAGTCATTGGTAATGGAATTGGTAAGAATAACTGGTGAAGATTTGAAAACCCTGACCAAACCTCAGATTCTCCTGGGGTTTTCCGAGATTCAAATTTCCCAGGTGATGGAAAACATAGCCAAACTGTTCACAATTGATGATGTGTGTTCATCTGTGGAGATATGGCACATGAAGCATGCCTACAGAGTTTTGGATATTTTAGATCAAGTTTATGGAGATGTCAGCGAAATAGCACATCTTTTTCCTGAGGACCTATTTGACTATGAACTTGATGACTTCACTGATCAATGGGACGAATTGCTTCATGATGACTCCCTGTTTAAAATGGCAATTGAGAATCTCTCTTTGTCTCAACTTGAATTGAGTACATGTGATGATGTATCTTTTGGCTCATGTGAAGTTAGCCTGAATTTCAGCCGTCTCCTCCTCTCGCTAAGTCTCGGGAGAGAGACGTCTGAAGGCACTGGGCGATAATGTCGTCCAGTGACGTCACTACCAAAAAGTGGTAATTTATGCAAATAAAACATGCGTGTTCGCAGGTCATGGCAGGTCATGGCCTCGCAAATAGCAAACATTCCAAAAGAACAAGGTGTTCGTTCTGCTGTGAAATTTGTAAGAAATTGATTTCGGAGTCCACTGATCGCTATGCGATTTGCGGGAAGACCAAGAATTTTAGTGAGGACTTACGGGAATTCAGTGTACCGTTTTCGAAAGATGGCTACCTCTGCAAGTCTTGTGTTAGAAAACTTGATAAACATCGGAGGATTAAAGAAAATCTGGAAAAGTCTGCCGAAGAGATTAAAGGCTTGTTTAGAACCTCTCTGAAGAGGGCTGTAAATATTGTGGACGAAGATTCTTCAATTTCTTGCCCAGTCATTAAGAAGCCACATGTTGCCGTTGACGTCTCAACATCGAAACACATCACGAACATATCGTCCACTCCTGGTTTTATCGCGAATAGAAATATTTTCCCTAGCATACTTGTTCCCTTTCACACAAGTACACCAGTGAAAACCTTCCTTCAGCAAAGAACCAACAACACCAAATCCAGAGACGATCGTAAAGGTAATTGCATGTTACGTTTTATTACTGTATAGATGCATCTGTAAATTAAAGTTAGTTTCATTTGTTGTCACTTTGCCTGAAGCAGGTCTAAACTACAGGTCACATTCCACAGGTCAGAGATACAGGTAACTGTGCTACAGATAAATAAACAGCACCAAGTCCTAAACCTAATATTCACTCTGTAAAAATGTAGCCCGAATTTCAGCCGTCTCCTCCTCTCGCAAAATGTTGTTTTAGCTACGTTTTGGCATAGGAATTCATCAGAATGTATTTCTTCTCATGTGGAATGCGACCTGTATTTTAGACCCACTTCTACCTTCCAGCAAGTCACTCTGCTGACAAACTAGTTGAGAACTAGACAGTTATCATCATAGTTAATTCATTAAATCGACCTGATCACAAAACAACCAAATACCATGGTGAACAGTTACATGTATCATCAAAGAAAAATACATGTAATAATTAATTTTCTGTACTGATTTGGTTTAAACTTGTTCTTGGTTTAGCATTAACTGTCATTTCCATTGTCTTATATTAATGACCATAATACAGTAAAAAAAAAAATGATTGAAAGAATTAAACCAAAAATAAATTTAAACCACAATGTCTGAATTATTATGATCAGCCTTTCTAATTTGTCTACACTTGGTAGGTCAGTGTTCAATTTCCAAGTGAGATATATCCAAGGGAAAGGGTTTTCAGTGACAACGTTGCTGCGCTTGGGAAGTGTTTGTTGAGAGGCACGTACATGCAAATGGCTAATGCTGTGTTTAAGATCAAACCTCTTAAAGTGGAGATAATAAAGTGCATTCTAAGACAGCTGTCCAGGGAATGTGCAGATTTATTTTCAAAGAAATCACCAAGTATTCTTCGCAACAACAACACTGATGATATGAGGCTGCTTGAGCTCAAGAAAGTGTGTGATGAGTTCCAAGAAAGAGCACCACTGTTTTATTCAATGCTTCTAACCTCTGCAGTCCCAAATGGTAGAAAGCAATCTGAAACAATCAAGTGGCTTCCTAGTGTTGCAGTTGCTGGTGCTGTGCTTCTCCGTGAAAGGTGTATGTGTCTTAATGCTGTTCAGCTTATGGTGTCAGTGCTGGTTAAGTTCAGTGGCATCCAGGTAGGAAACTGATTGTCTTCATACAATAGCTGTTATCGGAGTTGAGCCCGTTGTCAAATATTCCTTTGTTTAGAGCGGCACACAAACAAGGCTAAAAGGTCAATACAATGCAGTATTGACCCTTTCGCCTCGTTTGCATGTCAAACCGCTGATAACTGCAATAAGAGCCATTATTCTTGCTTAGGGCATTTACCCTGTACATGTCTTTTACTTGACAAATTTCCTGCAAGTTACTTTAGGAATTTCTGGGTAGGGATGTGCCCACTGGGACCCTGGAACCCTTAACCTATATCAGAGCTAGTTCAGCTGAATTTTGCTACCCCTACAATAGGGTTTTCCAGAGACTGATTTTTGACATTTAATAATA